>JARUPW010000016.1:1974190-2080667 GCA_029817735.1 Melastoma sanguineum | reverse complement strand
ACAGCGAAGGATGGTTCGGCACTTGTTTGCTCAGAAGAGGATTTCCACAAAGATTTCGTCCCTTCTCCGGATGATCCTGTCTATAAGCGCAGAGAGACAACCACAAAGTGATCAAATAGATCACCAAAAGATCACGAAGAGAACAACCACAAAGATCACAAAGAGAACACAAGACCACTTAGAAGGTATCCGTCCTACACTCAGTTCGGACGTGACGGTTACCACAGCCGTGACTCACTGCACTGCACACCCAGTGCCTAGTGTGGAATTTTCCGATCCGTTGGCTTCCACGCAACCTGCTTTACATAACCCTCTGTATCAGGCGTTCAAGACTTCTGCACAGCACCCCTGTGCTCGGGAGGAACTCTTCCACTCCCGGCGGCGTTCCCAAATTCTCTGCTCTACCCTGCAGGCACGAGAACTTCTTGGCTGTGAAGCAGAAACGGGCTGCTCTCTGAGAAGCCATTCTTCACTGTAAGGAATTACCTGTGAGGATTTATATACTAACACAACGTTGTCTCTCTGCTTTGATAGTCAGGTTTATATTAAGCGACAACGAGCTGTGTGCGAATCCTTTGAGCAATCAACTGCTGAGCGTGAGCATCATTCTGCTGGACAAGAGCAGACGTCCACTGTGTGAGGAGCTGACTGTTGCCAGGAGTGATCATCTGTTGTACAGGATTCTAAATCTCACTTTGTGAGAAAAACTTACGCCTAGTGCAAGGGCTCTTTGCACCCATTATTTTCAAATAGTGGAATCACCTCTACGGTGGAAAGTGGACGTAGGTCGATTAAGGCCGAACCACTATAAACTGCTGTGTCCCTTACGATTGCGCAACACTCGTACGAGAATCCAACGATTAAGTCGTAACGGTTACAGCGTAGCGATTCTCATTCTGAGAAACATTCTGCTGTGATACAGTACGCTTCCGCTGACACTGAGAAAGGGCGAAAAAGTTATAAATACTAATTCACCCCCCTCTTAGTGTTCCTGAACGATCCAACACAGGTGCCGAAGATGAGAACACCAAGCAATGTGTTATATCTTGCTCGGACAATTGCGATCAGGAATACGTGAAGAATCACTTCTGATCGCAAAATATGTCAAATATGTGGTAATAAAGTTTGGTTAGCTATGGCTTATGTTGACGAGGAATAATCTTCGTGTGCATGCACACGATGCTTGTACTGTCAAATGTTGTAAACGAAAGTTCCTCAGTTGAAATGACACTCCGTTGATCGTTTGTAGTATATGATCTCATCCTCCAAAAAATTTTTAACCGATACAAACTTCCAACGAGAAACAACCATATGAACACGGTAATATTTGATGCAGCCCGCACCTATCATGAGATTGGCTACACGATTTTGGCATCTCTTTTTATCCGGAAACTTCACAAAACCAGACGTGGCATTGTCCCGTTCTTTAAGCGAGTCAAGCCATCACTTTAAGCTCCGAAGCATGGCACGGGAAGCAGAGTTCGTAAAAATATTTGCACTTAGAACAAATGCATAGTTCCTATGCAATCGTTGAAGTCCCGCGACGTGCATTTTAATTTACAAGGGGATTCATATCTGCGGTTCGAAAGCCGCGAAGTTGAATAGTGTGCCGAGGATAGCACACGAATGTGCTATTTTGTAGTAGAGTTTGTATCTCATTCGTTACTATTGCGTAAATCAGACACGCACAAGAAGGGATACTCAAATAAATCATAGGAATCAATAGTCCTGAACAGAGAACAACATCTGAGTCAGTATTGCCCTAATGAGGTGGACCGGCCATTATCCCTTCTTCAGAACAAAGTCTCCAAAAATTAATTCCACCCCATTTCAATGCTTGAGGCAAAGTCCCGGACTATATTATTGACGGATGACCCACTTCCTTTAAGGGGAAAAGAATTTACAATTATTAAGGAAATGTGTCTGAAATTTCAACTAAACAACAACAATTTGTCTTTTGCTTTGTTTGTTTGTTTAAAGACTTCAAACTTCGATGATGTAATTGATATTTTGGATTTTCAAACCTTCACTTTATTCTTTTACTTCTATTTAATATGACTTTAGTAAAACTATTGATGCATTGGGGGGATTGATATTCACTTATTCAGTTTGGTTACATGGAATAATTCCATAACATCTAGAAAACCCAAATTTTTATATTTCTTAAAAATCAATGGAGGAATAATAATGAAGAAGAATTAAATATATATATATATATAATTGTTATTGTTTATTGGACACATTCACTTTCTATCAAATCTTTCACCTTCTACCCAATTATGTGGATCACAAGAAGAGCCGGGGTGGTCGTTTTGCTGAATGTCTCCAGAACGTCAATCGTGGGGATCAAAAGAAGCCGCAGGTGGTTGCCGAAGTTTTCCGCATTTTTTAAAATGAAAAGATTGAGGGCTGCTTCCTGTCGAGGAGTCAAATGCTGCCTCTCTTTAAAACCATTACCAAAAACACTAAACCCCAACACGACGGCTCTGTCGGAAAGCAAGCAGGCGTTCGATGAAAAGTTTCCGTACTCTCTCTTAAAACTCCGACGCCACCATCCAATTTGGACACATATGGGGAAGAATGATAGAGATGGAGCAAATAATTAATAACATGTTAATCGCCTGACCTGCTATGCTGCCTACTCGCTTACTTTGAAAATTAACGCCTCATTGATCATATTTCGGGTTTTTCTTTATTCTATCTAACACGCGATAACTTTTATTGTGTGTTAGATAGAAGTATCGAATATTTCCTCGATCTCATCATTCGGACATTCATTTTTCAATCCATCCATCCCATATTGTCCATGTTTTAGTGGAAGAAACGTATCCTTCGAAAGTGGCACCACTTTGGATTACGTTTGCATCTCGTTGGCACTAAGTGAAGGGTCGTTATCAAAATGGGAGAACTTTTGGTTCCAGCCATCAAATCTGATTCTTCGGAGGAGGTGATAACCTTAAATACTTAGCGAGCTGAGTTTGCACATAGAAAGCGACATACCCATGTGTTGTTTCCCACTTTTAGGTTAAGTCTACGATCACACATCAAATTCATCCATCGATCTGACACTTCCTCAGGACAATGAGTTGGGGCTTTAGGCTTAGTGCATGCCCCAACTTCTACGGTTGAGTTCATACCCTGAAACCCACTTGCAAAATAATATCATTATACTATTTCGAATGAGAACAAAAAGAAGATGAAACATTTTCAAAACCCTCTTCTTTTATATATTAAAAAGTTTAGTTTTATTTTAATTCGGGTGCAATCAATTATTTTTGTTTGTTGGTTTGGTTGGGTGGGATGTTACCTTTCGACTTCATTTGTGCATTATCCATTTGACATACTTCGTGCGGACTTTAAATTTAGAACATCCAATACCACGTTAGGTAAGAAAAAGACAATGTTAAGATTGGTCGAAAATAATATTAAAGAAAGGCTCAAATCTTGGATGATTAGGCTTGTTTTTTCCATTTTTGTTTTGTTTAGTTTAATCACATTACCAATTGTTATTAAGAAAAACAATCGGAAGCCCCTCCCCCCACCACCACCCACTTCGATTTCTTTAGTGCCATTGTTTGTCAATACTCCATTTGGACCCGTCTTTCCGCCCAAATGTCCGTGAATACATTATATTTTTAATGCATCCACCTTACTCGAATCGAATTAGTAATAGTGTAACACAGCCGGCCGACCGACACGTGTGTCCGCGCCTCATCTTATCCGTCGGCATTAATCAGGCCCTAATTACCATCCACATTATCATCAACAACGACACTGACTCGTACCTAAATAAACAATAAACGCGATTGTCTTATCAGATGCCGAAGAAAGAAGTAACATAGAGTAGTATTTCGCCAATCGTGCGTGGGCATGATTGGGAAACAAGTTCTCATATTATTATTTTCTCTCTATTTTCGGTTGCAATTAGAGGAGGATAGTAAATTTGAACCGTTAGTTTAAAAAAAAAATTTACGAAATACGAATACTTAGAGGTGAGATCCATGTAATTTTGAGAACTCGAGTAATATCTTGCAAATTTGGTAAGGAGGTACAAACCTTGGAATTGGAGTACAATTTTTTATTAAAAAATTGGGCAAGAATCCAATCCAGGATTTTCAAAAATCACGATCCTACTTATCCAAAAAATTCGATCGATTATACCGTTTGTGATTTTACTAGTTATACCCGATCCTAAATACAGTATAAAAAGGCCGCTCAAGAAACATATAATATGTTTGTTCAATTGCACGCATTATTTCTTAAAAAATTGATAGGTATATACACATTTGGAAGGGAAAATATTTGTTCCTTTTTGACATTTAACTTTATGGCAACACATAATGATCACATTATATAAATTTACTAACAACAAGATGATTTTCCATTAGAAAATTTTAAACATTTATAATCGCCTGAAATATCCCCTCAAATATTTTAGACATCAAGAAAAATAATGCGTTATTATTATTATTATGATTATTATTATTATTATTAAAATAGGAGAGGAGCATCGTGTCTTGGCGATCTTTCTCTTCCATTTCCATTTTGTCATCGAACACTCAAGCTTAGTCTGAATTTTCGGTTGATTTAAAAAAAAATTAATAATTTTCTAATCGTATTTAAGTCGGTCCGATGATACTTTGAATATCTAAGTTGGTAAAGTAAAACCACGATTTTTTTAATTTTTTTTTTTTTTTGAAAAAAATAGATTTGTAACACAATTTAAAAAAAAAATACGATTTAAAGAAATTTTAAAAGAATTTTATGAACATCGTTGTGAGAATAGTGTTTTTTTTTTTAATTATTAAATTAAAAATCGTGATCTCAGGTTGTGGCGATTGGATAAATTCTTTTTTAATTTACCCTAATACGGTGAAATACTCCATCAACACGTACTAAAAAGAGGGTCTCTCCTCCATTCCTGTATTTCGATTAAAATCCTCAGAGGGGGATCCCTTCACTTCCGTCCACTCGATATTATTAATCAAAAATCGAAAACCGTTTTTTGTTTTTCCTATTCCTATTTTCCTCTCCCCACCCCCCCGGAGGAAGCGGTCAGCTGCCATGGCGGAATTGGTGGAGTTGCCCACTCGCCTGGCCATCCTACCTTTCAGGAACAAGGTCCTCCTCCCCGGCGCCATCATCCGCATCAGTTGCACCTCCCCTAGCAGGTCTTCTTTCTCTTCGTTTGCTGGAAAAGGAAGGATTGATCGGTCGTTGGCGGATTGTCTGTTGATGTCAGGTCGAGTTTGTTGTTTTGTCGTCTGTGAGGTGGAGGTGAGGCTTTTGTGCTGATTCACCTGGAATTATGCGGTGGGAGCTGTTTGTTTCGGCTGGATTATTAGTGTTTGGATCGTTGCTGCAAGGGGTAGGCAGCGCCCGATCAATTTGCTTGGTCGTGGTTTTAGCTATGCATCGAGTGGTTCTTGGATGTTCACTCGTGTGATCGATCCATGGTTTGTATTGTTAGTCCTTTTATATGGAATTCTGATGGACTGGTTGGTTGTTGGCTGTTGATTGGGGTCAAATAAGTGTTCCAGCGGCCAGCTCCGGCTTCTGATGTTTTTTAGTTGTGGATGGCCGGGTTGAATTGTTGTTAAAAGCTGGACGAAGGGGCGGTGTTGTGCAATTGAGCTGCTTGGTCGTGTTTTTAGCATAGGACGATGGAGTTCTCAGATGTTTATGTGTAATTGAACGTTTGAAAATCAGTTGTATGGGTGGCAGTCGTGCTTATACTTTATCTGTGAATGTCGATAGGACAGTTTCGGTAAACTTCTAATGTTGTGATACTGAGTAATGGCGGCGAGCTTTAGATTGATTTGGAATTGCGGGAAATGATTGGGAGTTGAATAATGTTGTTCCGTTCCATAGTGTGAAGCTGGTGGAGCAAGAGTTGTGGCAGAAGGAGGAGAAGGGATTGATTGGGATACTTCCTGTTCGAGATGCTGCGGAATCGACTTCAGTTAGCACAGTTTTATCCCAAGGTGGCTGCTTTTCTTTTTTCCATTTGAAACCTTTGTTTCTCTTTTTATTTTTGGCTTTCGAGTAATATGGTATTCTCTCCATTGGAGTCTGAATGTGTAAGTTTGCATGTCCTTCAGGTGTGGGGACTGATTCAATTGACAGGACCTCTAAAGGTCAAGTTAGTACTTCTGACTCTCATAAGTTTGAGGGAAAGAACCGGCAGGAAGCTATTCATTGGCATGCCAGGTACGAAATGGGATTTCAACAACACCTGTACTAAAAACAGTCAAAACTATATCATTGTGATAGCCTACAGATGGTTGGCTGTTCTTTCTGGGCTCTGAATGTTCTCAGGTGACACTGTTTCCAGAAACCGGTTGATCCTTATGTTTTTTCGGTGATTCTTGAAATTAGGGGCGTCGCAGCACGAGCTCTACATTTATCCAGAGGAGTGGAAAAACCCAGTGGCAGGGTCACATACATGGTTGTGCTGGAGGGTTTATGCAGATTTAGCGTCCAGGATCTGATCACCCAGGGAACATATTATATTGCACGGATCACTCCTCTGGAGATGACAAAACCAGGTGATTGAAGAACATTATAGCTTTGGCGAAACAAATATTTTCTAATCAATCCTTTATTTTTGTTATTGTAAATCACGCTGGACTATCACTCCTTTGCTGTTGCAAGCCGGTTGCTTGGAAAATCGGTGATTGAATGTATAAAAACCAATTTACATACCTTGCTTACAATCAAAATATTGGAGAAAGTCATGTTAGTATGCAATTGGTGCGATTATCTCCTAACGCTCTTTATGTCTAAATTCTCTTTATGATCCGGCAATGTGAAGTTTTGAAATGCTGTAGAACTGCATTTTATTATTAAGTTTTTTTTGGGGGTCCTAGAACATGGTAATAGAGTCTTTGGCCAGGGTAGCTTCAAGTAATAATTCGCAATCGGGTTCTCTCTATGCTTCACTCCCCTTTGATTTGTTTGTGTATTTTGTGGCGTTTATCCTTACGCTTGTGATGTTCTTCCAGAGATGGAGCTGGTTGAGCAAGATCCTGAATTTGTTTCATTATCTCGAAATTTCAAAGCAACAGCAATGGAGCTCATTTCTCTTCTTGAGCAGGTAACAAATTTTCCTTTTTCTTCTTTTTTCTTCTTCGGGACCTGGGTTTAGATTTATTGCATCTTTTTTTTTTGTCTTCCATCCAAACTTTGGAGAAAACATGACACCATGCAGTGTTTGGCTGTGAATGATAACTTTTCGATATCAATGAGATTTGGATTAGTTGCTTGCATCACATCCTTTAATTGGAGAGAATACTGGTCCCTTCTCTGAAGCCAGTGACATAGCTAGCTCTAGCTCAAAGGGTAGATGAAAAATAATCCATTATAATTTACTAGAACAAATTGACATCCCAAATATTTGATAGATGTTACAATGGCCCACTCTTTGTTGATGAAGGAATAAGTGTTTGAATTTTTTGTCTGCAAGAAATGATATGATGCCTGGTAGTTCTTTGCTCTTTTCCTTCATTTTATATCATTTTTCCGTCAAGTCTAAGAATCCTTAGCAACTAGTTTCTTTCTTTAAGAATATTTATGATCTCAGTTGATGATTTCTTACTATTCCTGTAGAAGCAAAAAACAGGTGGGAGGACAAAAGTTCTTCTAGAGACAGTCCCTATACATAAGTTGGCGGATATATTTGTGGCTAGCTTTGAGATAAGTTTCGAGGAGCAGTTATCCATGCTAGATTCTGTTGATTTAAAAGTGAGATTATCAAAAGCCACCGAGCTAGTTGATAGACATCTGCAGGTAATACCGATGTCTGCAGATATCTTAAGGTTGGACCGGAAACTATTTCTTGATTTGGTGTTGTTGTTGATGACTGGATATTTTGTGCAATAGTCCATACGAGTGGCGGAGAAAATTACTCAAAAGGTTGAAGGACAGTTATCAAAATCACAGAAGGAGTTTCTTCTGCGTCAGCAGGTTAGCTTTCTCTACTACTAAGAATCTTGGTTATGGCAATGGGAGAGAAGAAACAATTTGGACATACTTGAATGACAATTGATATTTGTTTGTATCAGGATATTATGTTTTCTAAGAGCACCAGTAGGGTCATTGTGTCAGTCATAAAAATGCTAACTCTCTTAATCAAGATTTTTGAGAGCCTCTAGTAGGTTTAAGCTGATAGCATCTTTGTCTCATCCAACTAGTCACAGTAGGTGATAATTAAAGAGAAGGTTTACATTACATTTCATTGTTTTAACAGATGAGAGCAATTAAAGAGGAGCTAGGTGACAACGATGATGATGAGGATGACGTGGCTACACTAGAAACTAAGATGCAGAGTGCAGGAATGCCTTCAAATGTTTGGAAGCATGCCCAAAGAGAGCTACGGTATGGATGTCAACATGAGAAATTAATTGCTTTGGAGACGTTGCCGATTCCCAGAACATTAGCTATTTCGGCATCGTCTATTTTTACTTCAAAACACCTTGACGTTGCACTCAACTTGATTTCTGGATAATTTTCTGCCATCTATTATTGACAAGATTTGGACTGCCCGAAAACAATGCTAATGCCAAATGGACATTCAAGCATTCTGTTACCAGTGAAATGAATTCTTTTAAAATTATACAACCATAGTCGGATCTGTCTTATGATTCTATAATGTCTACACTTTGTCTTGGGGGATGTGACCTTTGGGTTTAAATGTGTTTTACTACCAATCTATCTATCAATCAATCTCCCTTTTTACCAAAGAAAAATGTGTTTTACTACTACCATCAAATCGCTAAAAAATTCGTTTTGTTTGTTTTTCTAATTCTCTTTAAATGAAAAATGCATTTTACCTGAGAGTTCATAATTGCTTAAATTGAAGAGAACTTAAGTGTTTTTCCCACCAATAAATATATCTGGACTTTAATTTATTATTTACCTTTTAACCATTACAATGTGTTCATTCGATTATGAGTTGGCCAGGCCTGTCTTCATTAAAATTTTATGAGAAGATTCTATATTTCTACTACAGGAGGCTCAAGAAAATGCAACCGCAGCAACCTGGATACAACAGCTCTCGTGTCTATCTGGAGCTTCTTGCTGATCTTCCCTGGCAAAAGGCCAGTGATGAACTGGAATGGGATCTGAAAGCTGCCAAAGAACGTCTAGACAGCGACCATTATGGATTAGTCAAAGTCAAGCAGCGGATCATCGAGTATTTGGCTGTTCGGAAGGTAAATCCTGTGGTTGTAGCTTTGTGTTTGGGATTATTGTTTGAAACTTGTATATTATTTGTCCACTGTTTCAGATTTCTCTAATATTTGTTGCAGCTTAAACCAGATGCAAGAGGTCCAGTATTGTGTTTCGTTGGTCCTCCTGGTGTGGGAAAGACTTCTTTGGCATCATCAATTGCTGCTGCTCTAGGAAGAAAATTTGTACGGATATCACTAGGTGGTGTAAAGGATGAGGCTGATATCAGAGGGCACAGGAGGACATACATTGGCAGTATGCCAGGTCGTCTTATTGATGGACTAAAGGTAGTAACTCCTTTTTTAGATGCCTTTGTTTATTCACTGTTCTCATCTTTTGCTGTTAGTTATTGTCTTTCATATCTGCCTGTTGGCCTGAACCTTTTCCCCAGAAGCATGAAATCAGCCTGAATTTTCTGAAAAAAATTCGGATTGATTGGGGCTTCTCTTGGATCTACTTTATTTACGATAGTGCACAGTCTTATATACCACGTGCTTTTCTTTCCTCTATTGTATATTTTATTGGACAATCTCTTTTCCTCTTTTTAAGGCCTGGATATTTTCGCTGTAAACAGGAAGGAGGAAAATTCGTATGTGCCTTGGGTGGTTAGAACTTTGACTCGTCCAATTCTTGTCCCCAGACACTACTCATGTTTGGCGTAATTTTCTACATACATATTACTATTCTGGAGAATTGTGGGCATTATCTTTGGCGAGGTGTTCTGGTTATGATATTGTTGTTTTGCTTGCTTAACTTTGGTAAAAGATAGGTTTGTCTTTCAATTTGAAGCATGAGGACAGTGTCTATATGCTTACATTTCATGTCCCTTTATGATAAACTGAACAAACCTTATCCTTTCTATTTCTTGGGAACTTTCAGAGGGTAGGTGTGTGCAACCCAGTCATGTTGTTGGACGAGATTGATAAGACAGGTTCAGATATACGTGGTGATCCAGCTTCAGCTCTCTTGGAAGTTCTTGACCCCGAACAAAACAAAACATTCAATGATCAGTATCCTACACAATTTAGACTTCAGGGCAGATTTGTTTAACTAGGCTTTGAATTTTATAAGTTCGACAGATTCGTTAACATATGTAGGGTATTAACTGAAAAATCTCTCAATAGCATGGAAATGCTTGTGAATCATTCTTTCCTTAGCTGTGTGATTTAGCTATCTCAACGTTCCATTTGACCTTTCAAAGGTGGTGTTTGTGGCAACTGCAAATAGAGCACAGCCTATACCTCCCCCGCTACTTGACAGAATGGAGGTTATCGAGTTGCCAGGCTATACGCCTGAAGAGAAGCTTAAAATAGCAATGCGGCATTTGATACCTCGGGTCCTTGATCAGCATGGGTTGAACTCTGATTTTCTCGTGATTCCAGAGGTATTTGTTATATTTTTTTGTAAGATCATCTCATCTCATGATGCGATCTACTGTGCCTCTTCTTGGTTATATTTAGTTTTATGTTTTACAGCAAAATTAGTTTGTTATCGCCTAACTTCTCAACTTCCATGGCTTTTGCTCAGCAGAAATTTGTGGGTAGGGCATTACACACACATGGGAAAGATAAATATGAACATCAGTTCAGATGAATTCTTAGACAATTCAAAGTATAAGCTTTATGCACTGTGATACTAAAAGAACATGGCTCTTGATTCAACTGTTCATTGGTATTATGTAAACGGAAAATAAAAATTGCTTTACACTATCCACATGAAAATTCTGTTGTCAGAGTTTTTCTTGTCAATCCATACTTTCTCGGAAAACATCACATGGTAATAAAATTAGTGGTGGAGTTTCACATTACTTTCTTGTGGACACGGTAGGCTATGGTTAAGGTGATCATTCAGAGGTACACGAGGGAGGCTGGGGTAAGAAATCTGGAGAGGAGTCTAGCTGCCCTTGCAAGAGCAGCTGCAGTAAAGGTTGCAGAACAAGAGCAAGTCATCCCCTTAAACCAGGATATGCACAGGCTTGCATCACCACTAGTTGAGAACAGGCTTGCAGATGGTGGAGAAGTGGAAATGGAGGTCATTCCAATGGGTGAAAACAACCATGGAATATCGAATTCATTCAACATTGCATCACCTTTAGTCGTCGATGAACCAATGTTGGAGAAAGTTCTAGGGGTAAATCTCCTTTCCTTTATTTAAAAAATAATCATCAGATCCTCTACAAGTTTTGTCTACTCTATTAGGCATCTTGTTGAAGAAGGAACATCAGATCATATTTTGCATTTGACATGAAAAGTATTTTGGCCATTTTAATTTGTCAAAATTAAGTCTTCATTTTAGTTTATCCATTTCTTTGGCTGTTTCTTAAATTTGTGAGTTTGTGTTTTTGCTGGCATCCCTGTTTGACGAAGCTGGTAAGGTAATAAATTGAACCTGGGAACCTGGTAAAAGCATATCTACTATTGGTGGAGCAACAAATATGTTACCGGGTTGAGATGGTTGCGAGTTGACTTACGGCTTGTGCTTATTTGCTACACAGCCCCCAAGATATGACGACAGGGAGGCAGCAGAACGTGTTGCAAATCCCGGAGTGTCCGTCGGCCTTGTTTGGACCAATTTTGGTGGTGAAGTCCAGTTTGTGGAAGCTACAGCGATGGCTGGAAAGGGCGAACTACATCTCACGGGACAGTTAGGTGATGTCATCAAAGAATCAGCCCAAATTGCTCTTACATGGGTAATATTTTCCTCTCAGAAGCTTATGTTGATAATGGCCCTAATTTGTGTGTTTGATAGCAAAGAACAATGTCCTTATTACTATCTTTGTTTCCTTTCGTAGGAAGCATTTAAAATGACATCTTTATTTATGAGAATGTCTGGTTATATTTGATGTCTGAATGCAACAGCATGCTTCTTGCAGGTAAGAGCTAGGGCGGTCAATCTCAAGTTAGCCATCGCGGAGGAAATAAATCTCCTCCAGGGACGGGACGTTCATATACATTTTCCTGCTGGGGCCATCCCGAAGGATGGGCCGTCAGCCGGTGTTACTCTTGTTACTGCTTTAGTATCTCTTTTCAGCCAGAGAAGCGTTAGAGCAGATACAGCAATGACAGGGGAGATGACATTACGAGGTCTCGTGTTGCCAGTCGGAGGCATCAAGGATAAGGTAAGACTAAACATCCAGTGCTCTTACATTTTAGCTCGCCAAATAATCTTTCTTTTAAGTAGTTGGACTTCGTAGATGCGGCTTTTGACTTACCTGAGCTCTGGTTCTTTATTACCATGACTATGGCTCGCCTGAGTTAACTCCTGAGAGACTGACATAGCATTGAGTTTGGTTCTAGTCCCACTGGATCTATTGATACCTCATAGGCTGTGGCCTTCCATTCTTTAGAATGAATATATCCTTTCAAATAGAATAAATGGTGGAAGAGTTTTCTGTCTGAAAATACTGTATGACGCATTGAGATTCTAATATTGGGGCACTTCCTCAATAGATTTTGGCAGCTCACCGCTATGGGATGAAGAGAATTATCTTGCCAGACAGGAATCTGAAGGATTTGGCGGAAGTACCCACAAACGTGCTTTCGAATCTAGAGGTAAGACACTACTATCTACTATCTTGATATCCTCTGTGAAAGAACCACATTTTTATTTTCTTCTTTTCTTTTTGTTTTGGATATACGCATTTTGTTGTCTGTTTTGCTATTTAAGTGTGAAAGTCTTTCATTCCTTGCACTTTTTATGATACAAAAAGCAATCAACGGATGAAGCTTCGTATAGGTCAAGCTCAAGTCCACTTGGTCTAAATTTGCTGCGAATGAGCATTTTCTTTGTGATGAAAGACTAGATTGGTTTCCATGACATGCTTAAAACAGAAGTAAAGCCTGTCTCTTATACACATCTAGATGTGTATAAGAGACAGCTCAGAGAGGTCTCTGGAATGTTATTTATAATGGCAAAAGAAAGAATTCCCTTTTCATTTCCATTTTTTTTTTTTGGTAGTAAGGATGGATTGAATTGTTTCTCATTTTTGTGTAGTTTACTTTCCTGTCTCTTATACACATCTTGCTTAAAACAGAAGTAAAGCATCCGAGCTGTTCCAAAGCTTTCCATTTTATGAAATAGCTGCCTGATTTGCTCGCGGATGTAGATGGTCTTTTTTTTTTTTTTTTTTTTTTTTTGGTAGTAAGGATGGATTCATTCAGATGGTCTTTTTTTTATCAGTGTTATTTTGGAGTTGGACTCGTTTGTTTACGTTTTAATGTGCATTTCGTCCTCTCGTTCTACTGCTTTAGACGTTTAGCTAATGAGTGTTTTACTATGGATGGGGCTGTTGTTGTCCGACAGATCATACTTGCCAAGAGGATGGAAGACGTGTTAGAACAAGCATTCGAGGGCGGATGCCCTTTGAGGCCTCACTCCAAGTTGTGACATGTCCATCTCCATCCATTCACACCCACAAAATGTACCATGTCTGTCTTGGTTTGTCCGTCGAGCTCCTTTCCTCGTCATTATGAGGGGAAGTCCGGCGCAATGTGACTCTAATTATGGCTTTGCTGCTGCTGCAGCAGCCTCCTCTGGCGATACTGAAAGTGGCATTACAACGATGTGTCGAGATTGAAACCAGACACAGAGGTACGGATTTGGTCATTTATCATCTCATCTGTGGTCTTCAATACCCTCGCCTTCCAACTAAAACACTTCGTATTTATTTGCTTTGATGGGATATTAACCCTAGTTTCTGTATTTGTTTTCTCATCCCACATCGTATATTCTTATACACATCTAGATGTGTATAAGAGACAGTCTCTATGCTCCACTCCCCTTTGATTTGTTTGTGTATTTCGTAGCTTTTATCCTTATGCTTGTGATGTTCTTCCAGAGATGGAGCTGGTTGAGCAAGATCCTGAATTTGTTTCATTATCTCGAAATTTCAAAGCAACAGCAATGGAGCTCATNTCCTCGAATTGTATATGCCCTTGCGTACCCTCCCTCCCCTCAAGAGTTGTAATTTCATTTGGTTTTGCAATATTTTCCAAGGAGCATCATTGCCTCGGTCCAAGAAAATGGTTTCTAACATGCAGGGGCACCACCACCTCCAGCACAAGAAAATGCCCCCAATAAAAATCTTCAACACTACAAGTAATTAACAGATGGAAATTTGTTCGTTTATTTTGCGGGGTATTAATCGGAAATTTACTGTTTTCTCAATAGCCAAAAAATGATAACTAGTTGCAGCACGTCTCCAAAATACAGACAGGTCAAGTAACTCCTTATGTACAAAATGAAAACGCTGATTCCGAGTTGAAGTCACAAGATGAAGCATACCAAAAAATCCAGCGGTTACTCTTACTCGCAACCATATCCAATGAATCACCGTAGGCAATTTCCATCAGGAGGATTCGTGATCCCAGAATATGTCAGGGTCCGAACAGTACAGAGTGAAATCTTGGACTTCCAGGTTGGCGATATGCCAGTCAACCAACCGTGCTTGCAGAGACTTGAACAGTATAAGGATGGTCGGCAATAGCCACCACTCGTAATCATCTCTGTGTTTTAAGCAAACATTTAAGCATCAGTCAGTTGACTGACAATATGTCAATGATTGAACGACATGTGTCTCTTTTGATAAAGAGAATACCATTGTCGCTTAGTTCAGAAAAAAAAAAAGCATTTCATTGAAATTAAGAAAAGTAAAGTTTCTGCTAAGCATGCAAAAATATTTTCAAATTTACCACCAATCGGACCTAGTCCTTATGCCAGAGCACACTTACCAGCAGAAAAATGCTTTTGCGAGGGTAAAAGTTGTTTATCCATTAAACAAACTGATTACTTACATTTTGATGCTCCACATCTTCGCTTTGTTGGCAAGATGGAATGAGAACGAGACATAATGGATAACGCCACAAACAAAGGCAACAATCTGCAGTCATAGCGTATGGCAAAATGAAGTTATGTTATAACAGCTTTCCGCAGAATCTATTGCACGTTTGTATTGTCTTAGTATAATATAGAAAGTAATCTATAGTTGGATTGGACTTCTACCAAAAAAACAACTATAGTTGCACAAACAAGAGGATAAGAGCATCATCGAATATAACCCTGCCCCATGTCAAGAGAGAACAAAACCAGGTTGCGGATGAGATGGCGAAAAGGGCGCGACACCGGGAGGACTCCATAACCTTTTCTTTTCCACAGATTTTGTATTGGACCTAATACATGGAGATTTGCCATGCACTGAACCCAATGGTGTAACAAAAGCCTAATCTAATATTATCTTCCACTTCTACCAAAAAAAAAAATATAACCCTGCCAATGTTGTCTCTAATCATAAACTTCAGAAACTCTAAATAGTTTCTGTTATAAACTGCAGCAAAAGAAAAAAAAAGAATGACCATGGAAGGCCAAATCATGCGGAAAAAAAGGTTTCAGATGTCTAAGTGATTTTCATTGTCGAGCAACAAAAAGAATTACTGTGGGGAGGAAAAGATGTGACACGACTTACAATGTTAAAGAGGGAGG
Source organism: Melastoma sanguineum (assembly GCA_029817735.1). Lineage (NCBI taxonomy): Eukaryota > Viridiplantae > Streptophyta > Magnoliopsida > Myrtales > Melastomataceae > Melastoma > Melastoma sanguineum. The sequence goes on along the minus strand of JARUPW010000016.1, from coordinate 2,064,962 downwards.
TAGAATTCCAAAGAGCAAAGATCCGAGAAAGTGAGGCTCTCCGAGGTTCTCTACTGAATAAGGCACTAATGCCGGCTGGGAAAGGAGAAAGCATTGACAGAGGAAGGATCAGCAATACAGCTAGTAATGCCCCAATCGAGATCCAATATAGTTGAAGCAGCGTAAGGATGGTCACTGATAGATCTGCCAGAAGCATTATCGTAATACAGTGCTGCAACGCGTCCTGAAAAGTATCAAACTTGTTATGAGAAAGACTAAATCGAGTTTGTAAATCAAATGACATGCAATGAGCACATCAAGATGAATGACCTGCCAACCGATAGGCCTCATGTTCCGTAGCAACAGACACATCGGGAAAGCGAAATCCCTCTTAAAATCCAAAGATTTCAGAGACACCTCCGTCAGGAGACCTCCGCTGACCCCTCCAGCAATTCGTTTACGAACTATTGCATGACTAGAATTTGAGTGAGTTGACTGCAGCACTTGATTTGGGCTTTTGGCAGGAGTTGCACTATTCTTCCTGCAATCATATACCAAAGACACTGAGTACTCCAGTTATTTAGGCAGTCAGTCCGAAGAACTCCGTGCCTTAGTTTCTCGAAACAATGTTGTTGTATTTAAGAATCCTAGTTGGGAGGTGCTTTGTCCAATGGATATGTAAAGGGTAATGCAACAACAAATTATTAAAGGAAAAAACAGCAAGTATAAACCAACTTCTTAGACCACAGGAGACCATCTCAATGTTCCTAGCTTCAATCTTTTCTCTCTGTACTCTAGTAGCATGCAGAAAATCGAAATTATTTTTAGCTGTTTTTTCATGTCTAACTTCAAAGTTGAGGTTCCATATAAGCAGCTTCAGCTAAAGCACGTACCTTAAACAATCACCATTTTCCACTAAGGAATCAGATGGGCCCCATTCGTGAATATTCTGATCTATGATGGCTACCAATACACCCAGCTGATAGTAACCAGAAGCTGTAGCCTGAAACCACCCAAGTTCCATTCGAACGCCATGAAATTCAAGTTGAGGTTTGACATGACTGTTTATCCAAGTAAGAACAGGCCGTAGCGAGGTCCTAATTGATCCTTGCCTCACTGTCCTTAGATGAGCATTCAGACCATCTACCAAGCGGTTCCAAACAGATGCGGGGACGTGCTACAACAAGGAACATCATCTCTAAGAAGTTATATATGGCAGTATACATCAATCATTTCAACTAACAGAAAAGAGCCAAAATAACCTGGCCGAGAACGTTGGTCAACAGGATGTCATTATGAAGCCTGTATGGTGACATATAGCTTCCATCCCCCCCAAAGAGAATGCACATTGGGAATCGTTTTTCTATAATTGATGCCATGTCCACACGCTTTTCATCACCGCCAAGAAAAAAATCAATGTGCGCAACCACCAAGTCGGGTGTCGCACCAACCTGCAACAATTATGGGTCAGTCACTAATGACACTCAACGTATTGTGCCATGCTAAACATAAGCAGCACATCTTAGATTCTCCATATGACCATTCACGAGTGTAAATGAGCAACGATAACAGAAAAAACAAGGAAAGCTAATTAAATTACAAACAGAAAAAGCAGTTGGGTAAAAGTAGCTCTACTGGAATCAAGTCACTAAACAAAAAGAAGAAGGTGGTTTGGGGCTATTTAAAGCTAGAGATAGGAACAAGGCCCTTCTTAGTAACTTGGCGTGGAGGTTCAAAACAGACAAGTCAGCACTGTGGCAGCAGGTCATTACCAGCAAATATGGGGAAAATCTAGAAAAAAGGAAATCGTGATCTAGCATTCTCAAAGCCCTAAGATCAGGGGACGACCTGCTTAATAAAGGATTAAGATACCAAGTGAAAGATGGAAACCAGACCAGCTTCTGGAATGATGATTGGCTAGGATGTGGGAGACTAAGGAACATGATCATAGGGCCTCTACATATCCAGGAAACTAACATGAGAGTGGCTGACTACTATGATGGCACTAAATGGATCAAAACAGGTGCAACAGTTTGGCTGCCACCAGAAATATGGTCACACATCACAGGACTAAAACTCCTTAGCCCTTTGACAGCCCCGGACAACATAACATGGAAACTCTCTTCAGACGGAGACTTCACTCTATCATCAGCATATAACCTATCACACTTACAGGATGCAGGCTATGCCCAGGCGAACCTAACATGGTTGTGGAAACTACCCATCCTCCCAAAACAAAAGACCTTCCTATGGCTGGCTTGGCTTGAAAGGCTCCCAACAAAAGATATCCTCCACTCCAGGAACATCACTCAGGATAGCCTTTGCCCATCTTGCGAATGGGAAGCAGAATCGGCATTACACATCCTCAGAGACTGCCCTATATCTCAAGCCACCTGGAGCCTATTTCCCCAACCTAGCTCCACCACAGCATACTCGACTGAACCCATGCAAAAGTGGCTTCTGGGAAACTTAAAACCAGGAACCCACACAACTTATAGAGGTATTCAATGGCCAACTCTCTTCACCTCTATCCTATGGCACCTCTGGAAACAGAGGAACAAAAACATCTTCAGGAACACCACCACGACCATTTCACAACACTCTCAAATTCTGGAAAAGGCGACTGAACTACAAGCATTACTTGGAGGCAAGAAGAAATCAAGACAACAAGACAGCCACAGGCCCCGACCAACACCTCTCCTCCCCCACACGGATAACAGAAACAAGGACCAAGAAGACCAAGAGCAGCAGATAAACCACCCGCAAAAATGGGAACCACATAAAGATTTACCATACACTTTGAACACAGATGCATCTACAAGGGCGAATGGACTCTACATAGGGCTAGGAGCTGTACTGAGGGACCAGTAAGGCAACTGGATAACTGGACTATGTGCTAAACACCCTAGCACAAACTGTCTAATCGCTGAAGCCTTAGCAATCAAAGAAGGACTCAGCCTGGCACTAAAACAAGGAATCAAGCACCTAGCAATCCAAACAGATGCAGCAGTTTTAATCAGCTACCTACAGGGCACCCAGCAACCAAATTCATTAACTAAGCCTATTTTGGATGAATGCAGGTTGCGATTATCTGATTTGGAAGCATCATCACTATCATACGTACCAAGGGGGAGCAACAGAATTGCTGATAAAATGGCAAAGACAGCGCTAAACCAGGAGGAACTCTATCTATCCTTCCTTTTTCCTCCGGATTTCATTTTGGAAACTCTGCATGCGGACATCCCATGCTACTCTGGATCTGTAACCTAAAACTCTACTTTATGTTCTGAATGAATCCATCCTTACTACCAAAAAAAAAAAAAAGTAGCTCTACTTCACTGCATGACAGGGGAATGACAATGGCCCTCACTAATTGCTCATATTGTGGATAATTACATATCACTAGTAAGTGACTCTGAGGCAACCTCCATCACCCACATTGCGAGGGGAAGGAACCTAGTTGCGGACAAACTAGCTAAAAGAGCGAGGCACCAAGACAAGGTTTCTATCACCTTTTGTTGTCCTCTGGATTAAGTGATAAATTTACTTCATGGGGATATACCGTCTTTTGAACCTAACGGTGTACCCGATCACTTAAATGGTGTAACCTAAACGCTTTGCCAATCTATGACCTCCAATTCTACCAAAAAAAGTACCTTAGGTTGAGGTAGCTGTTTTACAACAAAACCACAATGTCAAAAATCCCTACCACTATAAAAAGTGGGACTAGTCATGTTACTAAGGTGGACCTGATTTTCAAGATTTAGTATCCCATGCCTGGATATAGAAAGGGATCTAGGACAAAAGGATGTTTAATCGATTGGTCTCCAATTTGTGGAAGTGGTGATATTCAATTTAACGATGCACGTGTAAGTGATGACATATTGAATCATTCTTTTGAAAACCACACAACACAAACCTAACCTAATAGAAAGAAACTGGCATATTCAACAACAAGCATTGAAAGCATAGGTGAGAAAGCTCATCTAGTTAACCTTCATGCCCTTATAGAGAGCTCTAGATCTGCAAGAGCGAAGACACGAATGATCGTAGTCAGACTTGACATATTCCTGAAGCCGATGGATTTTTTGTTTCCTCCTCCATTGCTTCCATGACCATGCACAAGGGTAGGCGAGAACCGAAAGTATAGTGTGGACTGAGCCTTCCCACCAGTCATATGCTGCGACAGAGTTGATGTCTTCAATGAATCTACTAAAAGCATCTTCATACCTGTGGACAAGAAAATAGACACTAAACCTATCAGTCTTACTGGAAGGATCTCAAACTTTATGAGAAATTTAGTAACCATTAAAGCTACATAAGATATGGTAGCGTCATATTGTCAAATGGCACATTTTTTGTCAATTTGACTTTTACGGACTCTAATTAGATACAAATTTTATGATTATTAACAAGAATGGAACTTAGGGACCCCTACAGCCCCGTCATTCACTGTTCACTTCTCTTGCGGCCTTATGAGATAGAAAACAACTAATAAAACTAGCTATATATAGTGACACCACCCTCTAGAAGCACTTCGATTCCTATCGGGAGATTTCTATTTCACTAATCACAGCATTATCATCGGCTGCACTTCAATCCATTATTCTTAGAGGGTGTCTCTCCGGCCATCACGGTTGTTCACATATAACCCGCCTATGATTTCCTTACAGATGTTCATTACAATAGTCACTGTCTAAACTTTCTAAATAAGCATGTCTAAGGTGAGCTCAGCGTCACCACACAACCACCCACCTGTTTATCCTAATCCATACATATCAGAAGCAGTGTTTCTTACACGATGTCAATAATAGCATCCGGGGGGGAGTAAGGGAGGTGCCATGGTTCCCTGAAAGTATTGGGACCCATAAAATACAGCCTGTGAACATGGCTTTGTGTTTCTTCTGCTCTTGTTCCATGGACCTAGCTCAGAAAAGATGAATTAGAGATGCAACCTCAGGGCGTAAAATCTTTTAAGCACAAGAATTTCTGACTAGTAGTGCAGAGCAAGGACCCACTATTAATTACCTCTGTCAGGGACAGAAGATATGGAAAGTGAAGATGAGTAGTCCGTTCAGTTGAGAGTTCCTTACAATAACTCGAGCCTGACCCCACAAATTTAAGTCTTAATGTGCCTAGTAGGACGGAAAGAAGCACCACGAAGCATGTCAACAGAACTGAAAATGGCCAAGGCCCACCAAACACGTCAAGCAGCTCTTCCAGAGGGGTAAAGCATTTAGGCATCTTATATTTCTCAGATATACATTCATAAGGACATGGTGGTTGACTTACTCCACCTGAAGCAAATGAAAATTATTTTAGAACACAATGGTTGCAAAGGAAATTAGAAGATGCGCTGGAAATTAGCAAATTCTGGCGTACCTCTTACATATATAAAATGGGAACGGCGGGGGAGCTTCTCCTGCGAGCAAGGAGTACAAAGTCTTGCATCAGAACCATCCACATTTTTATAGGTTCCAACAGGGCATTCCTGGACGCAAATAACACTCTTAATTATGTAACTTTGATTAGACATTGAAACACATCAATCTTATCTAATACAAAATTTTTTATGATACAAGAATATAAATTCAACAAGAGATGTCTTCATACGCGATTTACCTCACAATAAGTACCATAAAGACCAACAGGGCACTCTTTCCCACTAACTGTGCCTTCTTCTCCAGCATATCCACCGGTTGCCCCTAGCCCTCCACTGTTCAACACTATCATTTAGAATGAGCAAATCTTGTCTGACAATAAGTTTTAACTCTTGTCTCCCCAAAAGGTAAAAGGATGTTATTGTTATTAGGTCCTTCGCCAATTATATAAGTGACCTACCTACTGCTGATTGATCCATTAATTGTTGCAACAGGAACATATTCATTTCCTATGTCGATATTAGACCAATGAAAATGAACTCTCCCCCCACCACCACCGCCTCCGCCCAAAAAGCCACCTTTTCCACCTTGAACGGATAAAACTGACTGCTCTTCCAGTGTGAGCTGCTGGAGGAAAAGAAGTATTGTCCCACCAGACCCTCCACCAAGCCCGCCAATCAGAGAATTATTTCCACGTCTTAGTAATGCATCCGAACTTTGACCATCGGCTCTCAAAAACCCTTGAACTATAAGACTTAAGAGAGGCCACTGGGTTGATCCCATCACTGAAACAAAAACCATCTCATAACTGAAAAGTGTAGTTATTGATTATTGGGATGATTTACTCTTGTTACTGTAACTTACCAATCATCCCTCCTCCAAAAACATTTCCGTATGACAGGTTAGCGCCCTGTGTTCCACTGCCCAATTCACATGGAAGATCAGCATTACCATAAATTAATCCACCATGTGACTGTGTCCCATTGAAATATCCAGAGCCCCCAGCTCCACCATGCCCTGCACCACTACCAGCTCCACCAATATAGTTCCCCCTTCCGATACCCCCACTGCAACCTGATATATTATCAATCAAATGAGACAACATTTGGGTAGGATATCCAACAAGAACAAACTAACAAGTCAAACTGACAAATAGAGACATTATAAAAGATTATCATGAATTGAGGAGTTCATTAATGCCTAGAATAGTTATCATCACCTAACTCAGAAGCAGAAATCATGCCATCAGTATCAACAGTTACTGTCCGTGCTCTATGAATGTGGATTATGCTTCCTTTGATCAGACCATTGACAAGAAGGTCCTCAACCCGGCATATCTACAAAACACACAGGTTTTAGAGCTGAAACTGGGAATGATAATTCCTCCTAAATATTTGTAAAAGCATCAGTTTGCATGCATCAACGCGTGGAATAGCCTATCCCATACATGGAAGGGACTACTGATTGGACATTACATATGCATAACGTCAACATGTTACTGCACTAATAGCCATCTCTCTTTATTCATATAAATATACTTACATGTTCAATAGAAGATAAACTTTTTTTTATAGAATATATACTTACTTGAAGAGAAAACGACAATGTGTAGTTTACATGGCAATCATCTGGTGGCGTAATGAGATCAACTGGACATGTCTGTCTCCCACAGAGTGGCTCTGTCACCCTGAAAATACAAAAGGAAATCATGGAAAACTTTATTATCCACAAAAGCATAAAAGCAGAACTCAGACTCTAAATGAGAGCGGAAGAGCCATGCTCACTTGCTTCTACTCAGAAGATCATCCAAAGGAGCTTGAAGAAGCGCACCGGGTCCTACCTACAATGGCGAGTAGGCCATGGATGTTGCAAATTGCAGAAAGTGTGAGTGACCGAATCTCAAAAAGAATGAGTTTGTGATGAAAAAACATTACTAGGTACAGAGCTTAGAACATTTTTTATTTATTGGTAAAAACTAAAGAAATAATAGAGGAACTAATGAGCAAAACTAAGAAGCACAACAGTTCCCTTCTCATTATGACTTTTTAGCTTATACCTCATACAGGCTTATATTAGTTCCAGGAATTGGAAAAGAAGGGGGACTGCTAGAAAAGAAGAGTGCGTGAAAAATTGATCAGATGTCAAGTTGGAAGAGTAATGAACTTGAATAAGGATTATAACTCTACTAACATTGGTTGTGAGAGGACATTTATAATGTGAAAATATTTAGGAGATCCCTTTTTATGAAGTATTTCTTTATACGGTTAATGTGGATTAACGGAACGTTTAAGCCATCTCCACGATATATTTCCAATATCTTTAGCATCTTCTTGCCCTATAGGAAGGTTAGCAAAACTTTTGTTAATGCATATAAAAATTTCAAGTCTGCTTAGAAGGTTCCTGATAGCCCTCGACCTTTGTTCAATGGCCTTGGATCAAACAACACATCAAGACTCCCCAGGTTTTTTAGAAGAGTATGATATAACTGGCAGAACAATTGATGCCCAGGAGTTTCCAATTTTAGATTACTACTTTAGAGTACAAGTCAATTTTAAGCCTGATAACTGAAAGCAGGATATAACTAATATCGATATTTTCAAAACTCTTCGCTGATCCAGAGAAATCACATTTATATATGGAGATTTAGTAATGAGTCAATAACCCCAGAAATAAATTCATCAACTAAACAGATTTGTCAGCCAACAACTCTAAGATTTCATTTCCTCCCAACGCTGTCACCACACATCAATTTATAAGTAGCTAGAATCTGAAAATCAAGTTATTCAAACACTGGAACACCAGCACCAGAATTCTAGCATAGCTTCATTTTAGTAGAACGAAAAGCAAAAAATATATATATATATATATATGTTGTCATAACAAAAGAACACGGGATGAATCAGTGAGAGATGTACTCACTGTAATATTATAAAAGAGAGACAGGGAAAGTCGCTGCCCAATGATTGCATCACCCTGGCCTGTCAATCTAAGCAATCCCTGACCATATATTGCAAGATTTGTATTTGAACGAATGACTGAGTTTTGCTGCAACAATACAAATGTCACTGGATCAGCATCAAGGGAATAAGAAGACAAAAACAAAAGCAAAAGCAAATTGAGGATTGCAATATCCCTACTGTCAAAACAACAAGATTCCTGACTTCAAGTACTGATGTCGTGACAACATTTTTCCCACCACCATCAATATAAATCTGAGAGTTCAACATCAGCAGCATCTTGACAGCAACCCTGAGTGCACCGTAAACCTTCATTCAATAAAGGCAACACCATATCAAAGACAGAAATAAAAAGATGGTGAATCAAAATGTTGAAAATGAGACCACATGGACAGAATCAAATTTCTATTAGAATCAACTAGTTCTAACAGCCATATTTATTTGTCACTTAATCCCCCCCTCCCCTAATAAAATAACCAACAAAACATGAAATTCAGAATCTGGTGCAGGTAGCATCATCGGAGATGAAGCCAGATACTGGTTGAAAGGCTTTTCCTTAAAGATAGAAGAGCTATGTCCATCTTCCAGGAAGAACTCCTAGCATAACTAGAGGAATAAAGCTAGCTAGAGACGACTTTTTTTTGGTAGGCAAGGAAGGTAGCATTAGAATAGACGTACGGGGTTTAGGTTACAGAAGTCCTAGCGCATGGGATGGCTAGAGACACGACTTGAATTGTGCATTATGAGAGATACACAGGATGCTGTCTTGGTCACTCTTGAAGGAGCAAAATGAGCAATAGCTTTTTTACCATCACGGGAGGGAGTCATTCGTTAAGCTTAGGGTTTGGAGTTCAAGCTCCTTAGATAAATTTTTCTATAACTTCAAGCATTCAGAAGCAATTTTCCCCAACAATGAAGTGAATTGCATGACTTAGTAAGTCAGACTTACTTCATATGGAAAGCACTTTGGCAAATTAGAGCAAAAAAAAATAGAAATATAACACTGCAAGTGATTCAAGTTTATATTTTGCAAGCATTGTTTTTACAAAACAATAAATATACCTTAACAATGGAATCACTCATGAGAATTTCTTCCGCAACCAGTTCAAACTCTGAGACTGGGAATTCGGACAATCCAAAGGAGATGTAGCTTCTATTATAAAGACTGATTTGGCCTCTAACCTTCACAGTGAAATCATTTAAAAATGATAGTGATTTACAGAAAACTTAAACCAGAAAAGAAATCTCAAGATAGAAGCTTATTGAATGATGAATTGGTATTTACATTTTGTGGCATCTACTAAGTAGAACTAGCAACACAACACAGGCAATGTTTAAGTTAAGATAGGTTGCCAAAACATCATAAACCCTCAAATTGATCCATTCTATTTTCAGGCTTTATCATGCATGTCCAACTTAGAAGAGCCCAATAAAAAAAGCTTTACCCTGTGGTATTGGTTTTTTATCTTTGGCATGCCAGTGAAAAGAAAGTCACTCAACAAAGAAAAAGAGGAAAAATTCATCTCATGTCCATGGTTACAGTCATCCGCTAAGATGAGATATGCTGCAAAGAGCCATTATTCAAATCTATGTAGTTTTATATAAAACCAGCAGCATGACTGGAAAGGAAGGGTTAGATTCAACAGAAGTACAGCTACTTAGAAGGAAAAGTAAACTACCTGAACTCTGGTCCAAACAAGAGGAACAAGTACCCTTGCACCATTTTCAATGATCATATGAGACCATAAATGGCTTGTTGAAAAATCGAGTAACGGAGTCTCTGTTTCCGTTATCGCATGGTCATTGTCGACTCTCAAACTCATTAAATCAGCATTAAAAAATGTCCCAGCAGCACCGGCATTACGAGGACAGCCAAGGCTTGAACCACCTGTGAGAATGTAAGGTTTAGGCATCTGTGGCTGCACCGGCATTACAAACCTTTATGCCCTATCCTTGCCTAGTATGAAAATGAAATCCCTGGCTACTTCTTAAGGATAGTAATGTGCATTTGTCCATGTAAGTAAACTTGCAACTATGTGTCTGACAAGGACTAACTGCTGATATTTAGAATTGGCTGACTAACAGAGACAGAGAGAAGCAAATAGAGTACAGTACCCCCTTAGTTAATCTATTCTAATAATATGAAGGTTCTTTGAAAATAAAATGCTAAGAACATCACATACCGCAGACAGTAACTTTGATATCTTCATTTATACTGTAGCAATTTAGTGATATTCTCCCGCCTCCACCTCCAGCCAATCCCCTTCCTCCAGCAGCACTTATAAGACCACGACCCTTCCTGATAATCAAAAGATCATTTGTGACTAAGAAACATTCTCAAACAAAGTTCAGCTCTGCATGATGTTAGCAGGGAGTTAAGTATGAGTATAAAGCCGGGAAGGAAAGGGATAGAGTGAAACACAGTTTCTTAGCTGGTAAAGGTAATTCCCTCCAATAAATCACACTCAAAAGAGAGAACTAAAAGTAGCATTCAAAGACTTAAAGAGTAAAAACTCACAGCTTTAATGCTTGGATAATGATACTTCCACCAGATCCTCCACCTGCATTGCTACCACCATCTCCCCCTTCTGCTAGCACATATCCATCCAAAAATAGGACATCTTTCACCATAAGTTTCACACGTCCACCACCATTCCCTCCAAATTTCTTTTCGCTAGATGTACCACTGCCTTTGCTCCCATAACTCCATGGTTCAGATAAAGGGGACCAAGAATAAACATCACCACCCCAGTTGCTTTTCTCCGTTTTCACACATGAAGCACCCCGACCACCATGTCCACCGCCAGCTCCATCATAGCCAACTGGTGTACCACTCGTTTGAGGAGGTGGTGGTCCCCCCATGGATGTGGTATTTATTGAGGCATTATTCTCAAGGTGCATACTCTCAGCAGAGACAATTACAGAACCAGCAACGATAACCGCGTGCTGACTGACTTTAACATTTCCAGACATGTTAAAGATGATGGTACATCCTTCAAAAGGACAAGCCACTGAGATATGAGAGAGAATTTCAATATTTCCATGGCCATGTATGTACACGTCCGAGCTTAAAAAGAGGTTTGAGTTCAACAAACAGGTGGTGTCAAATGACCCTACACCCCCAACATCTCCACAAGTTACAGCTCTAGCGGAAGTAGATTTCAATGAACCAGAATAAATTGAGTCATCAACATGAAGCCCACTGCTTGTAGATGATTCATTACCACCTCGACGCAAATTGACTCCTCCACAAAGCTCTAACAGCAGAAACAGAGTAGCTACATAGCAGTGTCCCAATAAAAACCACCACGAAACAGGGCCACACAGAACCATGAGCTACATCACAATGGAACTTCAATTTGATCGTTTCTTGAAATATTAATATTTTTAGTTCTTTGAGCAACCTTCTTCCTAATTAATAGCCCCTGGCTTTCAGTGTACATTTCCAGAAATGTACAGGCAGAGCAGAGTACGATGCCCCTTGGCCCATCAATATGGGCAATCCTCAGACATACTGCCACCGACTCATTCCAAATTTTTAATATATATTAATCCTGCCATCAGAACCAGGGACAAAATTAGTGGATTAGATTAGATCATAATTCATTTTCTTGCAGATGCCAATGTTGAAAATTATGGCCAACTTCAGAACCATATCATTTGAACTCCAAGAAAAGAATAATAAGAAGAAAAGGGAATTTCTCGCTACATTTTCTCTGATTAGTCAAATTCTCATTCACAGAATATAAAATTCGCACTCTAAAAGGTATGGAATGATAAATAGCTTAACTGCTTCTCAAAGAAAATTAAGCCCACCAACTGCCTCATGGCTGAAACGCAAGCATTATATGAAGGACTGCTATTCGCAACGAATATGGGCATACAGCATGTAGCGGTGCAATTAGACGCAGAGATCATAGTTCGACATGTAACAGGAGCTTTTAATTGCTATGGGTTAATCCTAATTATCTTTGAAAAATGCAGGTCACTTTCTAGGGACTTCAGGCGAACCTCCATCAACCACACTAGGCGAGAGGAACCAAGTGGTGGACAAACTGGCAAGGATGGCTATGACCCAGGAGGATAATTTGGCTACCTTTTGTTTCACTCCTGACTCTACCAGAAAAATAGCCTAACTGTTTTTTTTTTTTTTACTAAATCTCAGCAGTTAACATTAATTCAGCACGTAAAGGAAAATACTACACAAATCATCACCATTCCAGTGCATTGGATCACTATTTGTACCAGCTCATGCTCGCTGCACCATGTAAAAAAAGCACTAAATGAGTGTTATACAGCAGAGTTCAGTAAAAGTCCACAACAGCATTAGAACAAAACAAACTAGAAGCCACAAAGCATCACTACAATGAACTAACCAAAGGCCCCCTTCTCAAGACCTGTCCATCCAGTCTTCCTTGACAATCATCCAAAACAATACCATGCATAAGACGATAATCTGTTTCTACGAATTCCAGCTAAAACTTCACAATACAAAACCAACACAAAAACACCACTGAGTTATGCACAGAAAAAATCCCTCAAAGATCGTCCGGAAAACCATGCCATCAGCTGCCTAACCGTCTCGCGTTCCACTCGATCACAACCACAGAGCACCACAGCAGCGAGCTAAACGCCAAACGAAAAACACAAGCAACAAACGAGCAACGCAGAACGTATTTCATACACCGGGCGATACTCCGGCAAAGTGATCCCCTCCGCCAAACCGCCGAGATCGCCAAAAAGGATCTCGGAATCGCAGCCACAGAACGAACATGAAACCACACCGCGCCATGCAAACTAACAAAAGACATCCAAAAGGAAACAAGCCGAAGGTAAAAACTCAGCGTAAAAGTTCCAAAACAGCTCAAACTTAAAACTCCGAAAAAGAAAATCATCCGTCAGGCCGGAGCCAAAACGAAGCAACCACCTCGTACGGTCGCGATCCGGGCTCATCAACCAAACACTTACAGTTCAACTTCCGCCGCCGCCGCCGTCTCCGTCGCCGGAGAGATCTTCAGCGATGGATCAGTCTGACAGAAGCTACGTTTCGAGAGTGTCAGGTTGGGGTGGGGGGAGTCAAAAAAGGTACAGAGCGTTTTTCCCCTGTCGTCGTTTCTTTTTCTTTTTCCGTTGCGTCTGTCTCTGTCGCGTCCGTCCCTTTCCCCCTTTATTTTTTTTTTCTATTTATTTGATATCCAGCTCGTTCGTTTTGTTTTGTTTATTCATATATATAAATATAATTGGTGTCACGCCGTTTGCGTTGCCTGTCTCCACCTCCATTATTTGGATTTATTCCCTTGTTTTGTATTTTGGGAGTATATTCATAAATTATGGGGCCTTTTCTTTTATTTTTTGCTATTCGATCCTTACAAGTTTTCACTTTCCAATTAAGTTTACCCAATTCTTTTAAAATTAATTCGATCATCTCATGCATTCAATTTCTTTTAAAATAAAAACAATCATATCCAATAGTTCTGCCGTAACCCGACGTGTCACACAACTAAACGACTTAATACTTATTGTGTGTAGACAAAAGTTTGATGACGTGATTACAATGTGTCAAATTCTGATTGAAAATGTGAAGTTTTATGATATAAGCAAAACATGCCGAATGTTTTTGCTCCGTTGATAATACTTACGAACCGCGAACGTGGACAAGATGCAAAGTAATTAAATGGAAAAGGACGAGGGTCGGTTGGCAAATAACGTGGAGGATGTAGTGCAAGTGTTGAATCATAGTTGGTCTTCTTCTTTTTTTTTTTTGTGTAGGATGGTTCCTTTCTCGGCCTTTTGTGCGCCCCCCCACCCCCCAACTCTGCCAATCCAATCCACTTGGTTTTAATTCGTGTCCCTCTTGAAATAAATATGGATAGCATTTTTCTTTCTTTTCTTCCATTTTCCTTTGTAAGTGAATGCTCAGATCTATCAAAGCAATTTCATTAAATAGTAAAATTATAAATCGAACTTAATCAATTTGCTTAAAAAACAAACTCGGATTTATAAATTTTAATTTCGAGCCATTATTTTAAACATTTTGAAATTACTTGAAAAATATTTTCCGAATTAGAAAACATTGGGATTTCTTAATATACACGCGATCGAAATGATTCTCCATCATGAAGGGCATGCCATTATATATTTATTATCACGAATTCGTACAATTCGCGAATTCGCAAATGCATATCATGATACCCATTAACAAGTGGACTCAAAATTTCATCCTGCAAAAGTGCATAAAAGCTTTCCCAAGTTTTATCGTCAAAACTCTACCCATCGGAAAATTCAAAAAAGGATATTAACCTTAAACGTTGTCGGGAGGCTAAGTATGCATCTCGTGATAGAATGACGTGTAACACAGGACGTGAATGGCCGACTAAAGGGGATATATTCATAAGATCAGATCATGTCAAAGTGCATGCCAAGCAAATGCAACAAGCAAGCAAGCCAAGGCATGATAAATTAGGACAGGTTACAAACAACACTCGTCAACAGCCATAATCGACCAATGGCCACAACCACAGCATCACCGAAAGCGGCGGGGGATGACTCTGCAATACATCCGAGTCACCCCCCAGACCTCACTCTCACACTGACCACCCACAACTCCCCCGTTTCTGGCACCTCCTCCCTCACCGGGACCTGGCTTTGTCCTCCGTCGCTGCTCCTTGCCCACTACCTCTCTTCCCATGTTCCGTGCTCCTCCTTCAAGGACAAGTCCGTCCTCGAGCTTGGCACAGGATACTCAGGCCTCCCAGGCCTCACCGCAAGCACCCGTCCCATCACTCTTACAGACATCGCTGAAATCATCCCACTTCTGATGCAGAAAGTGGGCGAGAACGTTGCCTTCAACAAAGTGGACACTCTGGAGGTCAGGTGCCTGGTCTGGGGCGAGGAAGAGGAAGAACACGATGGAGAAGACTACAAGCATGCAGATGAAGATTATGATGTCGTGCTGATAAGTGACGTGTTTTACGACATGGGGATGATGCAGAAGCTAGGGAGGACGCTGAGGAGGGTTTGTGGGGAGACAACACGGGCATGGAGTGTAACCCAGTTGAGGCAGTGGACCTGGGAATGTCTGGCGGAGCTGGAGAAGGAAGGGCTTGAGTTGGTCGAGTTGGGTGAGTTTGGGTGCTGCCATGAGCTTTTGACTGGCTTGGTTTGGACTGCCGTGAGCTCTTTTCTGTTTTCGAGTTTGTTAAGAAAAAGAAAGGCAACAAGAGAGCAGACTGAATAGACGGAGGGCGTGGGCCATGAGCTGCCTAATCCTGCGATGGTCGACACGTGTTCAAAGTGAATTCACGTGTTCGGACCGGTAAAGAAAATTAACTGATTAGTACCAGTTACCAGAATGAACCTGAAAAGTTATGGTTTGCAATAGGGCAATCATCTGCATGTATCTGTGATTCGACTCCACAGCCTTGACTGCCAGTGCCAGTGATGAATATGACATCACGGGATACTGTCTAGCAATAGAGAACAAAATGTGTTAAAAGCAGATAAAGAAAGTCTCCGAGATATTCTACGCAATAAAAAGAGTGTTTCAGAGATAGGCAGACAAGAAGAAACTGGCAAGAAATATAGAAGAAAACAACACCTGAATCAAAGAATGATGAACCAGTAAACTTACTTGGATCTTAAATCTCCGTTGAGGATCCATAATGACATGATAGAAGGGTCTAAGTCATGGCTCATTGGAGTGCATTAACTGTGCTCGGCAACTAAAAATCGATAAGCCACCCGCTAACACAGATTCATCCCCAGAAAATGTGTCATGGTTTAACTCTGCATAAAACTTACAGCTAAAGACACCAGTACTTCACCTGAAGATAACAGGAGGAAGAGATGGAATCAGAATTAGGCACCGCTCCTCCAGAATGAGCACCAACTCCATATCAAGACAGCAAATACGGCATCAGCTCATTAATGGATGCCAATTCTAGATTCATAAACTTCCTAACACGATAAAATTGACCTACTCAATAAAGCCAGGATAACTTATCCAAAAAAAATAACCCAGAATAGAGGAAAGGTATCAAACTGCAACTCAAAACAGTTGAATAACCTTTAGATGGATTAAATGGACAAATACGCTTCTTCTTGAGACAGAAGATGAATAGAATGACATTGTCCTCGCCCTGAGATTCTCCTTCCAGTCAACGAAATTGAAAAAATGTGATCTCACATGAAGGGCGTTCTGTGTTTTTTCCTCCGTTTCACTAAAAGATCAGAAGAGAGTCCTCCTCTTTCATATCAGTTTCTCGCAGCGCAAGCAACTTCAAGGTGCTATCTAGCTCTTCACTTTGTAAAGGAGTCTCTGCCCCTGCAACAAATGTGAAAACACTATCTTTCACCTTAATCCAAGACCATCCAGGTTCTTTGATGACTTGCTTTGATCTCATCTCCTTCCTCATGTCTGCAGCCTCTTTCCATTTGCCTCTTGCAGAATACAAGTTCGCCAATGTAATGTGAGTTCCGGCACAGTTCGGATCAAGGTCAAGAATCTGCTCAGCACTGCGTCTCCCACGATCAACATCGCCGCTGATTCTACAGGCTCTCAGCAAAGTTGACAAAACAACATCATCACATTCAAACGGCATGCTCTCAATCATTTGCTCAGCCTCTGTCAACCTTCCAGCCCGACAGAGAAGGTCAATCATGCATCTGTAGTGTTCTTTGGTTGGCATGATATGATAACATTTATTCATTGTGTCAAAGTAATGAAATCCCAGATCAACAAGCCCGGCATGGCTGCAAGCAGCAAGAACTCCAATATATGTCACCGAGTCAGGCTGCAGGCCAACAAGAGGCAACCCCTCGAACAAATTGATTGCCGCGCGACTGAGTCCGTGTTCAGCATATCCGTTGATCATTGCTGTCCAGGATACAATATCATCCTTAATACCTGTATCAAACACTTTTGACGCTTCTTGTATGCTTCCGCATTTGGCATATATATTGATTAGAGCACTTTGTACCATAGCACTATTTTCTAGGCCTATAAAAAAGACGTGCATAAAGCTGTTTTCCCGAATCAAGGATCGCTGTACTTCCACAAACGCTCAAAACGCTTGCTAAAGCAAACTCCGTCGGTTTTGGCCCTTCTCTTCGCATCAATGCTAAGAACCAAAAAGCTTTCTCGCTGCAACCAGATTGTGAATATCCTGCTATCATAGTGCTCCATGAAATTACGTCTCTCACTCCTGCCTCGTGAAAAATAATTGTAGCCAAACTCAGCTGTCCACACTTTGAAGACAGAGTCATTGTGGAGTTCGCCACCGACAAATCAAGAAGACCATTCTTTAGAACATATGCATGCAATTGCTGGCCCCAGTCAATCCTGGAAAGATTGGCACAAGCAGATATGACTGCAGCAAATGTGTACTCATTAGGACAAACCTCAAACTTCCTCATACTTGAGAAGGCTTCAATGGCGTTATCTTCCTGGCCATTTTGAACATAGGCAGTAATCAAACTCGTCCATGACACCACATCTTTCGTCAGTGTTCTTTCAAACATTTCCAGGCCAAAGTTCAACTTCCCACATTTGTTGTACATGGAGGCAAGAGTATTAATCACAAACGAACTCCCATCAAAACCCTTCTTGATACAATGCACATGGATCTCCCCATAATTCAAATTACCCAAATCCCCGCACGCCTTCAAAGCAATTGCATATGTATATGTATCACAATGCACCTTCGACCAACACATTTCCGAAAAGTACCGCAACGCATCCCTACAATAACCTCCACGAACAAGTCCCGTGATGACCGCAGTCCACGAAACAACATTCTTCAGTGACATCTCATCAAACACCGCACAACCCAGGCCTATGCTCCCACACTTCATGTACATATCCAACGCTACCCACGAAAACCGAATCCACCAACACCGTCTTGACTGCATAACCATGCATAGACCCTCCGAGAGCAACATCCCCTTCCAAGGCGCAGGCTTTGAGAGCAACACTGAGCAAGAAAGCGTCGATGGCTATGTCAGGATCGACCCACATGGCGGAAACTAAGGAAAGAGCCTTGGAAACATCCCTAGCGGCCACGTAACCGGAAACCATGGTGGTCCAGGAGATCTCGTCCCTGCGGGCCATTCGGTCGAACACTTTGCGAGCATCTGGGAGGTGGCCGCGGTTGATGAGGTCCTTCAACAGGGTGTTGAGTTGAAACAGGGCAGTGAGTTCATGTGAACTGTTGGGTGATCGTTCTTCTTGGGTAGCGAAAGGTGATTGGTCAAAGTGATGGGCGATGGCAGCGCCGGTGGTCGAAAAGGGAAGCCGAAGAATGCGGTGCGGCTTGGTTAAGCTGTTCATTATTACGGAAGGAAGGAGACCGCCGGGGTGGCGGAATATTTATTACCATTTCAATTTCAGCGGCATTAACGCTCGTGTCTTTCTCTACAATTAGTTCTAATATAAATTAAAGGAACAATTACGATAATAGCCTTGGGGAAAAAGAGATGATTAGTTGTGAATATTTTATATTAACTAGTGGTAATGAAGACATGACATACGATCTCATTCAAACACTGACGAGGAAAGACAGAAATCACGATTTCATCAGAAAACCAACTCTAAAAATCAACCATTCCTAAGGAATTGGCAGAAGGTCAACCCTATCTCCACCACCCTGTTGTGCACAAACCTGGTTATCAATCAAAGGAGGTACAAATATAAAAGCATACCTTTCATCTAGAGTATAATTACATTATCAGGAAAAGAAGGGGCCGGCCCCGGCGGTGACTGTACAGACAGAAACCTTGATGGTCGATACTTTCAGATATATATAACATGTATATCCTTCTGCGGATACGAGCGGCTTCCGCTGTGGCCAAGAATATCACCTCTCCCTAACCGTCAATGTAATTATCTCACGTACCTCAAAAAAGCTTGAGACCGAGCAGCCGAGGTTTCCATTAACCAGGGTTATCCTTCTCTTGCTTGAACCTGGATTACGCTTCTTGAAGTCCGCTTAATGGACATGAACCGCCCTTGGCACACAAATATACACCCAACCCATACTTCCGAGGGGCTATTTCGGGAGTAGCACTTCCCTGCTTCCCCCGCATAGCCACTTCCAAGCCCATTCTTTATAGAAGCAGACAGGATGGCATAAACCAAGCTGCTGAATGCAAAAAGGAGCACAACCCATCACACCTGGAGCTGCACGGAGTCTCAACCGTTGTAGTGAAGCTTCTGATTCTGTTGATTCTGTCCTTGCTGAGGCTGCGGTTGAGTGGCTGGCATGTTCATAGGCTGCATGCCATATTGTGCAAAGGGCTGAGAATAAAGAGAATTCATCATCCCCTGCATTAATATCAATCGCACCCAAGTCAGAAGAAAAAAGAAGCAAGAAAAGAGATCAAAGTGGAAATGGGTGTAGGATGCAAACAGATATGGCGCTGTGCAACAAGGAATTTACAACATTGCTCGTTCTGATCACCTGTGTCTGAAGCGTATTGGCATTGGCCATGCCAAAATGGCTCTGAGACACATCATCTTGTGTAGCTTCGTTGAAGCCAACTTGAGTAAACAGAGCCTGCGAACCGTGAGTCATGTAATCCTGCAGAAGACCAAGTTCAGAAAATGTTTTTAAAGAAGAGACGGACATATAAATTATGACCAGGCTGAAATGGGGTGAGGAAATGCAAGTGATTAGAACAAATGACAAGAACAAACCTGGGACATGAAGTCACTCCCCCCACCAAAACGAGAATATACCGCCTGAGAATTCTGATTCAAGTAGCTACCAGGAAAGTTGCCTTGAGCTCCTTGTGTAGCGTAATCAATGGCATATCCGCCTTGAGAAGCCTGCAGATATTAGCACAAGATATCTTCAACGGAGATGAAGAGAGGATGCAAAAGCCCGCTCCAACAAATGAAGGAAGATCAAATGAAGACGCTCAGTGAATTCAATAGCAGACAGAAGATGACAAATCACAATAGGAGAAACAAGTCTTGCACATGCTCTCACCTGTGTCGAAAAATCAGCCATATTGTAGGGTACATGTGACCCCTGGCTCTTGAAGTCATCCCCCAAAAAGTCCTACAAGCCAGCAGAACAATGTTGGCAATGAGAAATTGGGGAACGTCACCAGATACAACTCATGACTGATAACAACAAACAAACCTGGGACATGCCACCCATCGAAAATCCATCACGGAATGTTTGACTGGGGCCCTGCATAGGCATCTACCAATTACGACAATGGCACAAAATATATATTTGAGATCAATATTGGAGAAAAGAAAAGATGTCCTTAATACGGCAGCTCAGTTTATTATTCATTTAGTTAAGTTTGTCTTGCACTGCATTTATGATGTTCAGTGGGTAGAGGTGGAGATATCATGGTAAAGACAGGGAGCACTTACATTGTTGACAAAACCTGGTTGAGACATCGGGGCTCCTGCTGATGGTTGACTATTCGCATTCTCCATGGGCATGAAGTTAAAACTGGATCCAGCATTTCCTATTGCTTGCTGTGTGCCTTGTTGGTGGGGTAGATGACTGCCAATAGGAGCAGTAGCAGAGCCTCGGCCAGCACCAAAACCACGGCTTCCAGGCTGAGGGACATGAGGAACAGCTCCAACTGGACCATGTACTGCACCCCGACTTGGTATGGCATAAGGCTGAGAAGGAAGACCACCATGGAAAGGTGGCATCGGACCTCGAGGCATTGGGAAAGCGGCAGGATGCAGCCCAGGTTTGTGGGCGCCATTTGGTGGACCTGGAGGTGCATAAGATCCTGCATAATAAAGATTTAACAGGCATATGAAACCTTCAATTTCTGTAATCTAGAACGATGCAGAAGCCTTTGCATTTCTAAATAATTTGCAGTTCAACGACCACTTACCCCTACCACGACTGCCTCTTCTATCACCACTTGTGCCGGGAGTAATGGAGCCAAAACCATCATGAGGCACTATTCCAGGTCCACCACCAAAGTAAAGCCTGCGGTCATTGTAGATCTGGCACAAAGATCCCAATCGTCATCAATTACTGGCATCCATCATATGGAGCAATATGAGGAGGGCAAACGTGAGAACAGGCAAATAGTTAAATTACCTTTTTGGGCTTCTGAAACTGGACCATGCTTTGCTTCAAGTTATTCAAGGGTCCTTCAACTAAGCATTCATGTTCCTGAAACATTAACCAACAGAATAAAGTAGATATTCAGTACCCAAAGAAATACTTCTGCAACGGAGTGGTTATTTTATAACAATTGAAAGTGATGGTTACGACAACAAAAGTGGAACCGCGAAACAAAGTATCTAATCAAGAAGACTGTCAGAAAACTGATTAAGCTTATATTTCACCATATGTGAAGAATATGAAAGAAGAAACTTTTTAAACTAATTTCATCAATCAGATCTTGACATCAAAAAAAGAATCCACCACATCAGTAAGTTAAGCACACCAATTAGAAGAAGAAACACCAACCTTATAATGGGTTAATAAGCCATTCCACAGTGGCTGTTTACTGAGAACTTTTGGATTACCAAGAATCACAATGCCATATCTAGCACGAGTCAGAGCGACATTAAGCCTCCGCGAGTCATTCAAAAATCCAATACCCTGGATCAAAAGGCAACTTGTCAAGAAGAGAGGTAGAGCATAACCATTGTGACATAATTATATTAATTAAATACACAATAGCACAGTTAAACTTCACTAACCTGATGCTCATTGCTTCGTACACAAGACAAGATGATGTAGTCTTTTTCCCGCCCTTGAAATGAATCCACACTAGCAACCTACATTGAATGTAAGTGATTAAAGAGGGAAATGTTTCCTCCTAAAGGAGAAACAAACACAAGGATATGAAAATAAAATTAGCACACTTTACCTCAATTTCCTTGTAGAGTTGCTGTCTCAGAGCACCATTTCTAGACATATAATTAACAATATATGCTCGCTGTCCCTCATACGGAGTTATAACACCGATCTGAAAAGCAGTCACAAACCCAATTGGCATAGTGATGTAGCATCATGGCTCCAAATGCAGGAGAGAATAAATACCTGCCCTGGAACTACCCCGCTCTTCAAAAAGGTAGTCACAATCTTTTCGACATTGGCAGCTTCAGTCCTATTGAGATAAGAAGTCCCACTAGCACTTATCTCTTCTTGACCCATCTGTATTTTCATTTGTTAATAAGTAAAACAGATAAGACTCAAAATTTCGAACAATTTAAAGTAGATTTTTGCTAACAGCCAACGATGCGCAGATATGCCTGCCAGAACTAGATCTACAAAACATTGCTGACACCACAAGTGTAAACAAGAAGCCAGAGGCTGTTCTTCATATATCGGCCTCTAAGATCCGTCAACAGACACAATATGCAACTTTAAGGAATAACAACAGAGGCTTAGAAAAATTAAGAAACTGGACCTGAACATAAAAGAACATAGGCCGGTTTGGAACAGGCCAAGGAAAATCAATGCCTGTTGTCTGCCTCTCATTGACAGTTACTCCATTTTGAAGTGTTCCTTCATAAAAGCTGTTAGATGGGAATTCAGAGAGACATGGATGCATCCGATATTGGACCTGTTTTGAAAAGAGTGAAAACAGATAAAACACATCATATGACAAGAAGTAGCCACAAATTACACACACTAAAATAGACGACTATATTAATCTGCTAATCTATCTACCTCCCTTTCTACCAAAACAAAAGCAATAGTGAGTGGCCAGTGTTAGGCTACAGAATCACATAAAAGAAAGATCACCTGTAGCCTGATTGGTTTTTCACCGAGTGAAATTAGACGCTCGAATAAGGATTGGGAAAGCCCAGCTCGAGCTGCTTTCTTGCACATTATGACCGGACCAAGTTGACAGTGATCACCCACCAGAACAATCTACAGAAATGAATTTAATTAGAAGCACTACAAAAAGAAAAAATATCGAGAAAGAATAGTCACGATGGGCAGAAACCTGCTTGGCTCCCAAAACCAGTGGAATCAAGCATTCAGGTTCAGTAGCTTGGGTTGACTCATCAATCAAAACCTATGAAAGGAAATTGTCAGCACAACTCGAAGAAGTTGACTCTCTAGTATTACTGGTACTGAGAGCACACAATTCTCTGACCTGGCGAAAGCGAAAATTCGCCAGCCGTGGATCTCCAGCACCGACACATGTGCAACAAATAACATCAGCACTTTGTGCAATTTCCCTCTCCGTTGCACGTTTAAGAGCTTTGTACTTTTTCTCATCACTGCTTGACAGTTCACCTGCATGACACACACAAGCGCATTAACAGTCTGCAGTCCCAAGTCAGATAAAAGGAAGTAAAGACACTTCAATGTCAACCTTGTTCATCTTTCAGCTGCTGCAACTTGTGCAACTCACTCTTTTCTGATGTATCCAGATGTCGCACCTGCAGCGGTAAAAGAAACCGTTTATATCAATGTGCCAGTGAAGAGCAGGCCCCATAATTCAGACAAATGATTTCATGTAGACGAAACCTGATAGTGCAGGGTCAGATGTTCAACTGGAGAACTAACAGCTTCCCTCGACTTTGCACAGAGTCTAACAACCTGGCAAATGACAAAGCTTACAGATAAGATGTATCAAGGAGATCAATACCACAGCTCAAACACGAATCAATGATGAAGAAGATAGTAAATAAAGATAAAATAATTGAAAAAACACCATGGACATGTCATGAAATTGAAATTCACACCAAAATCAAGGATTCTAAATAAAAAGGAAACTAATAAATAAACACAAAATATGCAAGTGCCATTACCTTTAACCCGGTTGCACTAATCTTCTCAGCTAATTGGTCAACAGCCACGTTACTTGGTGCACATACCAGAACCTTAAGAGCACAAAGGAGTATGACTCACTTCAAGAAGGCAAGACAATTAAAAATACAGTGATGTCTATAGAACTTCCACTCACTTGCCCTTGTCCCTGTTTAGCCATATGGTAAACAATTGCAGCCGAGGTAACAGTTTTTCCCGTGCCAGGTGGACCCTGAATCAAACTAATCGGCTTCTGAAGGACACTCTTCACGGCAAAAACCTTTTGAAAGTAAACCAATACAGGACCACGCATGAGATTTTTCCCAAGGAACAATAATCTGACAACTGACAAATTTATGCATTGGGGAATGTTACAGAATAGGCACAGCGATTAACTTCAGCTCCATTGCTGAGGGCAACAAAGTGAAATGTAGATATATTCACACACTACAAGAACTTAGTACCTGGGATGCATTAAGCTCTGGAAGACCAGGGGCACCAAACCGACGAGGCAATGTATTTCTGACCATCTGCAGCTCCACTTCATGGCCCAACAAGTGGTGGTAAATGTAACTGCATGTGACATGGCATTACATTGATCACTATTCAGAAGTGAATTAAAGAACAACTCTCCAAAGCTATGCTCAGGAGAGGTATTGAAAGTAAGCAGTTGCTACTGCATTTCACACTTTCAGAAGACTAATCAGGCCCCCCAACCTAGAAGTCTGCACAAATTAGGGAACCGCTACCTATCAATGCATTGAACATGTCCATCATATCAAAACCACTAAGCAGTTTCTGAAAGAGAACTCGAAGATGGAAGCCGTAACCAAGCCACTTGTGATCACAAAATAAGAAAACAATGAACTATGACAAAAGTCCACCAAAGCTCCATAATAAATATGAGAAACTGACAAAGATTATGTAAATCTTTTCCTCCGGCTATTAGAAAGTGGAAAACATTAAACCCACCCGCTAACACTTGTGTCATCCACAGCAAAAGTCTTCATTGCTCCCTGCATTCTGTCAAAACTGGTACTTTTCCATACAAAATCCACACTGAAACCATGGTTCAGATCAATAGGTACGCCCTGTACATAACAACAACAGTTATGGACAGCTAGACTTCAATCAAAATGACAAGGACTAGAGAAAATAGCACCGGAGATGAATACCTGATTAGCACGAAGCTCTAGTGCAACTTCTTCTTGAGCAGTTAGCTTGATCTAATAAAGCAATGAACATATAACTCAAATTAACCATATAGTTATTGCATTGAGCTGAAGGTTAAGGAACCTAAAATATTCCATCAATAAATATATATATGAATCTATAAACCATACCACATGTCCAACTGAATGCCATGCCGGATGAGCTGCATCACCTGAATAACGAAGTCTCAACTCATCACCAGGAACCAACCGCAATTCATTGTCCTCCTAAACCAAAATGATTGGAGCAACTAAAAGTCAGATGTGACAAAGATAGAGCGCATGCACCAAACCCAAATTTATGAAAAATAACCTTCGGGAAAATAAAATATGCAATACGCTTCTTGTTCAGACCAATGTCCCAACGGATAGTGACATTATCCTTGCTCTGGGATTCTTTCATCATCTACAAAGACCCCAAAAATACAGTCATCACTTGTAAAGGCATCATAATATTTGCCAGATCAATATATAATAATGACGAACATCCACAAACAAAATATACGACTCAGTACTCACATCATGTCGAGAGCTACAAACAAGAAACGAGGACTAAGGCAAGCTATTGCACAAATTAATAGAAAATAATTGAACAAGACATACGTGCATACCTTATCATAATCAGCTTCAAGTTTGATCAGAGGGGCAAAGACATTTTGATACTGCATGATTTTACAAAATCATCAACTAAATAACAAGTACTACAATAACAAGGTCGTTAGAAGAAGTTGCATATTCAACTACCTGATATGCATCTTCATACTTCAAGGCCACTGGTTGTGGCTCATCGTCCACTCCAGGCTTCTCAAGATCTTCAAGGGATGCATCAGGGTTTGTTTTCCACAGCTCCTCTATTTTATTTATCTGCTGCGCACTGATCTGGCGAGCTCTCAGTTGCTCTTGTTCAGATGGAACCTGTAAAAGACATTAATTGAGAGGTTTCTATAGAGACTCAATCCGTTCGATAAATGCTTTTCCCTCTGCATAAACTATAAGAGAGGACACAAGCTAACCTTCACAAGCCATTGTAAGAAACACCTGTCATCAATTAAGGGACACCACTGACTCAAATCCCAGTTCATATCCTTCAAGGCATTGACGCTCAGACAAGGCTCTCTACAAAGAAGTACGACAACGCTCTCTGTTTTAGCTGAGATAAATCCAAGGAGGAAAACATTCCGACATCCACAATTGTAGCATTCAAGAATAGTTTCCCCTAAAGGACTGTCCTTATGTAGACAAACTTCCTTATGCTTTGCTCTAACCTGGAAAAGGAAAAATGCGTCAACAAGTGAGAAATTTCCATCAAAATAAAAGAGCCCCATTTAGTAGCACTAACAATGCAAAGGGTGATACTGGGGAGAAATACATATTCACTGCAACCACAACTAACCCTTTCACCCTCAAGGTCAAGTAAGCTCACAATCAATAGGTCGCCCTATACCAAACTGTTACTGCTACACTAATAAAGCATTCATGGTCAATCATATCGGAATTAACTCATCCAAGTCAACTATGACTTGGCCACAAGAACCCACCAAACTTCCTGAAACCAAAAGATAATTTTCACCGGAGGAACAATTTGATTCCTACAAGTTGCATATCAGTGATATACCAATATTGACCCACATGACTGATAAACATCACCGTTGCAGATTAACCCTATTTAAGGCATACCATTTATCGACATGTTTCATTCAGATTCTCCGTAGCCCACTTTTGAACAATGAAGCCTAACAATAGAGAATTATATGGCCCCATATCATCATTACACACAGAATAGAATTATCAAACCACTGAACAGACAAACTCAGACAATCCAATAACATCTTATTTAGACCATCCTCCCCCTACTGCATGTTGCTTTGCATCAAAAAAATCTCAAATATTCTTAATTAGCTCTAATAATGTACCAAAGAGAGGGGAGAGCAGATAAACTTAATAAGCCTCATTGCCCAAATTATGCCCTCCAAACCTGGCGCAAACTAAAGCTGAATATAAGCCCCAAGAACAAAGCCGCCAAGTAATCGATCATCTGATCTCGCCTCTTGCAGCCAAAAGGAGAGACAACAGATCGGTTTCCTATTGATCATTTTACAGCCGACTAACCTTATTAGCAAGGTACTTTAACTTCGCGATGAACAAGTGAACTGTACCGCAAAACCCACAAGATTGAACATTAAACACCAAAAGAACTCTCAAATTGCAGAAACACGAATCCTCTAAACAGAAAACGCTATCCAAATCCAAAACCAAAAAGGGGATCAAACTCACAAGGTGATTGACGATATGTGAGCCAGAAGTATTCCCTCTCGAATTGCAGAACCACTTCCTACACGAAGCCACATTGCACCTCACAACACAAGCGGGGTTCGACACCCCGCAGTACCGGCAGGCGTGCTCCATGACCGCAGCAGGAGCCCCCAAATCACCAGCACCATTACTCCCCTTTCCTTCGATCCCATCGCCTGCTCCCATGCCCTCCTCGAAATTCAACCCACTCATCCCAGCGGCGAGGGCCTCCACGGCCGCAGCGGCAGCTGTCACGCCCCGCCTCGACTTCACAGGGGCGGAGGACGAGAGGGGGGAATTCGCCCCAGAAGAATCGGGCACTGAGACGGAGGCGGTGGGGTCGCGGAAATCGGGGTAATCTCCAAAGTCGGGGTCGCCCTGGGTGTTGAACTCGTAGAAGGAGTAGGCGTCTGCCGCGGCGGTGTCGGGCTGCGACGCAGTCTCGAAGAGGTTGTTGGCCGCCTGCGAATCCATCCGGCGATCGATCGGACGGGATGGGGTTTATTCCGTCGGGTTAGGGTTAGGGTTTGCGGGGGGAAATTATTCGACGGGTTCGATTTTTTCTGGGGTTTGGGAGAAAGATAAAGAACGTGTGACGAGGTGAGAAAAGCACGGAATTAAAAAATAAGTCTGATGATTTCGGTATGATTCTTATCCCGAATGGAGATTCTTCGTGGCGTCTTAAATGGGCCGGGCCGAAATCTACCATCGTGCCGGCCTGGCCCAATTATGCTGTTGGGCCAATTCCAGCCTAGGCGCATGAAACTCGCTGGTTTCCGGGCAGGCTTTTTGAGTACGACTAACCTAAAACTACTTCGTCATGGTCGCGAAGGTTTGTACGAAAATATGGTTTGTTTTTAAAAAAATTTATAAAATACGATCGAAGTTTTCGAAATATCAAATTTACCGGAGGAAGGATTTTGAAAACCAGCGTTCCCCTCCATGTTTTTTTTTTTTTGGCCTCTTCCCTCCCGAACACCCTTCCCCACTTCTCCCCCTCCCCCTTCCCAGCTCTCATTTTCTTCTCTCTCCTTCCTCACGACCCTTCCTCTTCCGCTCTCCTTTTCCGCCCCTCTCCCTCTCTCCATCCAGGCCAAAATAAAGCTCTTATTACTTGGGCGAATTTTGAAAATTCGTTTTTTTTGTAAATTAGAAGTCGGATTTTTAAAACTCGCCCTAGCGACGATAAATTCGGTATTTTGGAAACTTTGACCGTATTTTGTAAATTTTTTTTTAAAATTAACCGTATAATCGTACAAAACTCCATCGTCGCGTCCCAAAGATATGAACTCTTTTCGAGTCGTTTGTTGTGGCCGAGCTTCTTAATAAACTCGAAAGCTAAACCTTACTGAATCGACGATACGAAGGGGTGAGGAGCTAACCGACTGATTGTTATCGGGTCCGGTGAGGTTATATTTATTACCTACAAAGCAAGAGCTATGTTTCAATCGTTTGAAAAATATTTCACGAAACATGAAAAATTTCGTAACTCAATGAATATGCACCGTTTTGATTGGACTTCGAGCGTGAGGTCATATCAAAAGAGACGTGGTTTTCCTATAGTCCTTGTCTTTCCAGCTTCCAATTTCAGATTATAGTCCATTTCGGACCAACTTGCTCCACCAACTTTCTGGCTTCACTACTTCCAAAACAAGCAAATTTTTGTAATATCCAAAATCCTTATACCCATAGAGCTCTAAGCCCGTGTTACAATACAACTCCATCGAGGAAAACATCTCCCATATGCTCTCTCCTTCTTTAATAATAATAGGACCAAAAGAGGGTAACCATAGGACCTCCCCTCTCCCCGCGACAAATTCGACAAAAACTGAAACGATAAATCGAGGATAATCGAGCTCTCGATCGATGTTAGGGGCGTGTGGTCCAAAACCGCCGGAGAAAAACATGGTTGTGTTCACATATTATATCATAAGCTTAGGACGAAAAACGTATATGGAGTTTAGTACTGAAACAGAGAAACACATCATGTTACAACATGCCCCTGCCCCCGATCTCGTCGAGATCCCCCACATGCAACATCGCGTTCCGATTCCGGAAACCCTCGGTTCCTTTGTGGGTCATGCGGGGCACGAACGAAACTACTCTACAATGTTTTATGGAAAAAGAAAACCAAACCCTACAAGGAAACTATTTTTGGCATATCGAAACTTGATGAAGAAGAAAATCGGGTATACCAATAGGAAAATACTACAACATACCATCGAACACGGTTTTGGTTTGGTACAAGGGAGAGGGAAATCAGACAATGTGTAGTAGTTTATAGTGTAGAATTATGTGGTAGGAGGCATCGCATGACTACCCAACAAAATATTGAATAATTGTAATGTTAGCCCTACGGATGGTGACAATCAACAGAATAAATTAATTGATTACTTACTTTTCGGTTCTTCGTTTTCACATTCGTGCTTTTTTTCTCCTTTTTTGTTATTCGATAAAGACTACCCTCTAAATGTCATTCAATTCAAAACTGATTATATAACTTAATGAGAATTTTTTGTTATAAAGTTATCGGATGAGTGCTTTCTTTTTATACCTCTTTTTGTATATTCCTGTATTTTTACGATTTTGCTACTATAAGTTATTTAAATTATATTATTTGTCAATAACGCCTAAAAATATTATGTAGTTGTAGTAGTTTCTTTTAGATATAATATGAAATATTTTTTTTTTATCAAAACAATGAGTTCATGCCTATAACGTGAGCCACAAAAACATTCCTTTGTCTTTTCACAAATTTAAAGATATATATATATATATAAACCTAAAAGGACCATAAGGATTCACATACAATACCAATAATTTGGACAACGTAGAAACAAAAAGATGAAACTTCACCGCCTCCTCCTTCCTTCATTGTACTCTCCCCCAATCCTTACCCTTTTCCTTGTTCTTGTTCTCCTGTTGTCCCCTTCCCCGACGTCGTCCGCACCTGGAGATGCGGCCTCCTTCCTACGAGAAGCCTGCCAGAAAGCCTCGCGAGGCGACCCTAACCTCACCTACAGCTTCTGCCTTTCCTCTCTCGGCCCAGGTTCCGAGCAAGCCTCGTCGATCCATGATCTCGTCCTCGTTTCCATCGATCATGCCGTTTCAAACACCACCAAGATCCGTTCGCGTATCAAGACGCTGCTGAAAGGAGGCGTGTTTGTCAAGGACCCTTACGTCGAGGCTTGCCTTAAGGACTGCTTGGAGCTCTACTCGGGTGCTAAGTCGGACTTACAGTGGGCCGTTCGGTATCTCAAGGAGAAAGATTATGGCTCGGCGAACGTGGAGCTCAGCGCCGTGATGGACGCCTCCGTGACGTGCGAGGACGGGTTCAGGGAAAGGGAAGGCAAAGTTTCTCCACTGACTGCGGAGAACCGGGTCTTCTTCCAGTTGAGCGCCATCTGCCTTGCTCTCGTCACGATGCTTCCTTGATGATCAAGTAGAGCGAGTCGGAGTATAATCTCAAATAGGAAAACCTGGTGTCCTTTGTTTATGCATATAAACATTAGTTCTGCTCATAAAATCCTCGAAGAGGATGACAATACTATGTCTCTCTCTTTCTCTCCACAATTGACGTCTCTATTTTTTGTGAGTTATTTTTCATGAAATTAAGTATATCTTACAAGCCCAATTATTGGGCTTAAAATTCGTATCGATATGGTTGTGAACAGACAATCTTGGGCTGTGTCAGGGAAATGCCTATGAACATAAAAAAATGAAACGAATTATATTTCCATGCACATTCATAATAGTTTGACGAGGATTGTATTATCAAATTGCGAAATCGGCTTTAGATATTTCCGACTTTGATTTTAAGTATAAAGCTTGGAACCACGACAATATGAAGATGAAACTATATTTCCTAATTAGCCTTATTTTAAGTATAAGCCTCATATTTTGACAAAAGAAACCATCCGAGATTTCGGTCGGTGTCTGCGCGTACCACACGGGCAACTGATGGGCATCGGTGTACTCATCTGAGATCTGTCGGAATAACGCGCAGAACCATACGGAAATGTCTGCTAGTGCTCGCATAAAAGCTAAGTACGAGATCCCACATGCATTTTTTTTTTCTCTTTTGTAAGCCCCTTACATTTCCCGTCCGGTCTCGCCATCAAATTTCGTCCCCTCCCCTGCAAAACTTCTCCATCAAAATCATTCGCCCGAAAGGAGATGACAAACTACCATCCCAGCAATTTCCTCCACCTCCTAACGGTCGCCCTCCTCACAACCCGTCGCGTCGTAACGTCCACATTGTCGCCCGGGGATGACATCACTGGAACGTGCCGGGTGCGCGCGAAAGCCACACCCTCCCTGAGCTACAACTTATGCTTGTCGTCCCCGCCAGCCGCCACGCCGGCCTCAGAGCCCAGGCCCTGATCGCGATTGGGCTCACAATCGTCAACGGGTCCAAAACGATATTGAAAGTAGAGGGGATGATCGGCCAGGTGAGCTACGACCGGGACCACGTAGGAATGTCCTCCTAAAGAACTGCTTGGGTGGGTACAAGGACGCGGCCGACACGCTCCTCCAAGGGGTGGGGGAGTCTGCAGCAGGCAAGTATGCGAGTGTCGGGGAGTCCGTGAGTGGGGTGATGGAGATCTGTAAGAAGTGTGATGATGGGTTTGAGAAGGGTGGGGAGGTTTGTCCATTGAAGGAGGAGAATTATGACTTTGTTCCAGCTCTGTAATATAGCTCTGTTTATTATTGTCGGGAATGTGTCATTTGTGCCGGGTGGAAGTTTTATGAAAGGAAAAGCAAACTTAGACCACTCTGACTTTCAAAATCCGAACAATGTCCGCTCGATCAAATCGCCGACTGTTTTGGAGGTTGCAGCAGATTCATCTTCTGGACTTGCTGATTTATAACATGTTCACAGCTTGCATATTAGTTGTGTTTTTACTTGTCTTGGTAGTTCAATCAAGTCTGCGAATTTCTACGTATAATCAATCCTCTTGAGGATAGTCTAAATCAATCCTCTTGAGGATAGTCAAAACAAGCAATGCATTGGTGCAGAAAACAAATTCACTCCAGATGATCCTCAAATCATTCTTATCATTTCCTCCGTCAAACTTTTATTTTGATCCAAAAACCGTTTGCCATGTTTACACTGTCGAGCTACGCACGTCCTTTGTTCGAAATAATATTGCTATCGTGACAAGACCTACAACAACAAAATAAAACAGTCCCTCGTAACGTAACTCTTTGCAACGAGGGTGTGAACATGTAGTACGCTTTCACAAAGCATAAAGAAAAGACAATCAACGAGAGAGGGGAAGGAACTTTCGCTTACTTGAAGAGAGAAGTAGTAGGAGGAATCCGGTGATTAATGTCGAACGGCAGGACGCCATTGCTCTTCGAGATCGAGTCTTAGGAGGGTAAGACTTTAGGGCAATTGTAATAGTGCCAGTGCCTAGAAAGTAACCTTGCAACTAGTCGACATGGACTCATCTTACCTCACTGTGGATTAGTTTAAGAGGCTCCCCCTGGAGTTGGTAAGTAGTGGCAAGTCAAACTGTTGGCTCTATCAATCGGTACTCAGAGGGGTATTACCAGAGGAGAGTGTCGACCATTTCGCACGTGTTTGACAAAGCTCGAGCTATGCAGATTGGCCAGGTACAAGATAGAGTCTGCCTGTTGCGGGAGATGAATGACTTACATTACATGTTCACAGCTTGTATGTTTCTATTTGTCTTGATAGTTCAACCGAGTCTCGTGAATTTCTACGTGTTAACATGTATAATCCTCATGACGATAGTCCAAACAATGCAATGAATTAGTGCAAAACGCATATTCATTTCAGATGATCCTCAAATCATTATTATGATTTCATCCGTCAAACTTTATTTTGATCCGAAAACAGTCTGCCATGGTTTACACTGCGGAGCTAGGCACATCATTTGTTCCAAATAATATTACCATCGGAAGAAGCCAACAGTTACATTTTCCATCGATGCAAATGGGTTGTCCTACCACACATGTGTCTGTGTCAGGGCAGTCCGAGTCCTCACTGCAAGTCGAAGGTGAAGGTGATACGGGACTGGGTGCATCAGAAAGCTCACCTCTCGCTATCGTGACGAGACCTACAGAACAATCCCTCGTGACAAAGCTCTTTGGAATGAGTGTGAAAATGTAGTACCACTTTCACAAAGCATAAATCGGACAGAGAGGGGGGGGGCTGTCTCTTATACACATCTAGATGTGTATAAGAGACAGGTGTAAACAAGAAGCCAGAGGCTGTTCTTCATATATCGGCCTCTAAGATCCGTCAACAGACACAATATGCAACTTTAAGGAATAACAACAGAGGCTTAGAAAAATTAAGAAACTGGACCTGAACATAAAAGAACATAGGCCGGTTTGGAACAGGCCAAGGAAAATCAATNAGGGGGAGGAACTTTCCCTTACTTGAAGCAAGAAGTAGTAGGAAGAATCCGATGATCAATGCCGAACGGCCGGTCGCCATTGTTCTTCGAGGCCGAGTCTTGGGAGGGTATGAGTTTAGGGCGATTGTAAGATGGTACGAGGATCAACCCAATTCGTTATGAACATATTTATACTGAAATTTGACAAGATTTACGATGCTGTTAGTCTGGTTGGTGTAGTTGTAACTACTTTTTAATTTATCATAATAAATTAAATACGTTTTGCAAGATCCTATTCCCATTTTAGGATGGATCAATTTATGAGACGACGCTTGGTAATTAATTACTGCTTTTCTTTCTTTTTGGTCATTTTTTTCTTTCACGCGAAAGAGCATTTTAAGGCATGTATCTAAGTATTAATGTGATCGGAAAGGAGTCTTGTACCCGTGTGCTGTTAGCTTATAAAAACATTTGCAGAATATGGTCATAGTCTCAAAAATAACAAAGGTAATAATTGTAATGGCACGATGTCGCAATCTCTTCTCTACTGGTTCCCATGTGCTGCGTTCCACGGTTTCTTACGAGGAGCCTTGCGCGTGTTGTATCGGCTGTCTTACGCAATGTTGTACAAGGGAGAAGGTGGATCAGACATCGTCCAGGTGATTATCCTCGACTTCCTCCATGA
Source organism: Melastoma sanguineum (assembly GCA_029817735.1). NCBI lineage: Eukaryota > Viridiplantae > Streptophyta > Magnoliopsida > Myrtales > Melastomataceae > Melastoma > Melastoma sanguineum. Next base: position 2,030,331 of record JARUPW010000016.1, on the reverse strand, counting down.
CCTAGCGTCTGTCCCAATACTCGCCATCCTGTACATTTCGTCGGAGGAGAACCACTAGATCTGTATCCAGGTGTTTGTCACAGTGGGAGGTGATCGCGGCAGCATTCAGCGGTAGGTTTAGCATGGAGGGCGTGATTTTGGAATGCAAAGGAGTTGGGCAATAAGAAGGCTTCGGATGGAGATGACTCGTATGCGAAGTTTTTGAGGAATCGTAAGCCATTGGACAACAGGCTCATTACGAGGAGTTCAGTGATGAGATGAGCGAGGGAGGGATAGAGATTGAAGAGAAAGGGAAGGGGATCGGGTGGAGCGGTATCGAGGATATGAATACATTGAAGGCCTTTTCCAAGGAGACGTCCGTGAGGTGGGAGAAGATTGCTGCTGCAGTGCCGGGAAGGTCGAAGGCTGAATGCATGAAGAGGGTGTCAGAATTGAAGGACTTTTGGAGTACCAAGGCTACAAAAGAAGGATAGACTCGGGGATCTCCTGCCGTCCTTTCGTTTTTGCGGTTGCTGTAGTCCTGCAACTGTGATAAGAGCCTTCCCGATGATTGCTTAGACTTCCTTCTGATCAATTTCGAATTTGTACACTCAGGGAAGTTGGAAATAGTGGCTAGAAACAATGCGAGTTTGATACGACACATTTGCTGGAGCATCTACTTGTGCCGTAATCCAAGTTGCCCTGATGCCTGCTTCAGTATACTTTCTTGTGGGGATGTAGTTTGGCAATGGTGTGCGGAATGAGTGGGCATGCTTGACATTCGCTGCAACTTCTTGTGGACACGTGGCGAATTACGGACAACTAAGACTTAGCAAGTATTCCTCATATGCATCATACTTATTGTCTCCTTTCATACTAGGATTGGGTTCATAGTGTTATATTCATGGTATTGACTTGACTATGTAACCATCAACTCGGCACTTTCTAGCTCACGCCCAGGCTCGTTATGTTTATACATTCTCTGTGGTGGTGCCGCTAAGCCACTCTGCTCTTCGACTGCTGTAGTTGTTTGCTTGGGTGCATGTCATCCTATGTAAGCCTTTCTTTTCCATTAACTTATTGAGTGCAGGCAGCTTGGAATTGGAAACAATAATTCTTTTATCGTCCTCGGCCGACATACCTTCTGTTGGAAAGCTTATTGGCCTGCTTCAATTTGCTGACACTTGATAGGCAGAAAAGCTTGAGCCTGTTCCATTGGATGGTTGACTGTCCTCAACTATTTTCCTTTGTTATCGATCACCTGGCGAATCGATAATTCTGGTGGACTTCTGCATCAAGTTACCCCTTTTGTCACAACACGACGACAATTGTAGCTCAGAAAGAGATTACTTCCTGTTGTTGAAACCATCAATATTTAGGATATCATCGGGTTTTCTGTTCAGCGTATCAATTGTTGAACCCGAATGCTTGTACTAGAAAATCATTCAGTGAGGCTAACATCATAGTTTAGACTGAGTGGTGCGATATATTGAATGATCATTTGCAGGGGTTTAGTGAGCAGTTGTTGGAGCTACCGCTGCCATGGCCGGTATTGGCCTTCATGAATGCCAAAGCGGTGTGCAGGGCACCTCAAGTCGAGCCAAGGAGAGCCTGGTTTGTGTCAAAGATCACGGCTAGCGGGTGATAAGGGAACTGAAGGCTGTTGTAGGAGTTGAGGAGTGCAGCCGTCGCTTCCCTTAGCAGGGTCTTGTAAGGGTCTCCCCTTCCCTGAAGGCTTTGGAATAACGATAAGTCAGTTCCATACCTCTGACCAGCAATGGGACCGAACACGGTGACAACCTTGGTTTCGGGGTTGATTACCCTCCAGTAGCATCTGTATTCCGGCATCATCCATGTCCTGTGAATGTAGAACCAATGAAATGCGAATATTTTAGATCCAGGTACTTGTATCATTTATAAGGCGCGGGCCCATGACCTTTGACGTACCGAGCAGGACAGGGTGACTGAGAATGATGTGTTGGTGAGAATGATGTGTTGGTTTTTAGGACGCAGCGGAAAGAAATATTATAACTTTTATGCCCAAGATAATCAAATCATGGTACGTATATTATAATAAAATTCTTACCCGGAAACCGCACCTTGTAATTTCCGACGAAACAAAGCTGTAATCCGGAACAATCGATCGAGAGCCCCACATGTGACTCCTCTAGTGGTATCCACGCGCACGCGATCACGAACACTCGACGATCCGGTAGGTGCTAGCCTCTTGGATCCGTCTGAGAACTCTTCGAAAGCAAAAAGAATTTCTCTCCTTTTCACAAATCTTACTCTCTGATTTCTAAAGCTACAGAGATTTGTTTCCAAACTCACAAAAACCTCTGACGACTGACACTCAGAGAAAAACATAATACCTTTTTTTTTTCCTTTATTTCATCCCACTAAATTTCTTGCCATAAAAATTTACGTTTCCTCTAATCAAATGTCTTAGTGTAACGGAAGAAAAATTTAATGGGAAAAGATTCGTTACGTAAAATAATAATATTAAGACTATTTAATGCAAGTGACGTGGACATGTGGAAATTAAAAAGCTTCCAACGACACATGCATTAAAATGATTTAATTAAATAAACTATATATTGGATATAACATTTAAATAAATAAATAAAATTTTAAATATATATATCCTTTATAAATTGACCCGAATAAATTCATATTCGATCTTGGTCAATTTATTTGCTTCCGATATTTCAGAATAAATTAATAATCCAATTAATTCTAATTCTGAAATAATAAAATGATTAATTTAGTATCCACTAAATAATCAAAATACAATGTTCGTGTCGACGTGCTATGCGTGCGACCCTCTAGGTCCTATACACGAAGGCAGTGTATATCCATACACAAACTAAGGTAACCGTCTAGCAACAGTTTTTAGTCACCCAACGTGTTAGGATAATGATCATAAATCATATACCACTATGAACCGATTACCGTGTAATTCAATCTCTTCATCTAACCGACATCCCAATTAATTCGGCGCAAAATACATCATCACCGAATTAATTGTTTTACTTGATTACCAAGATATAATAGACTCTCCTGAATGTAAAACATTCCTCCCATGGCCATGGATTTTAGAGTCACTAATATCTCTATCAAGTGGCCTAGATGTCAACTCTCTAATCCGAGAGAGCGATGAATCCTATATTGACTCAACACTATTCTCTTTACGCTTTGTCACGCACCCAACAATCGTATTACTCACAATCCGGTTAAAGATTGCTTTTAACGACGTCAAAGTGCGCAAACTCCACACATAGAATAAATGAAGGTCTCAAGTCAAAAGATCAGTTACACTCGTCCATAAAGAGGATTGACCAATGATGTTCAATATGTGGTATCCTCTTAATCGGGTCGTGTCCAGTATCCCTAATATTAGGATACCCCTAAGTATAACTTGGATACACTATCTCTTGGTCTATCTTGACCTCAGCTATACTTAGCGATAATCTAGATGTCCATGTCCCCTCTAAACATCTATCCGATCACGGACTATTTCATATTAATATACTCAATAATCTGTGGGACTTTATCATTAATAATTTTACGTGCAGAAAAGTAAAATAATCAATGACAAATACTCGCCTTTATTAATTATTTATCCACAAATACATTAAAGTGTCTTGGCACATACGTGCACACACTAACATGATGCAGGTGGCTCCGGTCGCAGTGGTGGAAGCCTAGGAGGTGGTGAAGGGATGGTTGGCCTTCCTGGCGGTGCAGGCACTGGCTCGGGAGACTGGGCACAGAAGGATGCGGGCTGGATTAGCTGGGAGAGCAATGAGTTAGCAGAAAAGAATTCAACCGCAAAGAACCTGAATGTGAGCCTGAGTCCCCGGGGAGGGCCAGCCGATGTTCCACAACCGGTCGTGCTCTGTCCTTCTCCGCCAACAATGTGCACGTAGCAGTTGTTCAGATCTGGGGTGCCGTTGAAGGCAATGCCATAGCCACCAAACCAGTTCGTCGTCTCTTCCCTTGACATTGTCACCTGGCCGTGGTCGTTTGCACATGACATCATCACTTCGACACCTACAGTTTCGCGGAGCATAAGCAAATGAAAACACGCTGAAACAAAAAGGGGGTAGGATCGTACCAAAGACTGGGTAGTCGAAGAGGGAGACGAGGCCATCCCTGCATTGGTCACAGTAGACCGTGCCAGAGACCAACGTGGATGCTCGAGCCACATCAATGGACACCGTGAGAACAACTAGAGCTGCAAGGAGGACAATTTTGTGATCTTGGGAACCCATGAAACCTTTCTAGGACAGAGTATGAGTTGAAGTTTATAGCTTGGTTAAAATTTGAGGTAGATAGGAACTGTTCTTTTTAGGCTAGTCTCGTTTTATTACAATTCAACTACTCAACTGTCAAAATTGATGAAGAAACAAAGGAAGAGTAGTAAGTTCATGGTTTCACATGAATTGTCTGCTTAGCAACAGAAATTCTGGGCCACAAATTTCAGCCCAATATGTGGATCGACGGTCCAGAACACAAGCCCAAGGAAGGAAAATCCAGGAAGGAGGTGACCACGGATACACACCAGGCGATGGCTTGCTGGGTGAAGGGATCACCAAGCGACGGGATTACCAGGTGACGGGCGACAACAGGTCGACGAAGCGACAAGCGACAGTCAGACTGGGCGAGCGAGGAAACTCTACGGCGAAGGCCAATGGGCGACATGGTCAATCAGTCAACTGTTAAGGAAGGCTCCAAAAGATCTCGGGATCCGGAATGAGATTGTTGCCAAGTTTGCTCATATGGAAAGAAGATATTCCATGGAGACTAGCAGCAAAGGAAGCGTAATATATGTGCAATATTACATTACCGTATATACGTAGGTCTAGCTTAGTATAAATAGTTGTTCTTAGGCATTGTACACACATCAACACCTCTCTACAGACGGACATATATTGTCAATTTATCTTTCCAGCGTTCAAGCTCTCTTTGTGCTCCTACGTTCTTGCACATTCTCGAAGGTATCGTTGATGGCATCCGTATGTGCTTCCGCTTAGGGGTGTTCGTCCGTTGTCCTCTCCTCTTCTTTATTTTCATTTTATACGGTGACCACACATTCAGGAATCCTCCGGGCACTAATTAACCCGTAGTGCTAGAGATTTCCGACGTGTTCGAATCCAGCTTGCCCGCGGTCACTTCCGGAGCGAACAATAACCTTTCTTTTCTTTCTTTCAAGTAGGGAGTGGGATTTATAAGATCAATCAATGCATGAATATCTGGTCGGTTTATTTGAAAAAAAAAAAACAATGTCTAATGGGATTCAATCTTGGAGCTTGATGATATGACTTTTAGTGAATTGAAAAGGAAAAATTTGTCAACGAGAGGCTGGGAAGTTCTTGCATTCTGGGTGAGTCACAGTCCTTGCATAAACTTGTAATAAATGCCTAGCGGTGGTGCTTTTGTCTCTAAATAACAAGATTCATAATCGAATACATAAATGAATGTATGATGCAGAGGAAAGTTGATTTTAGAAAGGTTGGCCATCAATGCTGCCCTCTGGCATTGATTGGTAATGTGCCTTAAGGTTGTAAGGAAATCAAATTTTTAGCAAGTGACAAGACCAGGCAAAGGCTTGTAGTACTTTTCCCTGCTTTTCCATGAATACTACTGCCATTTGATTCATTGTTTGGAGATGGCATCACGGTCGGTCTCACTCGAAACAAAACAAATGCCGCTGCGAAGGAGCTCCCCGGAAGATTAACAATAGAAGTAGTAGTATTCATGGAAACAGTACTAATGGTAATAAATTTGTGGTAAAATCCAGCCTCATCTGCAAATCCCCTCTCATAAGAAACTTCCAAAATTCCTTACACCAAGTCTCAGTTTACGAATGAAGTAAAAAGAATCAAACATATGTACAACAAATAAATCACCCAAGAGGCTGATCTCAGGTCGTCGTACCAAGAGAACTCTGAAGATAGGCCCTACTCACATAATCGCTGCAATTGTTTGAAGAATGGTTCGATGTGATGGGAACAGAGGCGAATCAGCAACAGCAACAATAAGTCTTCAAGGAACTGAATCAATGAATTCTTCTGGTGGCCCAGAGGATGCGTCTACCCAAGGAGCTCCACCCAAATGGGCACATGGATGCTGGTCTGTTTAAAATGTCATGCCATCCTTAATTACACGTTTATCAGGGCTCCGCAAAATCAGGATGCTCTAGAGCTATCAAATGCTCGTCAACACTCTTCAGTGAATCGCCATGGATGTACCATGTTACAGTCCCTGAAGGCAAATATGGTTGGACCTAAAATTATGAGAAAACCGGATGCAAAACGCTGATGATGATGTCATGCACTCAAGTTGTTTTATCGAGCAGGGTGCGATTAAACAAAATCTGTCAGTCAGTGGAAGACGATTTATGCTACCTCGAGGAAGAACGGGCTCTTGTTCTCTAGTTGCGTGAAGTATAACTGTTCCCGAGAGAACCGTAATGAATCCACAGAGTTCAGAAGCTAAGCTACTTGCAGTTTGGCCTGACCAATCCTGAAAAATGCCGCCATAAAAAAAATTAAAAGAGCAATCTGAAGGCAGCGTATTGAAGATTGTACTAAGCAAGCCCAAGATAAGGAAGAAAAGATTAATGAGATGATGCCGAATTAGAAAAGTAAGGCACACCTTAAACATGATTGCGCTAGCAACTATAGTCAGAGTTGTGAACATCACATAGTACACCGGAGAAACCATCGCAGCGCTGAAAGTATCTAATGCCTGCAGGAAACATGGAAAAACGTCGAAGGACAAAGTAGAAAATTAAGACACAATGTTCATAGCCCATATGCACTTGAGAATATTTGCATACCTTATTAAGATAATTCAGCTGGGTGATGACAGAGCCAGCCGCGACAGTAACAAATAACCAAGTCTGTGGATAATAAACTTGACTTATCCCCTCCAACGTGAGCTTGATTGCAATTCCAATTGCTTTTATGCTAACAACCTAAAGAGGTGGCACATTATTTCTCAGAGCTGATTTCTCACCTTTCAAAAAGTCAAAGAAAACCTGAAATGTCTTACAGTGAACGAGCCCATCAATGAGCATATGCCCAAGTATACGAGCATGTTTGTCTGGCCACAACGAGCTTCGAAATGCAACACCAACACTAAAACTATGGATAAGCTGGCAGCTACATATATGAGAAATGCTGTCCGGAGAAAATAGAGATAAGTTGCTTAACATTGTTTCGTGAGAGCTTAACCCGAAACATGGTAACTTAATGACCAAACCTGGTTGGGTCGCAAGAGACCAGATTTCCTGGACAGAATCAGGGGTGTGCTCTTGAGGTGCATGAATGACAATAACCACAGACCCAACGATGCAAGCAACACATCCCACCACACCCATCCTTTGCAAACGTTCCTTTAACATGAAGTGCGCAAGCAATGAACTGCAAAAATATCACGTTTAGAATGAAATGTAGCCCGTGGAATAGACTGCGAGATTCTTAAAAAAGAACATGTGGCTTTGGGAAAGAGGATTCACCTCACTATGATGCTCAAGGCGCCAAGCGGGGTGACTAGTACAGCAGGAGCATAGACATAAGCGATAAAATTGGCAACCTCTCCAAAGAGCACTAATGGATTGAACAATAAACCATGTCAGATTCAACAGTAAAGGAGACGGGAGGTTTCGACTGGATAAAGAGCATGAAAGAGCAAAGATTCAGTTAAAAAAGCATTGGATGGGGCTTACCCATAGACAACTCACTAAAGCTTACAAATTTTAGTCATGCTCAACCAAACAGAAGTAATCAACCTTTTAGTAAAGAATATACGGTGATATTTCCTTCAATGCCTGCCTCTTTTGGGTTTCAGCAAGTAGCAAACCATTGATGAGTTCGAAATTGATGTTAGATGTAGAAGAGAATGAGGAAAAAAAAAAGAGACTTACTCGTCACCATGCCCACCCACCACAGGGGCTCTAGTAAGTATGTGTATCCACCGGTCGCTGCATCATAATGGAGAGAAGTCAGCGCATCAAGAATCAACAAGCCTCCGCAGCTACTTAAAAGAAGTGATATAACATTGACCCCTACTCAACATGAATGATATAAATGTAATGATTCTGCAGCAGACAATCCCAAATCCAAGAGGTAAGCGCCAGTTATTCAGCTAACAAAATACCATGATTAGTAGAGTAAATTAATTTTTTTTTGGTAAGGATAGAGTAAATTAATTAAACAGTAGATTAGCATGCCAAGGCCTCTGATCAAACTAAAAAACCCCACTTGATTTCAATCTCAAAAACTAAAACCTAAACACAACAACAACAAAACACCCTTTCCTGGGAATTCGTCGCCAAATCCTCAAGTTAACCAGACAAGTTCAACCAAAGACATCACCAGACCAAATGGGGGCTTAGACAAAAGGAACCCACCCCTCAAACTAACAAGAACATGCAAACTCAACCAAATCCCACAACCCAATTAAGCCCCGGTAGCCTTAAAACCATCCCCAATTTTTTCCAATTCCGTGTGGTAACCAAGATCAAAACTTTCGCACAAAAAGGTCGAAACTTTCGGTACCGGCGCTGGCTCCTGTGGAGGCGCCGGCACGCTTGAGGCCCTTCTTCTTGAGGATGAAGCTGGATCCAATGAAGGCGCTGGAAGCAACAGCAAGCATGAGACCCTTGCTGTTATCCGACCCCGCCATTTCTCCTCGCTTTCCAACCCTTCCTCCTCCCTCATCAAAGTCCTACTATTCCACTCGGACGCGACGACCCATGTCAACAACAAAAAAATGGTGTGTTGATCCAATCAGGGGTGGGAATCGGATACGGGTCGGATATGGGGTCGTATCGTGTTCCGAGAAAGCTTCGTTGGAGTGCGGCTTGGGGCGGAGGATGGGGAGGATCAATTTCGGACAGTTCTCGGACGCTTTGCTCATTGATGGCCAGAGAAGGAAAGCTGGGTAATATGAAAATAATAATAAAACATTCGATGCCACGACACACGAATCTCTCGACCGAGGTTGTCTTGTCTGCTGGAATCATCCCCTAATCGGACCGGTGAAGATTTCTTTAACAGCGTTCGTAAAATATTATAAAGTAAAAAACAGAGTCTTTTCCTTAAACCCTCGTTTCTTTCAGTCCCAAAACCAACCTCATCCTTTTTATCGCCGGCCGCCATGGGCCTCCTCTCCTGGTTCAAGGGTCCGCCGAAGTCCTCCACGACCGACGGCAACGCCGCCCGTCCTCCCCAGGAACCCGCCCCAGTAGCCGGCCTGAACGGCGCCGTCGAGGTCCCCCGTCCCCCCCAGCTCAAGGTCACCGTCTTCGAGTTTGGGTCCGTCGCCGCGACCACCGACAAGGTAACCATCGCGGGGTACTGTCCTGTATCTGACGATCTCGAACCCTGCCGCTGGGCGATCCTCCCAGCCTCCGGAGATGACGCCCCACAGTTCCGGGTCGTGTTCTAGGCCTGGTGGCGTAATAAGGTTGTGACTCTGTTGATTGTGATGTAATCTGAAGGTTTGTGTGATGAATTGCATGAATTGTGAGAACTGCGAAAGGTTTAGTTGGTAATTGGCGATTCGTTGAATCTGATGGTTGGAAATGTTGGTTGTTTGCCGTGTCGATCCTGCTCGAGCTGCTTTCCGGACGCACTGCTTAATGGGGCACTTTAGTTAGTCTTATGACACAATGACCAGGAGGTCTATGCAGAGGATGTGATGGTTTCTGTGAAACCTGCTTGCGGACGCAGCCTGCAGGGTCCGAAGAACAGAGAAACCCATGATTTTGGAATTCAATTGCAGAACAGGCATCAACCGTAATTCCTGAGGAAATCCAATCCGGTGCAGTCCAAGTTAGGCTGAGTGCTAGCCACGGTGAGAGAGGAGCGATGCCGGCTCGAGTATGAGCATGCGGGATGAAACATCTCTTCACTCGGATTCACACAGGTCGGCTCTGTATTTGACATAATCTGAGACTTGGACGAAACTCTACACCAAGTAAAGCCAAGAACAGACATGACAGAGACGAAAACAGAGGAGTATTAACTAATTCTTGGCTTTGTTATTAGAAAAGAGAAGGATATATCTTCTTGTTTCCAAAACCAAAGCAAGTCGTCTGTTGCTGAATATATTCTGATAATATTTTCCTCATATAAAAGATTTGAGAATCCGCAGAAACAGGAAAGTAACCAAAGTCCTCCAGGCTGAGTCGGCTGTGCGTGCTTTGGGGTCGGTGGTGAATTTTATCTCGCAAAAAATCTTTCCTCTCTTTATTTTCTCTCCCACCCTTCCATGCAAAACAAAAATTTGTAGTAGACAGACAGACAGACATCATCGTTGTCTCGTCTCCTTGTTGTTTGTCTTCATCTACTCCCGCGCTTCCCCCTTCTCCCCACTTTTCCCGCGCTTCATCTCTTCGCCCCTCTGTCCAGCTGTGATCGGTGTTGGGTTGGTGAGTTGAGCTAAGTCGGTGGTTCTAGTTTTGGATTTTCTTGCTGTTATTGTCTTGTTTTCTTCTTGGGGGGGATGTTTTCTTTGATGTTATTGTCGTTTTCTTGTTGTTGTAGAAACGCTCTGTTGGGTGAGTGCCTGGAGGTTGTTGTCTGTCTTGGTAGTAAGTTTAGTTCGGGTTTCTGGTTTTTTCTTAGGGTGGTAGGATGGTAGAGATGGGGCGGAGGGACGTGCCGGTGCGGAGGCGGGCTCGGAAGCGGAGAACGATGATGAATGGCGGAGTTTCTGGCCAGAGGAAGAGGAAATTTGATGACACCAGAAATCAGGAGAAGGCTAGGTGTTCCTCTGGAAGTCGAGGGACTTCGAGCGTGGACCCGAGGTCTGGATGTGGGGACGAAGATGATGTGAATGGAGCATCCGCGAGTTGTTCACGGGAGCGGAAGAGGAAGCGCATTGGACTCATGCGATGTGTCAAGAGAAAGGCGGGAAAGATTATGGGTATCGTTGATTGTGGTGTCGAGGATAGTTCTACTGTTGACAAGGTGGTAATAGATGAAGCTGCGAGGTATGCCGGTGAAACACTAGGAACTCAAGCGTCTTCATGCGTAGTGCGTCGCAATAGATCACGAACGGGTAAGTCGTTATCTGGTACGAAGAAGTCCAGAGCTATCATGCCAGAGGATTTAATTCTGATCGATGACAGTGACAACGATGAGGATGATGGAGATGAAGACGTGGACAATTCTGCAGTTTTAGGGGACACTGAAGACAAAAGCAATAAAAGTGGCTTGGGCTTGAACTTTTCTGTGGATGAGGGGATTGAGATGCGGCATAGGAACATACCTGTGGCGAAGCGAACCCGGCGGCAGATCAGAATGCTGAGCGATGAAGTTTTTCGTGAAGGGCGGAAGTCGAAGGGGATATTGCACGGTTCTACTAAGTCAAGCCCTGAGATTATTGATGTTTATGATGATGGTTCTGAGGATGATTCTCAAATTATTAAACTGGCCGGTGAAGTTGAGGAGAAGACTGGTGATTCCTTGGGAAGCTTTGCGAGATCAGGTATAGCACATCGAACAAGATCACAAGTCGCAGACTCAAACGAGTTCATGTCTGCTGATGTTGAGGGGGCCAAGGATTCTGAGGAGTTACCGCTAATTTGCTCCAGCGAGGAAGTGAATGTTGTGAGAAACAAATGTTACCTTGTTGATGAGTTTGGGAATTTGTATCCTGAAGATGAGGCAAATTCCACTTTTGTTGAGAAGGGCGGGAGAACAGTGGGGAGAAAAATGTCCTCTGGCAAAAACAATAAGAGGCACAGGGAGGTGGAAGATAACTATGAGGATGGGGAGGATGTGATAACAGGTGGTGCTGATGAGGAGGATTTGGTAGATCAAGGAAGCAGAGAGGACGAAGCTAATGAAGCTGATTCAAATGAGCACACCTCTCTACATTTTGAGGGGGACAAGGATTCTGAGGAATTGCCACGGATTTGCTCCAGCAAGGAAGTGCATGTTGTGAGAAATAGATGTTATCTGGTCGATGAATTTGGGTATTTGTATTCTGAAGATGAAGTGATTTCCACTTTCGTTGAGAAAAGAGAGGGTAATGAAACAGATGCTGGAAATAATAGTCGGGAGGATTGGGTTATGATTCAAGATTATGATGGTGAGGATGATTATGACGGTGATGGTGATGACAATGATGAAGATGAGGAAATAGATGATGATGGTGGTGGTGATGGTGTCACTGATAACAACGAGGAGCGGGAGGAAGGGGATGACGATAACCGTGAAGATGATCTGATGAAATATAAGTCTGCATATGTTGAGGAAGGAGGCAATTATGAGCAGCAGCTGCCGTCGTACTCTAGTGAAAACAAGAATGGGCGTAGCATGGATCATACTGCAAGTGTCTTAAGACATCGAATGTGGGACTGTGTTGCACGCCGGACCAGGTCACATTTCAAAAGGACGAGGAGTGATACTATGAAGGCTGGAACATTCGGAAATCCTTTCTGTCTGGATAGTGAAGATGATGATCAGAAGAATGCTTTAACTGATGATAGTAGCAGCGGTGAATCTAATAAAAGAAGGGTAAGTTCTGCAAGTAAAGCTGGAGTCAAGTCAATGCAGAAATCGGAAGGCAGAGATGAAGAGCACTGGGCGCCAGCTGACAGAAAGCCGATCAAGAATGCTGATGGCGCTGGGAAAATTCATCTGACTAATTCTGCCCGTGTAAAAGGAGATAAATTGAAGCAGAAAATCGATGGGCATGGTCAAGAGAACGTCACTCCATCCAAGAGGAAGCACATTCAACGTGCTTGTGATGCTAGGAAAGTGTTACTTGAAGCAATTTGGAGCCAGCGAGATACCTTGCGTGAAAGTATGAACATTGGAACTCATAAAGTCGCAAGAATTACAAATCGGTTATTTACCTTTGGAGAGGAGGACTCAGAGCCTCCCGAAAAATCTGAGGCCGAATTAGAAATGGAGAAGCTTTGGATGGAATTCGACTTCTGTCTTAGATCTTGTGAGCTAGAATATGGAAACACGGACATCTTAAGGACGACGGCAATGGTTTAGAATTTATCTATTTACTTGCCTTTTACATTTCGCTTAACAAGTTTCCCTTACTTTCAGTTCATTGCTGGATTCATTACTCCAGTGCGATCTTAAAGGTAAAAAAGTGGGTAATCTTCCTTGCTTTTTTGTCGTGGACTCAGGTTGAAAATGGGGATCTGCAGCAACCCAAATTTGACGATCCTTGCCTTCGCGGGGTACACGATGCCTATCTTGATGAGGAGATCGGATATAGATGTAGACATTGCACCTTCATCATACAAGAAATCCGCGACGTGGTGGTGCCATTTGTAAGTTCTCTGATTTTCCAGAATGTCGATTTTCTGCTGGTTACTTTTCATGCCAAAATCATTTTTGTAGGATCCGATCATCAGTTGTAACTTTAGTGCGTCTTGTTGGAAGGATTGTTTGATTTTGACATTTGTGCATATGTTCTTTGAAGTTGCAAAGTTTGCAGGTTTAGGGGGTTGTTTCCTGAGAACTTTCTAATAGTCGGTGAATCTTTGTAAGTGGCTCTCAGCATTTTCTTTCTTCAACTTGCAGAGGAAAGATCCTGTAGAAAGGTGCGTGAAGAGAGACAACAGAAGAGGGGATGATGACTTCCTCCGCAAGCTCCCGAATGAAAACAAAATCAAAGACCTTAGTCATGGTTGTCCCTCTAACCGCGATGGCACAGTCTGGGATTTGGTTCCGGGTGTGAAAAGCTCCTTATATCCTCACCAGCAAGAGGGTTTCGAATTCATATGGAAGAACATCGCCGGGGCAGTCAATCTTTCTGAAGTGCGTAGATTGAAAGAATCTAATGAGGGGAGCGGATGCATCATATCTCATGCTCCCGGAACCGGCAAAAGCCGTTTGGCGATAGTTTTCCTTCAGGCCTATCTTAGATTCTTTCCAGACTGTCGGCCAGTTATCATTGCTCCTAAGAGTATGCTACTCACTTGGGAACAAGAGTTCAAGAAGTGGAATGTTGATATCCCTTTCCACAATCTAAACAACTTCGAGTTATCTGGGAAAGAGGACGTGGAAGCTTTGGGTATCCTCGAGAGGTTAAATAGCGGCAGCCCACGCCAAGAGATCTTGAGAATGGTGAAGATTTATTCCTGGAAATGTCAGAGCAGCGTCCTCGGCGTAAGTTACAACCTTTTCGAGAAACTGACGTTGGGAAGGAATACAAAGGAAGATGACCAGTCGGAAGGCAAGGTTCTTTTGAAGCTTCCCGGTTTATTAGTGCTGGATGAAGGCCATACCCCCCGAAACAATGACAGCCTCATATGGCAGGCGCTGTCGAATGTCAGAACGCAGAAGCGCATCTGCCTCTCTGGAACTCCATTCCAGAATAACTTTGACGAGCTTTTCAACACGTTTTGCATGGCAAGGCCTGGATTTTCCTCAACCATGTCACTCAGAAATAAAGGTGATGGCACGAGAAGGCGCGGTCGCAAACCTAATGTTGTCAAAGCTAATTGGGCAAACCTCACCAACTCTATATGTGATAACAACATCAAGGAGCTGGAGAAGCTGAAGGCCATGATTTCGCCATTTGTCCACGTCTACAAGGGTAATGTTCTTCAGGAGACACTTCCTGGGCTGAGCCAGAGGGTTGTTTATCTCCGACCGGGTTCCTTGCAGAAGAAACTTCTTCAAACCGCGAACTTAATTCGAAATGTAATAGAAAGACGGCACCTTGCTTCTTTAATATCAGTGCATCCGTCATTGCTGCTGCAGCACTCTTCGCCCATGATCACGGGATTGTTCCCCGGGATAAGGGAGGAGCTTCAAGGGACGAAACTGACAACTCAGGATAGTGCCAAGATGAAATTCCTGATAGAATTCCTCCGACTCGCGGATGCATTGAAGGAGAAGGTCTTGGTATTTAGCGACTACCTTGATCCCCTGATGTTCCTGAAGGATCAGCTTAACTCCTGCTTCGGCTGGACCGAAGGGGAGGAGATACTCTACATGGAAGGGAAACTGGACGTGAGACAGCGGCAGGCCAGCATTAGCACATTTAACGATGAAGACAGCAAGGTTAAAGTGTTGTTGGCATCTACTAGAGCTTGTTGTGAAGGTATAAGCTTGGTAGGCGCTTCGAGGGTCATCTTGCTGGATGCGGCATGGAACCCGGCTGTCCAGAGGCAGGCCATTAGCCGGGCTTATCGGATAGGACAGAAGAGATTTGTGTATGTGTATTACCTCATAACTCACGAGACAATCGAGGAGGAAGTGTACCGGCAACAGGTGAATAAGGACCGGCTGTCCAATATGGTATTCCCTCTGGACAACAAAGGTGATGGTTTCGACGAGCATCCCAATTCAACCAATGCGCCAGAAGATAAAGTCCTGCTTGAAATGCTTGAGCACTCGACCATAGCAGATTCAATCGAGAAAGTTGTATAGTATAGTAGCCCAGATAAATGTTTCAGGGTATAAACGATTGAAATTTCAATAAGAGCAAGAATTTTTTTCAACCAATCTTTTTGACTATGCACATCAAAATGATGACTATGTACACTCAATCAGCAGGAACCACTTCCTAAAAGAACTGTTCCCTGTCCCGTACCATCTTTTAGAGTATGCTGTAGTCATCATCGTTGCCCACTCCTAGGAAGCATAGGATGGAGGCGACAATCACAAAGAAAGATGACAGTTCGAAAGCCAGAGCTCCCCAACCGATCACGCCAGCATGTTTCAAGATCGCTGGGATGGCAATGCTCCCGATAGCAGAGAAGCCAGTTAAGAACTTGGTCGCATTCACCCACCTGTTACAATAAGGAAGAGAGTTTAATGATTTTCTTATTCAATCAAACGGATCAGCATGATGATGAGATAATAGGTTAATTAAGCAGAAAAGACTGACGGGCTGTTGGATTCGGAGAAGAGGGATGAACCGTCGGATCCGGCAAAGAAGAGGAGCGGCATAGGAAGGAGCACGTACATTATCACTGAAAATAATTCACCAAGCGAGTGAAATAACAATCTCTTCGACCCTTCTCAGTAACATGGCTAGCCAGCTTAACAACAGAAGGAAGTCAAACTAATCTGAAATGAAAATTATGTCCCGATGATTTGCCAAATTCTAAAAGTATCTGATATCTCATTGTGGTAATTCATTTTGCTAAAGCACCCTAGTCATGACTAGTACTCCAGTTAAGAAAAATAACAAACGAAAGTTTTAAGCAGAAGGATCAGTTACCGGTCAACATCGGCCACCAATTATCGTACAACGCACACGCCTGAAGAAAGCCAATCAAATACTTTAGCAGGGACTGGGGCAAAAAAGATTGATAGTTCCCTTCACACAAACCCTACCAAGATCTGCAGCACAACCCCTCCAGAGACCAGGATCGCCAAGAGAGCGAGTTTCCCCGTGTGCAAGCATGTCCGTAGATGACCCGGGATGTCGCCCATTTGAGTGATCACGTTCACTTCATGAACCACTACTCGCCCTGACAGATCTCACACAAGTAATCTCAAGCTCTATAAATAGGAGAACCAATGTGAGGATAACATCCAGAGCTATCGGGAAGACGAAAAGCAACAAAAGAACCTCCGTCTCCCCAACTAACTTTCAACAGCTGAGACCAAACCACTTTAAACCATACCAAACCAAACTAAACAAAATAAGGACTAAAGCAAAGAAGCTTCCCTTTTTTAATTTGACAAATTCTTCAAGCAAGCGATGAATAGCTTTTTAATTGCCGCCGTGGAGGATCCCAAAGGACTTCAAGAAATGGAACCCAAAGTACTCACAATTGAACAATCGTTTACCAAAGAAGCATTCTCAATTATTACACGCGCACCGCCACAAGATCACCGCAACTGTATGTAATTGGCAGGCTAGAAAAAGAGCCTCCCAAATCCAAGAGAAGGTCCAAATCACAGCAAACGCCAAGCTAAGATCCAATCTTTACATCAACAAACACAACACTTTTCTCCCGATTCACCAACCCGGTTCCCCCAAATCCGAAAAACCCAACAAGAATTACCCTCAAAATTAACAAACCCAGCTCGAATCCGCCTCCTTTCGACCTCAAATCACGTGCCCACAATTTTCCGTGACTTTGACCACACGGAGGAGCTGTTTCATCAGATGGGTTTCCTTTTTCTGGGAGCAAGGATCAGCGCCTTTCCAGGAGGGTGGCAATCAGACGAAACTGGTCACTCGAAAAACAGCTGTCTGTCTTTGCGGGTAATGATCGTGATCCGGAAGCTCAATCATCGATTTCAGGAAAAAATATTCCACGAAACACTAATTTTTAAACATTAATACACCTTGGAAATATTGAGTTATTATTTGGCGACCGAATATTAAATCAAACAGCTTAGGGGTTGTAATATAAATCGAAGATTCAGATCTTGGAACCGAGTAAAATAAAGACATGGTACGAGGTTTATAACAAGGCCTGGAAGCTTGGGTTTTGGGCCCCCCATCCGGCACAATTGGGCCTTCATGAGTGTGGCCCAAATGCAAGCTTTATAGTGTGCGTGATTTGCTGACTCCGCCCACATTAGCATCGATTGATTTGTCTGAAAATTAATGGGAATCCAACCATTCTGGATCGCACCAAACCCCATCAGTTTCCATACTTCCCATCCTGAAGTGCTAAAATATAATTCATTACAGCCACAGCCAGAAAATCAGTATTCGTTGTACAAATACCATAAGGCTTTGAACTTCCTGCACGATTTTAGTGGATGCGAATGCGACCAAGAGTATGGCCACTCTGTTCTTTCTAAGTGCTTGGCCACGTAATGGGCTGACGACACGTGTAAAAAAGGTTTCCAGCCTCCTCCTTTTTCAGACAACTTCTTGCAGACTAAGCAAGACCTGCGAATGAACATCCCCCCCAACCCCAACATTAACCCCTCTCCCACTTTTCAAATTACCACCTTGCCATCCCAACGCCACCCTCTCTACTAGTTAAACCCCTCCCCTCCCATTCCCTGCACGACATCGAAAGACGACGACCCCTATCGATCGATCCTCCCCGGCTTCTTCTCCTGCCTTTCATTCTACGTCCAGCGGTTCCCGTCGGATCCTACCCTTGAATCCCTTATCGGACCCGACCTGGTTCACCCCATGATCCTAAGATGGCGCCTTTCCATTGCCGCCATATGCATCTGCGCAGTTCTCCTAGGTTGCGACTCCGATCCGCTCCGCAGAACCTGCTCGAACGCTACCGCGCTCTCCGGGTTCATGTCCGAATTCAAGATGGTGCAGCACCAGCTGCGAGGCTACTTCAAGGTAATCGACAATTGCTCCTTTGAGGTCTCCCGGTTTGATATGCTCCCCGGCGCCGACGTATGCTGGTGGGGCGCTGTGTCGCCCGGGTTCGATGATATTACGGCCGGGTTCGTCATCTCGGACGATAAATTGAATAAGACGTATAGGAATGATAGCTTTGTTGTGAGTTTGAGGGAGAACGTTAGTTTGGATCAGATTGGGGTTGTTACAGTGTGGGATGTGCAGACGGAATCTGATTTTGGGTACGTGGTTTTGCCGAATGTCTCGGAGGTGACCCCTGCGCCGAGTCCTGGTGGGGAGATGGAGGGTACTGCGGTTTATGGCGAACCCACGATGTTGGAGAACTGTAGGGTCCTGTCAGGTGACTATCAGTTGAGGTGGACTTTGGATGTGGATCGGGATTTCATCGAGATTGGGTTGGAGGCTGCTACAGGGATGCAGAATTACATGGCATTCGGGTGGGCGAACCCGAACGCCACATCGGATTTCATGATGGGGGCAGATGTTGCAGTCACGGGGTTCACGGAAGAGGGCCTGCCATTCGTGGATGATTATCATATCACGGGGTATAGCGAGTGCATTATAAACAAGGATGGAAGTGCCAGCGGTGTTTGTCCTGATACGATATACGAGCCGAATGACCCGATAGGATCGGTGAACAACACAGAGTTCTTGTATGGGCATAGGAGAGACGGAGTGTCTTTTATTCGTTATAGGAGGAAATTGAGTGTATCTGATAACAAGTATGATCTTCCCGTGAAGTATGCCGAGAATGCAACAGTGATTTGGGCATTAGGGTTGATGAGCCCACCTGATACGCTTAGGCCTTACTATCTGCCACAAAATCACGGGGGTGAGGAGTCGGTTGCTTTCGGTCATTTGGTCTTGAACGTGTCGGAGCACATAAATGATTGCTTAGGTCCAATAGATGCAGAGGATAAGGAAGATCAGGATTTGATCATTGTTGATGCAAATACACAGCTCGTGGTTACATCGGATGAGGCGCTTCATTACCCGAACCCCCCAAACCCGGCGAAGGTTCTTTATATCAACAAGAAGGAGGCACCGGTCCTGAGGGTGGAAAGAGGGGTTCCTGTGAAGTTCTCAATTCAGGCAGGGCATGATGTTGCTTTCTACATCACTTCGGATCCTCTCGGTGGCAATGCCACTCTGAGGAATATGACGGAGATCATTTATGCTGGTGAACCCGATTCACAAGGAGTTCTGGCCAGCCCCCTTGAGTTGACTTGGGCACCTGATAGGAATACGCCAGATCTGGTCTACTATCAGTCCTTATATCGAGAAAAGATGGGTTGGAAGATTCAGGTGGTGGATGGCGGACTATCGGACATGTACAATAATAGCGTCGTTTTGGACGATCAGCTGGTCAATTTCTACTGGACTTTGTCCAAGTCGTCGATTTCGATAGCGGCACGTGGTGAGAAGAAGAGTAACTATCTCGCTATTGGATTCGGCAGTGGAATGATACGTAGCTATGCTTATGTTGGCTGGGTCGATCTTAATGGCACGGCTCATGTCAATACATATTGGATAGATGGACAGGATGCATCGAGCGTGCACCCGACTAACGAGAATCTGACGCATGTAAGGTGCAGGTCAGAAAACGGGATCATCACCATGGAATTCACACGGCCAATTGATCCCTTGTGCAGTCATAGCGACAGGCCTGAATGCAGAAACATCATTGATCCGACGACTCCGCTCAGGGTTATTTGGGCAATGGGCGCTAAGTGGACAGATGGAGGTTTGACGGAGAGTAACATGCATTCTGCTACCAGTCAGCGGCCAATTAGGGTTCTGCTCATGCGCGGATCTGCAGAGGCAGAGCAAGACCTGAGGCCGGTTTTAGCGGTCCATGGTTTCATGATGTTCCTCGCCTGGGGGATCTTGCTCCCTGGAGGAATATTGGCTGCTCGATACTTGAAGCACGTAAAGGGTAATGGATGGTACAAAATCCACGTTTACTTGCAGTACTCGGGTCTGTCCATAATCTTCCTGGCGCTCCTCTTTGCTGTGGCTGAGCTCCGCGGGTTCCGCACTGCGTCATCACACGTGAAGTTTGGCATAACCGCTATTGTGTTCGCCTTCGTACAGCCACTGAATGCTTACTTCAGACCTGAACGTCCTGCTGCTGTAGAGCAACCGTCCTCTGCAAGAGTTGCTTGGGAATATTTCCACGTGATCGTCGGACGGTGCGGTATTGTCTTTGGTTTGGTCGCACTATTCACCGGGATGAAACAATTAGGAGAAAGATACGGGGGCGAGAATGTGCATGGGCTAGATTGGGCGTTGATATTCTGGTTCTCAGTCGGCGCATTATCTGTAATGTACCTAGAGTTCCAGGAAAAGCGGCGGCAGAGAGAGAGGATATTCGGGAGTAGCGATTGGGTGTTGGGTAACTCCGACGACGACGAGACCGATCTCTTGAGCCCCACAGCTAACGGGAAAGATTCTCTGTCATTGACGACAGGTAGGATGGAGGTCCAGCTTGAACCATTGAATCGATGAGAATGCGATAACCATCCAAAGCTGCTCCAATTTCGGCAGGATGGTCTCGCATCGATTATGCAGTTGCCTGCTGAAATCTCGATACATGTAAGCCATGGCCTGCATTTGGAGTAGAGCTCCATTTCCTTCTTTTAGTTATAACTACGGTAGGTTAACAACTATACAGTTTACTGTGAATAACAATGAGAAGTTTTTCCAGCGCCGCGAAATGGATTCTGCGATTTTTCTGCCGGGCTTCTGCCTACTCCTCGGCAACTCTCGGACTCTATTGAGCTTTGAACATTGTTTCAAAACTGATAGGAGCTTGTCTAGTCCCAAAGGAGTTCCGCCGGCTCAGGGGTGGCGAGCCGCTCCGAACTTAATTTCACGCTAGTTTCACCGACCAGGTCCTAGGACACTTTCTCCGGAGTCCGGTTAGAGTCGCTGGCCGGGAATACGTTCGTGGTTTGAACATGTCACGCGGCAAGTTTACATATGCACGTGTTTGATGTTATTGGGACTAATTAACAAAAAGCTGAATTATTAAAAATATATTATTTTTATCTCGTTTATTTTTTCTCCATAAACTTTTTGACTTTTTTTCTTGTTTCTAGTCGGTGGGAGGGAAGGAAATTCAACGTGCGGTCGTGAGCAGTTTGGAGGTTGGAAAAAAAGTGAAGGGGTTTTTTTTTTTCTTTCGGGTCTAAGAAAAAATCCATCTCATGAAAATCCTTTTATTATTAATATTAGCATTTTGTTGACGGCTGTCCTGATCGTGGAATCTCCGAATACATCTCGTAAATGTAAGTCGGTTTGAATCAAACAACCTAAATCTAGTAAGTTTTATATTTTGTCATTTTAATTTCACATCCTCTGTTACGCATACTTTTTTAAGAAAATACGATAATTTAAAAAAAAAAATTTACGAAATATGATTCGTTTTCTTTACGGGTCTTATCGTCAAATGAGCGAGTTTTAAAAAATACGGAGACAAATTTTGAAAATCGGTCTTACAGAAAAATATAAATAAATGAGTTTTTAAAACCCGTCTCTATGGGGCTTACATGCATCCGCATGAAGGCACGTTTTAAAAATTAGTCTCTAGATGAATGCGTGTTTTTAAAAATACGTCTTCATGTGGATGGTACTAGCCTCGTAGGAGCGGGTTTTAAAGAGTCACCCTTTTTATTTTCCTCAAAAGGGGGGTTTTAAAAATAAAAAACGGCCCCTTTGACCGTTAATATGTATTTTACTAAATACTTATCGAATTTCATAATTTTTTTTAAATTAATCATACGTACGAAACTTCTCTCACATGATAACTGGAACTTTGTCCAAGCATGAAATATTATCTTTGACTGGCCGGTGGATCTTCCTTTGCTTAGTTAAGTCACTTTGGGCTTGTCCGAATTCCGTTCCATCTCCCATCAAAACAAGAACATCAAACTTATGTCCTAAGGCAAACTCAAACTTATTACCCATAAAATCATATTTAACGGGTCATACGTCATGCAATTAATTACGAATAAATAAGTAATTTAAATTTCAAATTCCATCTAAAACTTACTAATATTATTATATTCATTTGGGCATATCCTCCAAACTACTATTCAAACGGAAAGCTGGGGGGGGACTATGAGGGGCAATATGGTCATTTGCGTAAAACTCCCGTCCACCCTGTCGAGTTCAATCCCCTCCCTTTGCTTGTGTTAGAGAAAGATCCTTCCCGACAACACAACGAGGTTGGGTTTCCGCTTTCCTTTTTATTATTTATCCGAAGACTGCACAAAGGCAGATGAGAAAGTTGTCCCTCGATTCCCTCGCGATCTGTTGCGTCTGATGATTGCTTTGTCCTCTCGGTTTCCCTCCCATTTTTTAGCTCTGACGGGCTACGATCGGGTTTTGGGAGAGTTAGAGATTCTTAGGCGGGGTTAGGTTTTTTTGGGTTAAAGGTAGGATTTTGATGGGTAATTGAGCGTCCCCGGGATTGGTAGTCACCTGGGTTGCGTTTATTTCGATCGGTTTTCTTGACTTGGTGCCCCGTTTTGATTCTCGGGATATATTTTTTTAGTGGGATCGTGTTGTCTTCGATCTGTGATTTTTGGTTATATCGAGGGTTAATCGTTTGTTTTGGTAAGTTCTGGATTGTGTGTTTGTGATGTGGAGAATCTGTGGCGTGTTCTTGCAGCTAGGGATTGGATGAACAAGAAGGTATAGGAGTTCTATTTTTTGGTGTTGAGGAGAGGACAGAGTGGGGGTCGAGAATGGCGTGCAAAGGGTTCTTCGAGTGCTTGCTGAAGCTGCTGAACTTCTTGTTGACTCTGGCCGGCCTGGCTATGATCGGATATGGGATTTATTTGTTTGTGGAGTACGAAAAGTCATCCAGTGAGACTGTGACGGTTTCTCCTACGAATGGCAGCGGGGATGTGATCGAGCTTGGGCGGCCGATGCTGCTTGCCGTTTCTCTGTCATCTAGTTTTCTTGATGACATACCTAAAGCCTGGTATGCCTCTTGTCTTAATGAACTGTGGTATGCTACCTATAATTTCTTTGAATATCGTGAAATTTTATTTTCATTCCTCTTTTGAATATGATATTGGAGTAGAAGCTCCAAGGAAGGAGAGAGTGGTTCATATGCCTTTGAGATGACAGTACATGGCCTGGGTTCTTGATACATAATCATATTGAGAGCGTATCTTTTCAAATTTAGAGGGAATGTGTAATGGAGAGAACTGCTTCATCCTGGTTTAGCATGGCATATGCCGAGGGCAGGGACTGAAAATGTTTACCAGAGTATCTTCATAGTCAGTTCCTAATTCGGTTTTCATTTTTATTTTCCTTGCCAGGTTTATAGTCGTTTTCATCGCAGTGGGCGTGGTTCTTTTCGTCATATCCTTATTCGGATGCATTGGAGGTTGCACACGGAATGGATGCTGTTTGACTTTCGTATCCTTCTTCCATCTCTCTCTCTCTTATTCTTCTGAAATAAACTAGTATTCTATTTTCCCTTAGACGTGTGATCCATGAGTTATGAGCTATATTACTCCTCTCTCTCTTTTACCTCTCATTGAGCACACAACTTTACCATCATGTTGCGTAAGATGGCTGTCATTTAGTTACTCGACGGACCAAATTTAATTTCTTATATCTTCCTTATAGTTTCCGCTGCTTTGGCCTTATGGGTGACTGCATTGTATTTGGGGTTGTCTGTCATATGTTGGTGCCTTGTGCATGGTGAAACCGTTGAGCCTGTAAACCGTGATTTTGAGAATGCTCTTCCTTATTAAACACAGTATGCAGTCTTAGTTTTCCTGCTGATACTGGTGGAGTTGGGATTTGCCGCCTTCATCTATTTCGACAAAAGCTGGGAAGACGTGAGTATAAATTTACTTGGTCATCCGCGTTACTTTTTCCAAATCATTTGGTTGTAGCACGGAGTCCTCTCTCTCGTGTCAGGCTATTCCTACTGATAAAACTGGAGATTTCGACATGATATATGATTTCTTGGAGGAGAACTGGAAAATTGTGAGATGGGTCGCCCTCGGAATAGTCGTCTTGGAGGTGAATTAGTGTTTTCCTTCAGTCTTCTTCCGAGTTGCCTTTGAATATTGATCTGCCATTTCCAATTTCAAGATAAGGGAACTTGAAATATCCTTCTCTGCTGTTGCAGGCACTTATATTTGTACTAGCTCTAGTGGTTAGGGCGGCTAACAGGAAACCAGAATACGACAGTGACGAGGAGTTTATTGCCCCGAGACAGCAGATTCGTCAGCCATTGATTGGCAGACCTCCAACAGCTACCGGTGTGCCTGTTGCTGGCACCCTGGATCCACGTCCAAGCAGAAATGATGCCTGGAGCACGCGAATGAGGGAAAAGGTTGTCCTTCATGCACCCATTTTCTCCTATTTCAATTGTTTCGGCTGTCTCCCTAACACTTGCTGTTTGGCATTCAGTATGGACTGGATACTGCAGAGTTCACGTACAGCCCGGCAGAGTCGGGAAGATACCAGCCTGTCACGGCTCAGCCAGCTGAAGAGAAGGGCCGCTGCACTATCATGTAACTGTGTTCGTGATTTCGGTTTTGGTCCCCGAGTTTGAGCCTTGATCGGAATCTGACATTCTTCGTGTACCGGTGAGATCCAGAAAAGGTCATTGTTGATGTCCTTGTATTTCAGTTTTGATCCGGTCGTCTGATATGCTGCTGTCTGACTTGTTCGTACTTGTAGTGCGTCCGGTGTCTCAGTTGAGTTCATGGGGTGGATGTGGCTTCCTAAACTAGTCTTGTATTTTCTCTTGGTTTATGTCTATTAATGGGAGGTTGTTTTGTTGCTTTTGTGATTGGGACTATTGAAGAAAGCTTATCACAACAGATTTCGCCTCTCTGCTTGCTTCATCTACCTTATGTTTGCAACCAGAGATCTATTCTTTCTTCCCTCCGACTGATCTGCACGCCAACCGGACATTAATTTGGCTCGTGTTCGTATCTACTGCCGAATTCTATTTCTGTGGACTGCGACCATTCTTTTACGCCAGTCTAGAGAACTACACATCATGTCTATTACAAATTGTGACAAGCGAATGGGATCAAAGAGATGGATGTTGATGCCTAATCACTAATAACCTTTCCTACTTACGGAAGGGTGTTTTGCATACCAACAAATTTCCCCGTATTCTTACCGTCTCTGAACTTACCCGAATTGGCAATGCATGAATGAATCACTTCATAAAGTTACAAGCGTGGTGAAATGAAAGGTGTGTTCCAATCACATCATATCAAAACTTGGCAAGTCTTTTGGTGGGGGTGATGGGGGCAAAATGCAAGTTGAAACCGGCGTCCAAACCGGCCTCAATCAAACTTCTGATGATAAAATCACTGTTAGAATTTTGGTATTTCGTTATCTTCTTCTCGTGGGGTCGGTCATAATCACCTTTTTCTAACCCCTTTTTCCCCGCGGTTTCTTTTCTTTCCAACCCCATCAAAGTTCTTCCCACTTGTTTATTCCAAAAGGGTGGACCATCCGAACTAGTTAAGTTAAATGATATGATTAAATAATCGACACGATTTCCTTACACTAGCAAGTTGGTTTTTGTTGGTGTTTGGAGTGGTTCCATTTAAATATTGTCTGAACATCTCAAACCATTGCTACTGTTTGAGGTGTCTGATGATCATGGATGGTCTCAATTCCAGACAAACCGCCTATGACACCGTCCACCTCTCAATAATCTAATAACATTATACTCGTAATTCCTAATCTCTTTGGGGTTCCTTTGTATATAATTAAGTATACACCAACCCTTTTTGTAGAAATAAGTAAATGAACAATGCCCATGATAATATATGGCCCAAATTTCGTCTTAGATTTTCGAGTGATCGACAATTATTATTCACCACTCAAAGGGTGACCACAGAACCACTTTTTATATGATATGGTGAAGAACCAACTAACCACAAGAGACGAGCCCAGTTCGTTCCGACCATGCCTCCATTTCTTACACGCATAAAATAAAAGTAACTAGTGACGAACAGCTGTGTTCTGTTTGCTAGCTGTTGTAGGTGAATTCCCCACTTGCGTTTTCTCAAAAATATCAAGACTTCCACTTCCCTGTTTTCTCTTCTCAAAGTGTTGAGGTAACATTTCGATGCAAACTCACACGATTCAAGATGGGATAGTTGTAACCCCATGGAGGGCTTGTTAACAATAGGTTTTACCAAAGTGGGATTAGTTCTTTTTTTAATGTTTTCACAACATCATCACTCTTCCCTCTCTCTCTCGATTATTTTATAATCAAATGAGATTTGGCAGTGTTAATTTTGGAAGATATTGGACAGATCTTGCTAGGGTTCTTCTTCTTCTTCTTTTTTTCTTTTCGTAGGGTTGTGATCAAAGGTGTACATGGGGGTTGTCATCTTATGGATGAGGTTGCATCTCATTTGATTATGATATCCATCGATAGGCCTCTTCATACATCCCCACACGGGGTTTTTTGTCCCTTTTCATGACTTTTTTTGTTTGATAGAAAAAAGGAAGAAAAAGAAAAGTAAGACATTCCTCTAGAAAGCAGTCCCAACTGATTTTTTTAGTTGGGGGTGGGGGTCAAAGTTGAATATTGTGTTGGTGATATGAATGTGGTTAGTTCATGGCTTATGATATGAGCTCGTATGGTGTATCGGGTACGGGGAGAGTTTCGTGACCATGAATTCGCCACGTCGAACTGAAGGAAAAGACCCACCCGCGGATGATAGCATCGGTCGTTATCGGGAAAGATCGATCAGACTAATATTTTGGTGCTGGGGCGGAGCACATTTCGTAAGTGCGCGTATAATCCACCAAAAAGAGTATCATTTTTGCGTTGCTTGATCTTATTTAGCAAACGGCAGGCTGTGCCTACAATACATGCATCGAGTTCCTAACTCCGATTCCAATTTCATGCAATGTGTTGAATGTATGCATAGGCCGTGTGCTTTTAGAGGAAAAGAAATGAGATATTTTTTTTTACCTAATTCTTTCAAACGCATCACTAATCCCGATTAAAACACCAAATCGACCTCCTCCTAAACTTTCTATTTTTGCATCATTGTCCACGCCCTCATCGTAGTTTACCCTAAAAGAATTGGTCCCATCAGACCAAATATATCTATCGAATCAACCTTATGTCATTTACATTTACCCCCTAAAATAAAACTAATAAAACCTCGTGATTTTTTTTTTCTAATGCCCCCCCCCCCATGTTGTCGACATCGCTTGTCGTCGTTGTCCCAGGTTTTGTACATTGCCATGCCATATTTTATAATTAAGAAAAGTTAATCACAGATGAAATCTAGCAAAAGGGATGTTATTGTCATGGCAAAACCGCCACACCAATGGCCCTACATCAAGTGTCAAATTTTGTAAAGTCCAAAATATAAATTAATGGTCGCCTTTTTGATCTTGATTTAGATATCTGTCCGGCATTTTTAGCCAATTATATAAGGTCAGAGAATCCATGACTACTGTGTGTTTTGAAAAGCATTCATGCTAAATCGGACAAAATGATTTCAATTAGTGATGACGACATGAGAGTGTTTGTAGCTTTGAGTCCTGATCAAAATGTTAGGCTTTTGGCTTATTACAAGATTTGGAGCATCTGCTCTAATGGCCTTAGATAATGAACCTTTTATCTTTTTGCTTTATCTTAATGGTGGAGGGAGATTTTTTTGCCATCTTTCATGTCATAAAAATAATCTTTTATCCTAACATTATTAGTCATTAGGTTGAATCGTTTGCCTGCCTCCATTTGACTATACAAATGCCTCCCAGCTATGAAAGAGTTGGATTAGGGTGCCAAAATAACATCATTGGTCCACCTGTTTCCTAACTTTTATCACATTAGCATTTAATAAAAGCAAATTACCTCGTTCGTTCAATATTTATCCGATACTCAATACATCCTCTTAAAATCGTAGTAAGTAAGACTCTACAATTCACAACGATTAGAGCCTAATAAGCACCTCAACGCGTCCTTACAAGTTACAACCAGAGTTTACTCTATACGAGACTATTTTTAATGTCATCAAAATGAAGACATCCCTTGTCGTGGTTTTAGTCTTTAGGGTCAGGGACTAATACTTTCTTAGAGAATAAATAAATCATCCATCTTTTATTTTAATATGTTCTTGTCAATATTTTTTATTATCTTTTTCAATATGATTGATGTGTGAACATGTGGACCGTTCTAAAAGGTGGACTATTTTTTCACTTTCAGAAATAAAATTATTTATCATTACATGTCAAGTTGAGGTTGTGGGCAATTGCTAAAAGCCCATGCCCTAAGCACAGGTTGTAAGAATCTTCCCCTAGTTTTTATGAGCATCTATCTGACCAGAAGCATCCCCCTCCTCAGTGTTTCCCATATAAATTCGAAAACACACGGCTAGCTCGATACAACAGTGACTGTGAGGAGGTGGGGTTGGGAGGAGGTCTGAGCAAGTCGAATCCCAAAGAATGACGACGAGGAAGACCCGCCATGGGAACCGCTCTGAGGTAATGTTCGATGCTTCAGTTTTGACTTCCGCGGCAGAGTTGGGATTTTGGGATACTGATCGGTTGATTTCTTGTTAGGCCTTCTGGCCTTCCATCGTGATGAAGAAGTGGCTCAACATTAAGCCCAAGGTATACGACTTCAGCGAGGATGAGGTCGATACCGAGACCGAAAGCGAGGATGACGGTTGGTACCATTTTCATCTTCGATTTTGCTACGTTGGTTTCCCCGGGGGGATACTTTTTCCGGTTGCGTGAATCGGCCCTCTGCGTTTTTTTTTTTTGTTATGCAGCTCCTTATGGTAAGGATTCAGAAGTCCAGAGAGGAAATGGCGATTCCAAACTCAGAACGCAGGGGAATGGATCTGACTGCGAAAACACGGTTGCGGAATCAAACTTGGAGGGATCTCGGTTCAAGCACAGGAGGGGAAAGTCGGAGACTGTGCGTGCTCAGTATATAAGCACGAAGGATGTGAGGTTTGCTCGTGGAACTGATATTCACGTGGATGACTACTGGTTGGACGTCGTGGATTCAGGGGTTGATGTTTGGATCGGTTGTTTTGAGGGTGCAGGGTGACCGTAGCCACTTGGAATGTTGCCGGAAGAGCTCCACTCGAGGATATCGACATCGATGACTGGCTTTCCACGGATCAACCCGCGGATATGTACGTGATCGGGTAAGAGATATCTCAGGCAATTTTTTTCTTTTTCTTCGTTTGGTGCACAATGGATTCTAATTTGTAGAAAGCGAAACAGGTTCCAAGAAGTAGTTCCGCTGAATGCCGGGAACGTTCTGGGCTCCGAGGACAATAGGCCGATTCCAAAATGGGAAGTGCAAATTCGTCGAACTCTGAACAAGCCTCTGGAACAGGAAGGCAAGCACAAGAGCTATAGTGCCCCGCCATCCCCCGTACTAAGGACTTCCTCAGCTGCCGATTCGCTTTTGGATGAGGTCGAGAGTTGCGAGTTTAAGGCTCGTGACTTGGACTTGGGACTATCACATCTCGGGGGAGATATGCATCCGCGAACGAAATTCCCCCTGAACAGACTGTACAGCAATCCGATGCCCCATCAACTCGACTGGCCCGAACATTCCCTCGCTGCAAGCCCCCACATGTTCCCATCTGATGCAAAACTCCGCCGAGTGTTGAGTTTCCAAAACGTTCGGGTAAACGGCAGTGCTTTAAGACAGTCCTACAACAGCTCGGGAGATATTCTGTCGGCTTTGATGAACGATGCTGAGAAATCGGGGGCGATTTCCCACCACATAGATGCGGTGGATCACCTATCTGAAGGGGAAGATGAAGCTCTCATTGATACATACCCGGAGGTTCAAGAAAATGGGACCAGGGGGTCGACGGAAGCAAAGAAGCTG
This sequence comes from Melastoma sanguineum, assembly GCA_029817735.1. NCBI lineage: Eukaryota > Viridiplantae > Streptophyta > Magnoliopsida > Myrtales > Melastomataceae > Melastoma > Melastoma sanguineum. The sequence continues at coordinate 2,000,177 of JARUPW010000016.1, read as the reverse complement.
CGGCCGAGGTATGTTCGAATTGTGAGCAAGCAGATGGTTGGCATATACATATCGATATGGGTTCGTCGAAGGTTGAGGAGACATATCAACAACCTCAAGGTCTCTCCGGTTGGAATCGGACTAATGGGATACATGGGCAATAAGGTTTGTAGATTTGTCCGAGAGGCCTTCAGAACTTGCCAGAACTACTCGTTGCCTGACATAAAATTTTATGTCTTCTCGATTGATGCAGGGATCGGTGTCCGTAAGCATGTCGCTTTTCCAATCATCCATGTGCTTCGTGTGTTCTCACCTGACATCGGGGCAGAAGGACAGAGCGGGAGATCGGCGCAACTCTGACGTGAACGAGATCCTACGTCGCACTACCTTCTCTTCCATCGTCGATCCCAATCTGCCTCAAACGATCTCAGGTCACGAGTAAGTGATTAGATTGTGGACGGTTCCTAGCCAAACTTTCCACTGTTTGGATATTGAATATGACGTCTCGTCTCGTCCTCCTTCCACAGTCATATATTTTGGTTCGGCGATCTGAACTATCGCCTCGACTTGTCAGATGGTGAAATAAGGAAGCTAGTTGTGAGCAAACAGTGGGACGAACTCATGAGCTACGACCAGGTAAGTCCAGAGCCCTCTCCCGATGTTGATGAGATATGAAGTAGGCTAGAACTAGATGCACCTCCGACGGCTTCAAACCGTATAGGTGCTCTTCGAAATCATTAAGAGCTAATTTCACGTTTTCCAGATACTAAAACCGCATCATGTTGCCGCAGCTAGCCAGAGAACTAAGAAATGGACGTGTCTTCGACGGATGGAGGGAAGGGGCAATCAACTTCCCTCCCACTTACAAGTATGAGATCAATTCCGACAGGTATGTCGGCGAAGTTCCAAAAGATGGCGAGAAGAGGAGATCGCCCGCATGGTAAGCGAGTGTTTCGTTAACCATTCATGCGTGTTGGACCTGGATAATTGCTCTAATTGTTTCAACCCCGGTTCTACAGGTGCGACCGGATACTCTGGCTTGGGAAAGGTATAAAACAGATCTTCTACGAGAGATCAGACATCAGGTTGTCGGATCATCGCCCGGTTAGCTCGATGTTTGCTATACAGGTAGAAGTCCTGGATCAGCGGAAGTTGCAGAGGGCCATTAACTTCACCAGCGCGGTTGTGCATCCTGAGCTTCTGCTTGACGAAGACACAAGTTATTAGCGTCTTCCTCCGTGACAGGAAGTGATGAAATTTTTACATCGCTTACTTGCAGATGCTCCAATCATAGGGACATATGCATGATTAAGTTCGACGAATGTAATTACATCACTCTGGTTTAAACGGATAACTGTGATCGCGCATCGTGAATGTTCTTCGTGTTTGGTTCTGTCTGTGGTTGTTACCAATCGTCATGTAACTATGGTGCTCGACATTATGAGAGATCTTGTAAGCAACAATAATGAACGAACCCTGTTTGCCCATGCATCGTCTGGTATCTTTTTGGTTCCGCTGTCATGACAAGAGATTGTTGTTAGAACAATTCGCGAAATGCAATCCTCCTTGTCTTCCTGCCTGTTATCCAAGATGCACGTGAAACTCCTCGCGTTTGACCTCCAGACGCTTGTCCAGACCGCTGCATCCCTGCCGATGTTTGCAGATGACAGTGTTGACCTCTCGCGGGGTGAGGTCCCTGGCACAGTGACCTTTTATGAGAGCAAGCCTGATCGGTTCCTTAAATTTGCTGTTGATGATGGGACCAGTCGTGTCCCCTGTATACTCTGGTTCAACCACATCAGCTCCCCCGTCCTGTAACGGTCGCCGTGAACCGCGAGATGCCCAGCTGATCACAGATATAGCGGCGCACCATATGTCGAAGGTCAGGATTGGGGCTATCGCAAGGGTCCGCGGGATGGTCACTAGCTTCTGTCCGATATAGTAATCGAGATGGATCCAAACACGGAGATTCTGCACTATCTAAGGTTCGAAGGGTGTATGGTCGAGTTCAAGGCACTACCTAAGGTTCGAAGCAGCCGGGTTGCTCGTCAAAATGCCAGAGACGTTGATTGATCACTGTAATTTACTTTGGTTTTCTAGCATCGATGATTGCAACAGAGGAAATTGCCATGTATGTTAAACAGAGGCGATCATTAGGGATGATACAATGGCCATAGTTAGACACGGTGGTCATATCTCTTCTCCCTATCACGAGCTCGTAGTGAAAAAACCTGGTCGTTACTGCGAGGCAGCCAGACCATGCTTTCAGCCGCACAGAACCGACTGACATCGTCGATCCTACTTCAAGAATTCTGTCAAACACGCTGTGACATCCTGAGTTCCAGTGTTCAAAGATCACAGGGATCTACAGATTCTACCTGCCATGCAAAGCACCCGGTCTTGGGATCTGCCGAATATTATCACCATTCTGCAATCCCTGATGCAGGTCTCGGTTACTTATGAAACTGCAAATTTATGGCTCCAAGGGACCTGACTAGTGTTCCCACTGATCTAATCGAGATGGAGGCGTTTCGAAACCTGACTAGTGTTCTCGCCTCCCATGAAACTGCAAATTTATGGCCACCCTGAAAACAAACTGATGTAACTCTGCTCCATGTTTTCCAGCTCTATATGATGAAAGGGATTCAGAGAATCCTGAAAAGCAAATCCGGAAAGCTGAGAAAGAATCTGAGAAACTCACCATGAGATCACTCGTGGCGCTCTTCTTCCTCCTTGCGGTCACATTGGTCGCCACGATACCAGCTGGAGAAGCCGACCCCAACCCCAACTTCTTCTTCCGCCCCGTGCCAATCCCGATCTTTTCCGAATGTCTGAAGCCAATCAACAAGGTAGAGGATTGTGAGGAACAGGTCCTGAAGGCACTCCTGCAGGGCAAGCTGGAGTTCTCCCCGAAATGCTGTGCAGCTATAGGGAGCCTTCCTGATGCATGCTTCGGGCGGATATTCCTTGGACCCTTTACGAAAGTGATTGGAGTTCGGGTGAAGGGTTACTGCCTCCAATTCGTGGCCCCGGCCCATTCGCCTTGATGAGTACCGAGTCTTAATCTTCCTCCTTCCCTCTCCCTCCCTTAGGACAGGGAGTTCTTATTCTTGTGTTACGAGATCAACAATATGAAAAACAGAACCAGACATCAAACGCAGAGGAAAGATCCAAATACATGCTCAAAGGATGTCTTTTCGGAAGAAACCTCTATTCAAGCCGATACAATTACATCACTATTTCTATGCTATGGTCGCATCGAAATAGATAATACTAATCCTGCTCGAAACATTCCTCTGCGAGATTAGGAATAAGACTATATGTATATACATCACACAGCGATGGCCGAAGGGTTCTGTGTCCGTAACCACAATATCAAGTCTTCCCGAGTTGCAACGAACAGACCAACTCTCTCCTCGCTTGGCCTGAATGGGGCCGCCAGCTGGCTCACATGAGAGGCAAACGCGCTCGCCAGCCCCTGAGAGAACTTGTGCGTCCCGGTACCCGTCTGGGCCGAGAACAGCTCCGGCAACACCTCATCGCGCTTCACGATTCTAGACAAGGTCCCCATCCATTCCTCAAGGGCGGTCTGTGCTGCACCGATAGATAGTGACCTCACATCGAGATTCCATTCCTCGGCCGTTTTGTTGTGCAACCCTGGGTACAGGCCATACAAAGTTCCAAGGTAGAGAAGCTCATGGGCCCTCTCGAGTGCGTTTCTGTTCCTACATATGTCTATCAGGCAGTTGCAGAAGGGCCTTCTCGCCTCAACTGCCGCATTGCCGATCACAGTTTTGAACTCCTCCTTGACTTGCTCGAAACTAACATCCTCTCCCAGTAAAAAGCGAACAAATGCAACCAGCTTTGGATTTGCTTGCTCCAAACAAGCCAAGACCTTGTCAACATCCTCACTTTTTTCGCACAGTGACACGACCGACAGCAGACACCCACAAAGCCGGTCATCTGGCCTGACCCCACCTTCAACAGCCGCATTGAAAACTCTCACGAGATCGTCGATTCGATTAGCCTTACCCAAACACTGGATCAAGCAAGTACAACCCATCACATTCAGCTCGATCCCTAACCGAGACATCTCTTCAAACAACCACAAAGCCTTCTCGTCATTCCCGTCGCTGCCGTATATATTCAACATCGCCGTGTAGCTCCAGCTATCCGGCCTACAACTCTCAGAACCCTTCATGTCCTCAAACAACTTTTCCGCCTCCTCAACGAGTCCAAGATCGGCACACATATTCAACAATGTATTGAACAGAATGAAATCGGTTGTCCAACCATTGGACTTCATCCGTTCCCACAACTCCAATGCGTCCCTTCCCCACCGGGCCTTTCCATAAACCTTCAAGAGTGCAGTCAACGTCCTCTCATTGGGGGTTAATCCAGACTCAACCATCTCCTCAAAGAGACTCCTAGCCAACCCAGGCTTTCCAGCCTTCCCCATCCCTTCCAACAACGTATTATAAAGAATCACATTCGGCTGCACACCAAGTGACCTCATCTCCTGCAAAACATACCTAATCCCATCATAATCCCCGGCCTCACCGAACATCCTACCTAGAACAGAGAAAGTGATGATATCAGGCTTCCAACCAGTTGACCGACCCCTCTCATACAAACTCAACACCTCCTCGACCTTACCTAACCTAGCGTAAACATCTAAAACAGCTGAGTAAGTCACCTCATCCGGCATCAATCCCGTCTTATACATCCTCTCAAACCACTCGATTGCCTTATCGAACAAAAAACACCTCTTCCCGCTCGTTATTATAGTCGAGTAAGTAATGTTATCGAGCTCGACCCCATTCCTAATCATCTCGAACGCCAACTCCTCGATGATTTCGAACTGCCGACCGAACCTCAACGATTTCATCACCACGTTGTAGAAAATCGTCTCCATGGGAAACAAACCCCGAGCCTTCACATAACTGAAGAACATATGCGCCTTCTGCCACGACCGCAGGCCATTCAATAACAAAAGCGCCTCATCCCTTCCGACCTCAGCCGGGATCTCCCCGAGGACTGCAGAGATGGCCGATTCCGAAGCCTCACACTCATTCAGCTTCCTGGCGAACACCCTGAACTCCTTCGGCAGGGGGTTAACGGCGTGCCCCGATCGCTTATGTCGATTTGGGTTGAGAACCGACCGCTTAGGCCGGGACGGATTGACCCACGTCGACTGAGGCTTGGATTTCAGGACATAATCCTCGGAATCCCGGGGGGCGATCGGGAGGGAAGTTCTCGAAATGGGTTCGAGCTGTTCCGACAGGGACGGATTGCGCGGGCTCTTCTTCCTCCTGGGAACCGCGGGTTGCTTAGCCGGGGGAGGTTTGGCGGCGGCGTTGCAGGAGATAGAGGGGAGCTTCCTCGAAGGTGGTCGGAAGGGAATTGGTCGGGGGTAAAGTTTGGACCTTCTGAGGTCGGAGGAGTGATGAGGAATCGTCGGAAGGGCGGCGGCGGCAGCCATTGATTGAGGAGAAGCGGAGAGATTGGAGTGAAGGAGGGGTGGGAAGTTCAGAGCAGGGGAAGTGGGGTTTGTGGGCTTTTTGCAACCTTATCTTTATCTGTCCAAATTTTCAAAAAACAAAAAAAAAAAAAACAAAATCTTTCAGTGATAATATAATTTACAAAGTATTGCTAAAACCTAAAAATGTTGCTTAACAAGTTTTATTTTGATTGAATAAATAACTGCAACAATCAAGAACATCAGGATGATTCTGACATTCCATCTTTTGGAGATGCCAAACTAGATAACTTCTCTAAATGACTAATCCCACTGCTTTGCTCCGTTGGATGTTATGCTTCTGTTGTTGAGGAGAACCTTGGCATCATCCATGGCGTAGGATCAGTGTTTTCCCCCGGGCTGGCATGCTTTTCGTCTCTGCGGAGAAACCTCAGTTTCTTCGACCGTTCCACCTCATACAACTACAGTCAGATGGTATCGGTGTTTTCCTGATGGATCATACGCAGGGGGCATAGACTGTGACCGAAAACTTCTTTCGGTTTAAGATGAATCACATGGTATTATTCCGAGTAATGGAGAACAGGCATCGTCATCCAGAACTAAGATGTAATTCACCATCCTCTTGTATCATTGGTTTTTATGTCAGTGTTCATAGCCGGCATAGACGCCAGCAAAGTATTTCGGGTTTGAAGATCATCTATTCTTACTGTATGTAAGTTGGTGTAGGCCGGTTAATCAAACCGCGTTGTCATTTAGGTTTTGTCACCCTTTTTATTTTGGCGTCCCATGGAATTGGAGGGAGATGGACTCCATCGAACACAGACTTCGTCAAAATGGTGGAACAGGCCACATTGCTTTCGCAGTTATGATCATCATCATCGCAAGCAATACGGATTCCAAAGGATGCATCAACGCAACTCAAATAGATGCCTATACTTGGTATGGTTGTGCGTCATGTAGTGGCCACCTTTCTCAGGCTGATTGCGGCTGGTGCCTCGGCACCACATCAGATGCATACGCAATGAAGGCATGAAGAGGGCGTAAGGGCATGACCGTCAAACTTGAGAGCTGTCGGATGAGATAAGAGGCTTATCAGTTCGATTTGGAGACATTCTAATATCTCATGTTACCTTGGGAAAATATATGTCCGGAGATTACACCCTACTTTCAAACAAGATAAACGATTGCTTTTTAAAGCACGTCGAAACAACAACAAAAATGATAAGGAAGTCACTAGAATATGTGCGAAAATCGTAAACGAAGTCCGAATTCATTATTGGAGTTGTAGATTCTCATTCTTCTCCCAATAATGGGCATAGAGATCACGTATGACATGACATCGTCGTCTTAACAGATTTCAACATGACCAAGGTAATCATATTTTCGCGACAAGCTCTGGTATTATGCACCTCGATCGATTCACATGATGATTGCTCTGAGGAATGATGTATATAACCCGTCACTTTTTTTTATTTACCAGCTTTAGTTAAGATAGTTTAGTTCCATTCTGCACAAAAAGGCGCAGTTGAATACATAGAAAAATTCGAACATGATTCGATCATTTTCGAGTTTTCCGAAAAGACTATTAGTGTTGGGTTATGTAGCCAGACTGGACTATAATACCGATGGCAAGTCATTGTCCTATGGCTACCAAAACGCCAAAGTAGTGAATATTTCATAAGGCATAGCGATGTTCGGCCAAATACGGCGAGTTCCCTGTCTGGGTTGATGGTTTTAGTTAGCAAAGTTTTCTCGTGATCTCAGGAACTTCAAAGTTTACCCCTCTATATAAGTGATTGAAAACCTAATTTCACGAACATTTCCATTTCAACGACGTCTTTTTTTTTATCAGAGAACGACCCACGGAAAGGCGGTAGGAAGATGGATTATCCAGGACTTATGCCACAAGGAAGCCACCGAAAGGGGATTCCCGTGAAGGTGGTTATTGTCATGCTCATGAGCATGGTTTTCATATGTAAGGTTGATTTCGGAGGCTGCCTCAACACGAATAAGGTAGAAGCCCTCTGCAACGCGGAGTCTTACGGGGACGTTGAATGGGGGGACCACTTGGAAAGACTTGTCAATGACTTGATCGATCTTGCACCTGTACTTCATTTCTCGGCCTACGCTAGATATCCTTTGTGGTACGATGCAAGCACTTGGTACGGCTGCGCGGCATGTAATGGCCACCTTTCTCAGGATGATTGCAGCTCATGCCTCAAAACCATATCGGACGTATACGCAAAGAACGCATGCAGAGGACGTGCGGGCATGACCATCAAACTTGAGGACTGTCGGATGAGATGTGAGGTTTATCCTTTCGACGTGGAGGTATGTTGATTTCTCATGTTACCTTAGGGAAATATAATCCGGAGATGATAAATGATGGCTTCCAAAGCGCGCCAAAACATTAGTGTTAATAATAAGAAAGTTATTGAAATATATGCAAAAACCATAACCTTCGTCTAAAATTCATTCCGGTGTCTGATCATATGTCGTGTGCTAAGTATAATAAGCACTCCCCAGTTCTCGTACTATAAAGAGATCATTCTGACGAAGAAATGCAAACATCCCGAGTACCAAAACCGTTATCTCCTATGTCTTTTCATTCTTCTCGTAATGATGCACACAGAGGTCACATATGACATCTTGATCTAAACGGATACTTCGCGACAAGCTCCTGTATCCACTCCTCGATTGATTCATACGGCAATTGCTATGAGGAATGTTGTATACGCCCTGAGGTTTTCTAATCTTACTGGATTTGGTTTTTGGTAATTTAGCTCCATCCTGCAACCAAAGGCGCGGTACAATACAATAACAATTTCGAAGGGCCAAATATATTCAATCTATCAATGCTGAACATGAATAGCTCGTCTTCGACTTGTCCGAGAAAACTACTTAATAGAGGGTTGTGGAGCCGGACTGGACGGCATGGGGACATTCGGCCCGTGTTCATAGTTTTTAGCTATCAAAGCCTTCACCATGATCTCATGAACTTGAAAGTTTGTTCCTTTATGTAAGTGAATACAATGAAAACCCAGATTCACTAGCATTTCTATTGCAAAGACATCTCTTTATCGGTTACTGATGGAACCGCCACAGGAAGATGGAGTATCTCTGACTTATGGTGCGAGGACGAGGCCGAAAGGGAAATCCTATATGAAGTTGATTGTTTTCATGGTCATGAGCATGGTTTTCATACGAAAGATCGATTTCGTGGGCTGCCTCAACACCACTGAGGTAGAAGCGTTCTGTTGCAAGGAGAGTTACGAGGACGGACCAAGCACGAAGCTCTTGGGCAAGTCATTCTCTCGTTGACGGGAATTACACTGGGGAATAATTTCTGGCACAGGGATACGTATCCACTGGAGCTCATGTCAGATGATTGTTTCGGTAGCACGGCATGTAACAGCTTCCTTTCTCTGATGGAATGTCACTAGTGCCTCCGAATCGTAGGGGAAAAATAGTATGCAAGGCACACCTAGGTAGCGTTGTCAAGACAGCCAAACTTCAGGTTTGTCCGATGAAATATGGAAGTTACTGTCTTGATATAAAGCATGATAAAAATAAGAGAGAGGTTCTGCTCATCGAGGTTTATAGTATCCTTCGAGCAGGACTAATTCACTGTGATTGGCTGTTTATGTTGCCTGGGACATTGACAAACACCGGTGCTTCGAATGGATAAACAAGCACACTTCAGTGTCCATTGGCATCTAATGGAAAAGAATGCTCAGCCACAAGAGCCATGGGAGCTTGTTCAAGTCAAACTTCCGGCCAGGACTCAGTCACAATTTTTTTGTAGAACATCAACTTCATTGGGTTAGTTTCTCAATAATTCCTTACCAAATAGGTTCGGATGAAGGGTACGAAAACTTAAAAAGTGATCCACTGCCACATACTCGTAAGAGAATTTTGAGCCGCTTTGAAAACATGAAGCGAGTTTACACTGAGAGCTGCATGTACCACATTGGTCATTCGTCGGCCATAGCAAGCTCAAGGGCATAGTCATCCCTTTCCTGCAGATTTGAAACCAACAACAAGAACAACTGGTGGAGTAATTCCCAGTAAAAGTTCATTCCTGTCACAAGTGAATGGGGCTAAATGGTGTACGAAAACTTACGATAGGTCCTCGAGCGAAGTATCTTCCGAACTGAAGCCAATATACCTGCAAATCCGCTAAAACCCATAAGATATACTATCAGATGGATGTGGCCACACATGCATTGGACAGCTTGTGGCACAACAATTCAGATCATGTTCCAAAACAATAGAACAGGAATAACAATATGGCAAAAGTTTTAGGATGTGGTGCTGTTAGGAAGTCAAAATAACCTCATCCTCATCCTGTGTTTCTACTTCAAGATCTGAAGAGGGAAATCCGACACATAGAAGTGCATAACCCTGCCAAGCCACAAAATGGGAACAAATTAATGGGCAGGACGTTACCGATTCTCATCAGGCGACTATGAAATACTACAAAAATCTTGCATAATAATGACATTATCCATAAGTTATAAGAGGGCCGGACAGTAAGATTGATAAAATCTTTAAATATCCAATAAGTCCAACATTCATTCACTAGAACAGGGCATCTAATGCAATTCCGTGGATTACAATAGTATGCTCCGAATACCAGTGGCGAGTCAAACTACAAGAATCCCAGGATGGTGAGTAGTCGTGACAAAATCAATCTCACAGACAAGTACCTTTGACTTCAACTCAGCGGAGATCCCCAGTGCTTCAGGCTGTCTGATCTGCCCCTCTTTAACACGCACAGCACAACTCGTACAACAACCTGCTCCACGGAAGTTTAAATATATGAACTTCGCACATCTTTTAAATGGTAGCAAGAAACAAGTTTGCACAAACTTGCTCGTAGAAATCACAAATTACAAGGCAAAGAACCAATAAACTCTACACAAGAAACATGAAAAATAAAGCATCATTCTTAACCCCACAGGCACATACATCAAGATTAGGAAGATTATGCTTAGAAAAAAAGAGCCTACACAGGACAAACAGTCCAACAAAAAATCAAATAAAAAAGTATAAAGATGCTCAACGACAAGGCACTAAACAACTACATCACATAAAATGTCAATAGCAACAAATGGATAACCGCAATCCACATTGAAGTGAAGGACAAAAACCTAAATGAATGGATATGAATGAAGTTTCCAATAATGGCAGCAAGCAATCCAACAATAAGAAGACGATACCGTGCCTGCAAGCGAATGGGAGCGTTATGTTCTGTGCTTCTGCCGTGTGCAATATGTACTGATCCTGAACAAGATTCCACAAACATAACAAATGACAATAATATCATTAACCAGTGGAGCTTGCAACTTTGCACGCTATCTCTCGCTACATCGACGAGTTAATCGCGATCCATCATCATTCCACTCGAGAACCCAAAACCCAACATCTAAAAACAAAGAAGACCCCAAATATCCACATACAAGGAACCGATCAAGTCTCCAACTTTGAACATATACACTCGCCACCTCGACAAGGAAATCAAAACCCGGATCATCCTTTCACTATGAACGCACCGTATCTCAACATTCACGACAAAACAAGAGAAGACAGCTCGAGAATCCATAGCCCCTACCTCGGGGACCAAGAACTCGTGCACAACCCCGCGCTGCCGGTCGTTGACGGTGACCTTATGCACGGGGACGGAAGACGAAGCGACGAGGTCAGGCGATGGCGGGGGAGTCGCCGGTCGACCGTTGGTGGACGAGTAGTGCTGCGACATGGTGACGAACCGAGACATTCTGGCGGAGGAAGCGAACTTCGGGGGAGAGGGACGGAGGAGGAGAGGGGAAGAGTAGGAATGGGCGATCGACGAGGCCTCCATTGTTGGGGATCGAGTGAAGCGAAGGGAAGCGAACATCTCTCGAAGAGGATTAGACAAACGGTGGACTGGAGTCCTGCTGTCGGAAAGCCGTATTCTATGAAATTACGAATTTCTCCTTAATGTTTTGTATTTATTTCCTTTTTTTTCTTCGTTTTTTCCTTTTCATACTTGGCGAGCAGCTCACCGAATCGCTGCCCGCCATTCTCGACGATTCCAAATCCAACCTTCACCGCCCCAACGTCCGACGACTCTAACGAACCGACCGTAACCGTCCGCCCGGAGGGGAGATCTCCGCCCAGATGCCGTTGGCAGCCTCCGCCATCTACTTCCTCTACCTCCCTTGGGGATGTCCTCGTCAATCGCCTCTACCGCGATGACGTCGGGTGAGAGGGTCCTCGATTTGATCCGATCTCCCCTGGCTTAGGTTTTTGAATTTTCTGGCAACCGATCCTATGGCTCTGTTGAATTAGATCGTAGGTTCGTCGTCACATGTGCTCCCCAGGGGTCGAATTGCCAATGTGGACGATAAGTCCACTAGGTTTCGCTATGTTTCAGGTTCCTGGAATTTTTGTTGCCAGCAAGGTGCTATTATTTAGTATCTCCGAAGCTTAGTCAATGTGGTTTGTTTGAGGAAGAGAAAAGACGATATGACTCGGTTTGTCTATTTCCTAAAGTTAAGCTCAGTCTCTTTATCCTTTTGGTCCTAGATTATTCTTGTCAAGTGTTGCTCGATTTAGTAGGTCTGTGAGTTGAGCTATGGGTATCTGGTAAATGAGGGGGTTAATTCTGTTGGTAATTGTCCATGTGAAAACAGTGGCGCTCACATTGTGTTAATTTTTTAGTGCAACGAGAGGCTAAATCATCCAGAGTATGAACAGCTTTTACTCAATTTGGATTCATTTCATTTGGTGGAGCTGGTGCAAAGTTACCGTGAGCTAATGTCAAAGTTAAGCGTACGAGAATACTGAACCTCAAAATGCTGATTTAGTTGTCTTGTTTTGGCTAGTCAAAGCACTTGCATTTGTTCCTTCTAGACCTGGGGATTTTGTACAGAAATGGGAAAATCGCTCATATTGATGTTTGCTGCGAGAATATGTGCCCGCTGTGCCGTAGGTTCCTTAGGGATGGCTATTATGTTTTGGCCCACTTTGTGTTGTGTCATAAGAGGAGCCGAGCGGCATTGATCTCACCCTTCCTTGTTTAGGATGCCGCACTTCCTTGTGTTTAGGTGTCGTCGTAACATTGAGATTTTATTACTATTTGTTCTGTTATGGTTATCAACTCATTTGCATGATTCACCATCCTTTTTGCTAGAACCAGCCTTTTTTGGTCTAACAATTTGTAGCTTGGCCTGCCCATATATTTCTGTAGCAATCCCAAACCTTTGTAACCTGAATCATGCTATAACAGGCTTCTGCCTAGCCGCTTATTATTTCCCCCCATTTTCCTATGTCCCATGGTGCTAATTAAAATCAAGTCCTTTTAATGCCTTTGAACCCCCCCCCCCNNNNCAAAAAAAAAAAATTTATATTTAAGTCTCTCGTGCTTGAGTAGATATTAGTTAAGTCTTTTAATCACATCTCCTAGGTTGATTTTAATGCCTTTGAACCACCATTGCCTTTTTCAGAACAACCATCATTTGCATTGTGAATAAATTTGTTGAATATTCACAGGTATCTGGGTGTACTGCCTGTGGTTCCTAGTATTGGATGAAGAGAAAGTTAATATGCATGTTGATCCTCTAGTTTAGAAGTGAGATAGCTTACAGTGATTCAACTCTGGAAGGTTTACACTGTCATTGAAGCAGCTCAATACTTTCAGCTGACTTCACCTCTCTAATAGTTTTCTATTTATTTACCTCAACAAGTAATAAAATTCTTGCATGCACCTGAGAACTGAGGCAAATATGAAGATTCGAGTTTTAATGGGCAGATGGAAAACTGTTATTTGACTTATTTGTCAACTAGTTAATGTCTTGCGTGCTTTTAAAGCAAATGTTCATTTCTTACTCTAACGTGCTTCATGTCCTTTCTTAAGCTAAGTACTGCTTGTTTTTCTGGATTAGAAAGTTCCCCGGACGAATTGAACCTTCCATGAGTGCAGATGTTGAGTCGATATCCACAATACTGAAAAGAAATCCTGGACAAGGCCGCCCATTCAAATAGAACTCCAGGTGATCCTTAGCTTTGTCTTGCTGGTTTTCTGTCTTGTATCTTGTGGGAGTCCCTATCCCTTCAACAACACGCTCTTGGATGGTTGCGGGTTTTCTCAAGGATTAAGTGCTCATTGACTTTGTTTTCAGGTTCCTATTTTTACATCATCAGGATTACATGTCCGATTCCTGAAGATGCAGTCCTCTTCCTTTTTATCTCTTTACCAACTGCACTGACTGCAAGTTTAATTAACTATCCATGTTTTCAGGTTTGGTAGAAGAGTGGGTACAACACTGTAGAATGGGTTCGCCACATCACCAAAGCTGGCTCATAGGAGATTAGATTATAAAACTATCATGGTTACGGTTAAAGAGTTGATGATGAGTTGACATGGCTGGTAATTTTACCTTGCTGAAGAAATAACCTGTTCAGGTTGTTGGTTGTATTGATTGACACACATCAGTTACGGTTTGTTGGTGTCTATATTCGCTTGTGGTATTCTTTTCTTTGTAAAGGCTTAGCATTTGATTCTGAAGCAGACCAGTAAAAGGAAAAGCCAAGCATTCTTCACTGAACATCGTGCTTATGCAGACACTGTCTATTGTGTAACCTTAATTAGTCGTAATGTATTATTTACTTTTGTAGACTCGACGTATTTGTGGCATTTTTAGCCTGGTTGATACTCACTGCTTGCCTCTATGTTGTGCACTCCTTCAGATCTCAAAATTCCACCATCTGGGTAGTTTCACTTATACATGGCCTCGTTTATGCAAAGAATACTCCTGTTCTACTTGTTGTTGGTTTCTTCAGTAGGGGAAAGAGAAGAGCAGTGGGCAGGAGGGGGAAAGGATCACGTCTGCAAAGCAGACAGCTGGTGGATGCACTTGTTTGATTTGATCCTCTCCACCAACTGCGCCCTCCCTCCCTCCCAATGATAGTGGCAGGTAAACTATCTGTATCTGTATCCACCTTGAATGCTAATGTTAGCTGTTGATCGTACTTCTGCTGCTGCTGTTGCTGTCCAGCTTCTTGACTTTTTTGACTGCCATTGTTTCTTCTCGCTGCTATTTGTAGTCCCTTTAGCCCCTCCTCCCCTTCTCCCCTTTCTAGAAGCTTCCCTTTGGGGTTTTCAGCCATCAATTAGGAAATGTTGATCTGGGGATTCTGGTTAAGTTTGATTCGAGCAAGCATTAATGTCTCCAATCTGCTGGTTCTCTATTGGAGGCAGAGAACTTTTGATGATCTGCATTGATTTGTATCTAGATTGCTGTTAGGATCTCTTGGGGCCCCATCAGTGATAGGGCGGTTCGGGTTCAGGTATACAAGAAATTAATCAATTTAGGAATCAAATTAATCCCAGAAAGATGATGTTTACGAGGGAGGGGGACGAGGGTAGGTGAGGAGGGGGAGNGGCGCCTCTCCCCATTTGGATCTCCAATTTACTTTGAAAATGGTGAAATTTTTGTTTATGGGGATGTGAGAGAGAGACAGAGAGGGTTTAAGGAAATTGGATTTGATTGGAGTGGATTGTCTGTTTTTGTGATGCTGCCTCAGGCTCTTCCTCATTGAAGGAAGACTACTGTTAAGACAGATAGGCTTCCCCCCCCCTCCGGCCTCCTTTATTGATGTCTTAACGACCGGGTATTCTTTCCATTCTGCTCGGTTTTTGGGGCTGGGTTCTTTTCTTCCTCCTCTTTCTTTTGGTTTTTCCTGGTGTTGATAGTAGTGAGGTCTTTGCCCCTGTCCATTTCGCTGAGGTGGGAAGATAAATTTAAGTCTCGTTTATGAGATTCTTCGGCCGATCGAAATGATGAGAAAGAAGCTTAGCTTGGCAGCAATGCCGATTTAAGCAATGTCGGAATATGCTATTAGTTTAATTTCAAATCGAGGGTGTTTAGCTAACAACTTTGACCACTCTTTCCACGCTTGATTCCAAGCACCTAATGTCAATTAGTAACAAGACCAACCTTTATATTATTACGGGAACACATGGGTTGAGGTTTTGATTGGTGCGGCTGGCGATAAGCTCGGACTGGACTGTTGTCGCGGACCCAATGACCAAGAATATGAGTGTAACGTTGTGTTGTGTCGTAATAGCTGCCAACCCTTTGTCTGAGTTCGATATAAGATACCCGTTTATAAGAACTAATTTTCCGACAGCTTGACTTTTTTTAAGAAAAAGAAAGAAATTTCCTAAAAACATTTAAACAAATATCTATGCATATTAAATTGAACCTTAAAGGATTTGATTCCAAAGAAACTTCAGCAGATATTCCAATTAATTTTAGAAAATAATGCCCCCTAATAAAACTGGAGTTGGAATTTATTACATGCAGACAAACAGTTGTCATTAAACCTCAGATGCTATGAAGCGAATGAAATCCTCGTAATACATTCTTAAACTCCCTCTCCCTCTTCCTCTCTGTCTGAAAACACTTTCTCTTTACTTCCAAACAAGACCGACCCAACAACAACAAACACCTCAACTTCCCTTTTTAGTCTCACTTTTGAAGCCAAACGAATCATTCATTCCCCCACCCCCTCTTCACACACACTTCACATTCACACCCCATCTTCAGAGCTTCACTCCAGCGACTTACACAAACGTCTCCCCTCCCCTCCCCATCGCCTTTTTACGTGTGTCCAAAACTCTCCGATCTTCCCACCCAAAAAGTTCGCGCCTTTACCCTCACCCCACTCAAAGTCCCGATCTTTACGCTTCTTCCTGAGGATGGATTCTCGGGACTCGATCCACCCCCACCACCACCACCACCACCATCATCATCCCGGGATGGTAGTTGTTGGGTCGACCCCTCCCGCCTACTTGTCCCCCGGTAACTCCTCCCACGGCGTAATGTCCTCCGGGGGAGGTGGGAATTCTGGTGGTGGGTTGATGCAACCCGGGTTCCCTTTCAACTCCCTCTCTGATCAGCATCATCATCAGCATCAGCAGCACCAGCATCATCAGCAGCATCACCACCCGGGTTTGGAGTCCGGCGGGGTTTTCCGGGGATCTGGTGGCAGTTCTGGATTCTCGATCGAGTCCGAGAGGAAGAAGCGGGGTCGTCCCAGGAAGTATACCCCCGAGGGGAACATCGCCCTGGGCCTAGGTCCCTCGGGGTCCGGCGGTGGTGGTGGAGGAGGAGGAGGAGGGCATTTCGACGGGATGAACACTCCGGGGTCCGGGGATATGCCCGTCAAGAAGCACCGTGGGCGGCCTCCGGGGGTCGGGAAGAAGCAGTTGAATGCACTGGGTAATTAATCTATTTCTTTTTTCTTGTTCATATCTTTTACATGTTATCCGTAAAATTTTGATTTTGATGGGGACTCCGTCCTCCAGTGATTTTGGTTTTGTGATGGTGATTTGATGGGCATGGGTTTGTCTTTAGTACGAGGCACTGTTTAGCTGAGTTGGAGTCATGATTTTCTTTTTCTTTAGTATTGGTCTGTATGCATCTCGGTGGAATGAAATGCATTGGTGATCTTGTTTTTAGTTTCCTGCTTTAGTAGTGATGTTGATTTTGTGAGTTTTGTTCGAACCTGTTTGTCTTTCAATCATTTGTTTTATCCTCATTGTTGGGTTGGTTATAAGGGCAAAGATGAATGAATTTTGGTCTTTTCGTTTCTGTAGTAATTAGGAATGGGATGTTCATTGAGTAACGCGCAACTACTGTGTGCTTGGAGTGTAAACATCGTCAATTGATATTTGCTCATACAGGGATGGTTTTGGTAGCAGTAGTTTTTCATGTTTGTTTGATTTTTGGATTGTTCAGTGTTGTATGGGGAAGCCTGTTGGTGCCTGGTGAAAATGTAAGATATAATGGGTGTAATGAGGGTGCATCTTTCATCTTTCATCTTTGATGATAATTGTGGAATTACAAATGTCTGCCTTTGAGTGACGATATGTGGTGATATGGGGGCTGACAGGGGCTGGTGGCATTGGGTTCACTCCCCACGTGATTTTGGTGAAGGCCGGTGAGGTAAGCGATAAATCTTGTCGGAGAGTTTAAATTCAGGTTGCATGTAGACGATGTTTCATCAAGTTCAGTTCCTGTATGCAATGCTAAAAAATTGACTAAACTATAAAGTGGAACAGTCTCCCATTAATGGTCTGGTTTAATTCTAGGGAATCTATCATTGATGACTGTTCTCCTTACCTGAACCAGTGCGAGAAATACAGTCTGCTTTTGGTGCAGAGATTATCACACAGACAATACTTATTGGTGAGAGTCACCCCTGGTACTGACCAGAAAGAATTGACCACTTCAGTCCCTCCTGTTCTGGAAAATGACTTCCCTTAGACCAGAGCACAATGATAAGGACTACTCACTCGTTGGCTTGTTCAGTCACTACCATTCGAGTGAAAGGAACTGCAAGAAATATAAATCAATTTTCTGCTCTATGTGAACTTAGACCTTAAAGAGATATGTGCTTTACTTATAGGTTAGTCAGGTTATTACAAGGGATAGAGCATACTAGTGAAGGATTCATGTTCTGGGCGCCACCCGTGGGACATGGATTTGGTGTTGATATTATTCTACTTTTTGCGAACTATTCAGCAAGAGGGCGGCCCATAAGAATTCACAATATATCTTTGCCATGGCAGCAGGGAACATGTTGATGATGTATCCACAGCCTAGACGTCGGCGTTAACATTAATGCTGGGGAGATATCTAGTTTACACTACAATTTTATGTAAAATCAATTACACGTTGTAGGTGGTGAAAATTGAGAGCAACTGGTACTAATTATCACAATTTCATTTCTTTTCTGGTATATTTTTTTATGTCAATAGGATAGCGCGGTACCAATTGGTGACTAGTAAAGCTTGCGGCTCAGTTCTTATTCAGTACCATAATTCCTTTTGGTGTGTAGTCTGTTCCCTCAAATTTGTCGTGTGAATTGGAAGGTGCATTTTAGTGTCTCTATTGTTGCTTTGGCCCGCAATATAGTTGGCAAAGCTTATTAAGTTAACTGTGAAAATTTGGACTTTCAATTTCCCTGTTAAAC
Source organism: Melastoma sanguineum (assembly GCA_029817735.1). Taxonomy (NCBI): domain Eukaryota; kingdom Viridiplantae; phylum Streptophyta; class Magnoliopsida; order Myrtales; family Melastomataceae; genus Melastoma; species Melastoma sanguineum. The sequence goes on along the minus strand of JARUPW010000016.1, from coordinate 1,981,693 downwards.
TGGCATTTGTCTTGTCCGTCTTTGTAGCTTCCCTGTATAATAGCAGTGAAATAAATTAGTTTTATTTTGGAGGGTGAAAAGTACACTCCTGTCTATAGTTTACGTTGGATCATTGGCTGGTCAATTCTTCCTTTGGCTGATCCATTTCTTGTGCAGCTTGTACATTATGTTGCACTTTTCACGAGCCCTGGCTGGTTTCATCACCATGACCCTTCGTGTTTATAATTTTCCGAAAGTTCTTTCGACTTCATTTCTGAACTTCATTGCCTCTGTTGCAGGATATAGCATCAAAAATAACTTCCTTCACCCAGCAAGGGCCTCGCACGGTTTGCATTCTTTCTGCAAATGGAGCTGTCTCGAATGTCACCCTCCGGCAACCTGCCATGTCTGTTGGGACCGTGTCTTATGAGGTCGTCTCTGTGCTCCCTTCAGTGACATTTCTTTTGATGTTCATTTCTTTAACATGTGTCGTGTTTCACAGCTGGTAATTCTCAATCAAGTAAATAGGTTGCTGCAACGTCTAAATGTAATTACCTTGCTATAGAAGCAAGCTTGTTGGATATCTTCAATTCTTTTAAACTAGAAAGAGGCAATTCATAGACCTTCCCTGACTAAGCAAAAGGTTTAATATGCCCTATTGGTCGTGTTTTCATATTCATGATATTCAGTTTAACATTTCTGTCTGCTTGCAATGTTTCAGGGCCGCTTTGAGATCATCTCCATATCCGGCTCCTTTCTCTTCTCAGAAGATGATGGCAATAGAAGTAGAAATGAGAGCATCAGCGTGTCTCTGGCAGGGTCAGATGGTCGAGTGGTCGGAGGAATCGTTGCAGGAATGCTGATAGCAGCCGGACCTGTGCAGGTAGAACCCTGGAGTGACCATGAGGAAACCTAAAATCAAATAGGCACATGATTATTTAGTTGTTTGTTTGGATATTTCCTCTACTCTTGTGGTCAATGATACTATTTTTCTGTTTCTTATTTTTCTTTTCGAATCTTGCTCGACAGATATCCCCACATTAACTGTATGGTTTGCTCCTTTTTTAACAATCTTCAGGTGATAGTTGGTAGCTTTATTGCGGACGGGAAGAAACTTAAGTCAAGTGCTGTCAAATCTGAGCCGTCTTCTTTCACTGGACAAGGTCAAGGTCTGAACTCCCAAATGTCGAACTTCAGTGCAGCAGCAGCTGCTGCTGCAGGCAGCCCCTCCTCACATGGTGGTTCAGGAGATTCATCCGACGAGAACGGTGACAGCCCAGTGAACCGGCATTCTTCTGGGCTGTTCAATGATCCAAGGCAACAGAGTGGTCATGGCATACCGATGTACCATCATCTGTGGGCTGGACAGGCTTCTCAGTGATCAGAATGGATGAGATGATGGGGATAGGCGATTCTGGTGCTAACAACTCGGATGGTTGGTTACTTGCGAGTTAGCCTTCACTTACCCCCAAGTCGCTTCGATATTTTTGTCGCATCGGTTTTTATTTTGGTAGAGCCAGTTAGAGTTAGATCGGAGGAACCATCTACTGGTCTATGAAACCTGATGATGCTAACCTGATGTTGCTTATGGTGGATAGCAGTTGCGATGTCTTTTAGTTTGCTAGGATTTTGACTAGGCACATTAGCTGTAGTCCTCGGATTTATCTTATCAGTTTTAAATTAAATCCATGTCTCCGGATCTCATTACCCCTTCCCTTTGTTGTTTTGTGTTGCGGCGCATGGTTTGGTTTTGTGAATTCGGCCATTCGGAGATGTGAGAATTGATCTGGACCTGCGCGAGTTTGGTTTAAGCGCAAGTCTCTTTGACTCGTGCAGTTTTATGTCATGGAGATAGAAGACTGGTGATTGTTCAGGAGACTTTGGTTCAAGTTGCGTGCGAGACGAAGGACCGTGTTGTTATTCCGTGGTCCATTCCCTTGTTATTATTAACTGGTTTTGATAGACTTCTTGAGGCAGCGAAGACGTTCTCGTTGCTCTATTTGTTTTTATGTGCTTGTTCTTGTTCTTCTGCAGGCTGTGGCATGACATTGTCTTTTCAGGTTTCGGAGGTGAGTCTGCCTCGGAATGAACGTCGCTCGATCAACCGTATCCAGCAGTGGTTCGCGGCGGCCACTGTAAAATATGTGCTACCGCGATCGCCCTGGAGTGATTGGCTAGCACACCGACTTCGGTGGGTGGGTTTACCGACAAGGATGGCTGCGTGCCTATGTCTCGAAACCGAGATTTTGGTTAAGCGATACAAAGCTTTCATACACTTGGAACAACCCGTGTTGGTACATAATTTTGAGTTACTCACCAATATGCATTTGGCCAGCTATCGTAACGACATTTAAATTAGAAAAAAAAAAAACATACAAGCGCAATTGTTATTTGTTCATTGGCAGGCCAATTCAACCTCTCAATCACACCTTGAACTTGTCAAAAAAAATTTAAAATAACAAAGCGTCAAACGATTTCCTAACTTTCATATAAATTAAACCTCTAATTTACATCCTTAAACTTGCCCACAAGCAATTCCAAAACCCATTTGTCTTCAATGGATTGCTTGGTCTCGCCGATCGCGGTATTCATGAGGAGGCGATCGGGGTACATGCGTCTGAAGGTAGGAAACGGGATTGAAGGCGGTTCCATGGTCGTGATCGCTGGGAAGGAGAAGAGGGAGTTCCTTGTCGAGGAGTACGTGTTGGAGGAGGACCCTTTTCGGGTTCTCATGGATATGACCAAGAAGGATGACGAGGAAGCCTTCAAGGGGGAAGGAGGCGTGGAGGTGGTTGTGGCGGGTTCGTTAGGGGGAGTTACGACAAGGGGAGGGTGGTGCTCGTGGACGTGGATGCGATCTTGTTCGAACACATGTTGTGGTTGATGAACGATGATTGTTCATCTTTGTTCGAGGTCGATGATCTGAAGGAGATAATTGATTTCTACTCTCAAGACAGCTAATTGATTTAGAGGTGATTCTGCTTTCGTTGTTCAATTTTAATTAGCATCATAAAGGAGTTAAATTTATATTTATTCAATCTTTTGACAACTCTCATAATGTTAAAGTGATTTGTAGCCAACTTACATTCGATCGATGAATCTCATTCGGACCAGCACTTATCATGGTTAGAAAAACACTACCCCATGAGCCTCATCTGGCGTCGTTGTAAAAACCGGCCATAAGTCATAATTGATGAATCCTACATATATTTAAACTCAAGACTCTTGTCATCAGTTACTAGCTATCGTTTTAAGCTTGTAGATTTGTTGGTAACGAAGTTCCCCGTCCTCGCGTCATGGGCCGACGTATTCCGTCCCCGACCCAAATAATCATCGGGCCAGAACGCGAGCGGACGGATACATGCATGCCTCCTAAGGCTCGGGCGAAACGGCCATGTGAATGTCAGATATCAAAGGGGGGTAATTTCGAACGAGACTAATAACAAGTCGTTGGATTCCTCGCCTAAAACAAGAGGGTACTAAACTTCACTAAGGGTGTAAGGAAAAAAAAAAGAATTCCATTGACAACCAACGAGGACCATCCTCTATTCCATTTGAGTAATTAAAGAACAAAAACTCTTCAACAATTTCGCGACGTGCATAAAGTTGTAAAACATTAATTAAGTTCATGCGATAAACCGGAATTTCGCATGATAATCTAAAGAGGGGGGGGGGGACAAAACCTTAAAACCACGAAGAGTCTCCAAGATTCTTCTTCTTCTACCTTGATTGTATGTTAAATATAATCTCAATCCAGATGGTGGATTTATTTTATAAATTGGAGAAGATGTGAAGTCAAATTCAAGGAAATGATCAAGTGACTAATGACGAATAATCCATTCAAAATTAGCACAATAGCTACTATTATAACATTTTTTAAAAGATCACCAACAACAAAGTCAAAATTTGTGCCGGGTCACTCAAAATATTATCCAATTGCACGAATTTCGTTTGTGCTTTCTCTATTTGATGTTTTGTTTTTGGGTTCTCTTGTTTAATTGTTGTTTGACCTTTTCACATCTGGAGTTTATTATTAAGCTCAATCATTATCTTTTGAGGTCCACCAATCGCAAGCTTGGTCGGTTTCCTCCGCCCAATTAATGCCTATTTTTTCACGAGGGAGATACTTAATAGCTTTTGTCCTCGAACTATTGGGTTTTTAGTTCAATTTTTTTTTTTTAATAATGCTCCTAAATCTGCGTGTGAAACATTGATATCGTTAATAAAAGAAATTAGTGTTTCAAACACCGATTTTGCTCCACAAAAATAGAAAAATCCGTATTTGAAACACCGACTTCCCTCTGAAAGGTTAAAATCACTGTTTGAAATACGAATTTATTTAAGAAATAAAATAGATTTTTCAAACATTAATTTAGGGGTATTAGTCAAGGAATTTGAAAACTTATAATTCCATTTCACGAAATATTTTCGCGATTAACGTTATATTAGAACAAAACTTCGGACGACTAATGGATAAGCACGTATATCATATATCATATAATATGTTATGTAGTTAAAATAAAGTCCAAAAGTCTAAACTTTATAAGGTGAATTTAATACGAGGAGAAAGTCCAAACCCAACTTTTAAAAGGGGAAGGGAATAAACTATGAGCCACACGAATAATTAAGGAAGAAGATTATATAAAAGTTGAGGGAGACAAATGAGACCGAGTGAGTGCTTATGAATCGGATGTCTCGTTCCTTCGAATAAATGGAAAATTTAGGTAATTGTCAAATATATGTACCTTTTGATTTGATCCTGTTGGATCGTTTATGTACACTAAGAGGGGGGTGAATTAGTGTTTATCACTTTTTCGCCCTTTCTCGGTGTAAGCGGAAGCGTACTGTATCACAGCAGAGCGTTTCTCAGAATGAGAAATACCTTACTGTAACTGTTACGATTTTGTCGAGTAGGTTTTCGTACGAGTGTTGCGCGATCGTAATGGACACAGTGATTTATAGTGGTTCGGCCTTAATTGACCTACGTCCGATTCCACTATATAAAATAATGGGTGCAAAGAGCCCTTGTTTCTCTCACAAAGTGAGATTTAGAATCCCGTACAATAGATGATCACTCCTGGCAACGGTCAGCTCCTCACACAGTGGACGTCTTCTCGTTTCCAGCAGAATGATGCTCACGCTCAGCAGTTGGTAGCTCAATGGATTCAACACAGCTCGTTGTCGCTTAATATAATCCTGACTTATCAAAGAACACAGATAACGTTATGTTACTGTTTCACAGCGTAGGATTGCTTCAGCACTTGTTTGCTCTGAAGAGGATTTCCACACAGATCTTGTCTCTCCTTAAGATAAGCCTGCACTTGCTTAAGAGACAACCACAAAGTTGAACCACAAAGATCACGAAGATAGAAACCACAAAGATCACAAAGAAAACCACAAAGCCACTTAGAAGGTATCCGTCCTACACTCAGTTCGGACGTGCACGGTTACCACAGCCGTGACTCACTGCACTGCACACCCAGTGCCTAGGGTGGAATTTTCCGATCCGTTGGCTTCCACGCAACCTGCTTTACTAACCCTCTGTATCAGGCGTTCAAGACTTCTGCACAGCACCCCTGTGCTCGGGAGGAACTCTTTCCACTCCGGCGGCGTTCCCAACTCCTGCTCTACCCTGCAGGCACGAGACTTCTGGCGCGCACCCGCAAGTGCGTGTCTAACTGCTCAAACTCCGTAGGCTCGAGACTTCCCTGCGAAAAGACACGACAAGAACGGCTTCTTGCCGATGGGTCAGCAACCGGTTACTGAATTCAGAGCAGGTATTCACTTAGCTTCCCTCAGACGATTCGCCGGTTGCTCGTTGAACGCACCGAGGACACCCAGTCCCTCTCAGACGATTCAAGGGATCTGACCTCAGCCCCTTGACACTCTCACACGCAGCTTGCAAGAGAAAGAACCAGGAGACACTTAGCACCTTCCGCTCTCCGTCGACGCACAAAGCTCACACAGACCACACAGACCACACAGATGCACAAAGGCAGAGAGAAAATGTCGTCCTTGGTCAGGTTATAAAGAAGAAGGAGGACGGAAATCGTCTAGGCAATCAACAAGATTTATTGCCAAAACTGGCAGCGAAGACACAGCAACGGTCTGCTCAACGGCTCACTGTGCCATAGAAGGAAAATCTCAACGGTAATTTCCTTCACATATATTAATCAGATAATTGATTTCCAAACATAATTATCTGATCATAATCTTATCTTAACAATTACGATTAGCAAAGATATTCAATCTGATAATATCTCCTACTACAGCGTATCGTTGCTGTAGAATATCAGAAAGATATTTTGTTTCCAAAAGTAAAACTTGGAAAGCTAATCTTAATATATTTAGTTGCCTAAGTACTTAAGATAAGGTCATTAGGTTACATTAAACGAACCTAGACGTTCAGACAAATAATCTGAAATAGATTAAAATAAATCTTAAAATAAATCGTGGTTATTAAAAATATGTTTCCATATTTTCAATGTACATGCGTAAAATCACAGTAACAGTGTACTGGAACGCAATAATATATAACTGCTACTAGCTGTGGTTCAGCAACGTATTGCTCAAGCTCATCACTAAGAATGAACACATAACTTGTGAAACATTATTACTGACCACCAGTAACATGTCGCTTAAGTTCATCATCAAAACATTATTACTGACCACCAGTAACTTGTGGCTTAAGTTCATCATCAAAACCAGGTCAACATTCTCCCCCTTTTTGATGATGACAAAATATGGACTTAGGGATCGAGCTTGTATCTCAACTCCCCCTTAAATCTTTATCACTCCCCCTGAACTTATTCTTCTCCCCCTTTTTGTCATATCAAAAAGAAAAAGAAAAGAGGATAACAAATGATAGTTTTATTACTAGTGCAGCAAGAATATGCTAGCACCCAAAAGACAAAGTCAGTAGCCAACAGTTGCTGCGATGCATCAAAACGAAACAGTTATTAAGCAAGTTCAGAAATAGAAGAGCATAGCTCATTCTAGAACAACAAAGCAGACACCTAAAGATAAAGGAGAGTAGCTCAATCCTAAACGGAGAGCATTGCTCAATCCTCAGCATTATCAAGCAAGGTTTGGACCATATTTTCTAGGCGTGTCAGCCTCTCAGCAAATCCATCCAGCCTCTCAAGAATGGAGCGTCTGGTGTAGCTTAATTCTTCACAGAAGACCTTTTGCAGCTTAGAAGAAGAAGGGGACTCATCCTTGGATGAAGAAGCCGCCCTCTCACGTTCAGCATAGCGTTGCTTGCCAAGTTCAGCTGTGGAGTTGCCGCGGACAGAAGCAGCGATCTGTCGCTTGGTTGGTTTCTTAACAAAAACACCATCCACATACTGGTAGCCCATACTTGCTACAGAGTTAGCTCCAATAACCTGAGTACTCCAGGTGTCCATTTGATTCACAGGAACAATCTGCTCCCCATAGAACTGCAGCAATGCAGTGATAACATGCGCAAATGGAAGTGCCCTGTTCTCGTCCTGAACACAAGATGCCATATGGCCAAATATCACA
>JARUPW010000016.1:1810066-1971976 GCA_029817735.1 Melastoma sanguineum | reverse complement strand
AACCACATTCGGTTGATCAAAGATCGTGGCATCAACAGACAAAGCCACATCTTCTTCAGCAAGAGTAGCGACAGGTGTCTCCTTGGTCTCAGTGACCACCGGAGTAGGGGCATGCATCAGCGAAGGCTCCCCCTCAATAACCGGGAGATTCTCCACAACAGGGAGTTGCTGGGCGGAAGCAGTCACGGACTGTGACCGTTTCTTGGGAGTTTCCTTGCCCTTTACAGATTTCGCAGATTTGGGTGCCTTGATTAGGTTGAGAAGAGAGGAAGAAGATGAAGGTTGAGGTTCGAAGAGAAGAAGGAAGTTAAGGATTTGAGGTGATGGTAATCGTAAGTGGTTTTTTCTTTTATAAAATATTTTGTGGCAAAAGAAGGAAATAAAAGATATAGAAAAGGATACGCACCGTATGAATATCTCTTCTTTATTTTAGGAATTTTATATTCCTATCGAAAATTTCTCAAGAATGACAATATCATCTCAGAGATTGGGATTACATATCCCTAATTCACTTCGTAAATATTCAAACCTTTCTTTGTCAAGTGGTTTAGTAAGTATATCAGCAAGCTGTTGCTCAGTATTTATGTACTGAATATTAACTTTGCCGCTTTGTACATGGTCACGTGGAAAGTGGTGTCTCAACTCAATATGCTTAGATCTTGAGTGATAAACAGGATTTCGTGACAAATTAATTGCACTGGTGTTATCACACATTATCGGAATAACATCAAAAATGAAGATCATAATCTTCAAGTTGTTGTCGCATCCATAGTAATTGTGCACAGCAACTAGCTGCTGAGACGTATTCAGCCTCAGCTGTGATAAAGCGACAGTCGTCTGCTTCTTAGAGAACCAGGAAATAAGCATATTTCCAAGTAGTTGGCAAGTGCCAGACGTTCGTTTTCTATCAATACGACATCCAGCATAGTCAGCATCCGAGTATCCTATAGGATTCAACAATGATCCTCTAGGTACCATATACCTAAGCCGACAGTTCCTGCGAGGTATCTAAATATCCACTTAACTGCAGCAAGGTGTGACTCTTTTGGAGAACACTGATATCTAGCGCATAAGCATACGCTAAACATGATATCAGGTCTCGAAGTAGTAAGATAGAATGATGACCCTATCATGCTTCCGTGTAGTTTGGAATCAATTTCCTTTCCACCTTCATCCTTTTCAATTTTGGTATTGATACCAATAGGAGTTGACAAAGGTTTAGCATTCTCAAGCTCAAATTTCTTGAGCAACTGTTTGCTGTAATTTTTCTTGATGGATAAAAATTCCATCTTCTGTTTGTTTAATTTGAAGTCCAAGAAAGAAAGTAAGTTCTCCCATGAGACTCATTTCGAATTCTCCTCTCATAAAGTTAGAGAATTCGGTACATAGTTGTTCATTAGTTGAACCAAATATGATGTCGTCCACATATATTTGAGCGACTAAAAGATCAGCATCCTGTTTCTTCATAAATAATGTTGTATCGATTTTTCCATGCCTATATCCCTTTGCTATAAGAAAGGAACTAAGATTTTCGTACCATGCTCTCGGAGCTTGCTTAGGTCCATACAAAGCTTTAGATAGCTTATAGACATGATTACGAAATTTTGGATCGGTGAATCCAGCAGGTTGTTCAACATAAACTTCCTCTTTTAGATCACCATTAAGGAATGCGCTTTTCACATCCATTTGAAATAACTTAAAGTTATTAAAGCAAGCATACGCTAGAAGTAAGCGTATTACTTCAAGACGCGCTACAGGAGCGAATGTCTCATCATAATCGATACCCTTTTCTTGAGAGTAACCTTTTGCTACAAGTCTGGCTTTGTTTCTTTTAACATTTCTAGACTATAAACCCATTTCGTTCCAATATTGGAACGATCATTTGGTCTAGGTACTAGATGCCAGACATTATTTCTCTCAAACTGGTTTAGTTCCTCCTGCATTGCGAGAATCCAGTTTGAATCATCAAGCGCATCATCAATGCCTTGATGTTCCTTTTGAGAAATAAAAATGGAGTGTTCACAGTACATACTTGCTGTATATCGGGTTCGCACTCCTGTATGTAAAGATCCTATGACTTGGTCAATAGGATGCCTTTTCTTATATAAAGAAGGAACACGATCCTCTATATGTATATCTTGAAAACCACCAGAAATATTTTCAGTGTTTGCAGCAGGCACTTGCTGTACATTTGCTACAGTATTTCTATTCGGATTATTTTCAGCAATCATTTGCTGTGATGTTTCATTTGATACTGTTGTTGAGGATTGTGCTGCTGCTTCCACATCAACTTCCTCCTGTTTCGGAGAATCATCAACTTAACATTGATGGACTTTTCAACCGTTAGAGTTCTTTTATTAAAGACTCTTTATGCTTTGCTCGTGAGGGAGTATCCCAAGAATATGCCCTCATCAGATCGAGCGTCAAACTTTCCGACACCATCTTTAATGGGTCTCAAGATGTAACACTTACTTCCAAATGGATGGAAGTATGAGATATTAGGCTTTCTGCCTTTATATAACTCATAAGGCGTTTTACCTAAGGAGTGTCTCAAGTGAATACGATTTGAGATGTAGCATGCTGTGCTTATAGCTTCAGCCCAAAGATTTTTAGCAACCTCACTCTCCAGCAACATGGTGCTTTCCATGTCTTGTAAGGTTCGATTCTTTCGCTCTACAACTCCATTTTGTTGTGGAGTGTATGGAGTAGAGAAATTAAGGTTAATACCATATTCTTCACAAAATGAAGCAAAGTCATGGTTCTCAAATTCGGTACCATGATCCGTTCTTATGCTTCGTAGAGAAACACCTTTCTCATTTTGAAGTTGTCCGACTAACACCTCAAAGGTTGCAAACGCATCACTCTTGTGGGCTAAGAATTTAACCCAAGTGAATCTGGAAAAGTCATCTACCACGATTAATCCATAACGTTTACCTCCAAGACTTTGAGTCCTTGTTGGACCAAATAAGTCCATATGAAGTAATTCATGCGGAGCTTTGCTTGAAATCATATTTTTGCTTTTAAAGGATACCTTTGTTTGTTTGCCAATAGAACAAGCTTTGCAAAACCTGTCATTGTCAAACTTGATTTTGGGTAATCCCTTAATAGCATCTTTTCTGGCAAGTTTGGACAGCAAGTCATAGTTTGTATGTCCCAACCTTCTATGCCATAATGTAGCTTCGTCCTTAACGGACAAGAGGCAGTTTTCTCCAGCGGAGATGTACTTAAAGGACCAGGATATCGATGTTTTTCTTGCGTTCACCAATGAAGCAAGTAACACCATCCCGTGAAACGTTACACGTCCTTTCATCGAAAGAAACATGATAACCTTTATCGCACAATTGACTGATACTAATCAAATTGTGTTGGAGGCCTTTAACATAAAGAACTCCTTCAACGGTTAGGGAGTCAGAACAGCAAATGGTTCCTATTCCGTTAACCATCCCTTTTCTATTGTCACCAAAAGTGATAGCACCACCATCTTGGAAAACCAGTGTGGAAAATAAGGAGACATCTCCTGATATATGCCTCGAGCAACCACTATTTATGTACCATACTTGGTCCTTAGCGATGGACTTGAAGCATACCTGAAAAAGAGAATGAATTCAAGTAAGTCGTTGCTTCCATTTTAATAATAGAACTATCAACTTTAGAAGTAATGCCAAGCATATCATTTCGCCTCACATGGTAATTTTTTGATAAAATGATCTGGCTTACTACAGTAATAGCAATGCCTAGGTAACTTTTGAATAATATAATGAGACTCGCCATTCCTAACATGATGAGGAACATATTTCCCATGATGTGAATGTTTCTCATTTTTGGAATCATGTATCTCATGCATACATAAATCCGTTTTGTTGTTCACAGCATCTAGTTGCTGTTGTAGTTCCTCAATCTTTGATTTGGATTGAGAAAGTTGCTTTACCGCTTTCTTAGCCTTTGCTGACAACTCTTCATTGAGAGAAGCGTTCTCAGCACTCAAGAATTTATTCTCCTTCTTAAGGGCCTTATTGTTTGCGGACAAAGACTCAATTTTATCAGAGAGTTCTGAGAAAAGATTCTCAATACCTTCAGTAAATAGACCAGAGGGTGAGAAAGCGTTTACCTTCTTAGTTTCAGCATCAGTTTGCGCCATATAGCAGATATTTGTTGTTTCATCATTCTGATATGATTCCTCATCACTATCACTCCAAGATGCCATCATGGCATTTTTCTTATATTTTGAAGGTTTGCTCTTCTCATTCAAAAGAGTGCAATCTGGTCGCATATGACCAGGTTTGTTGCACTCATAGCACATACCACCTTTACTTTGGTGTGATTTTGTATTCTTCTTTTTAGCATCTCGCTTTCTCTTAAGCGATTTTTGCGAAGATACTTCTTAAATTTCCTTTCCATAAAGGAGACTTCATCCTCAGTTTCATCGGATGATTCAACACTCCCTTTAAATGTAACAGCATTAGTCTTCTTATCTTCAGCAACCTTGTTCTCATTTTTGTAAGCAACGAGAGAACCAAGTAGCTGTTGAAGATTTAGGCAATGAGCGAAGTACTTTTCTGACTAGCTCAGAATTGGAAGTGGTTTTACCAAGGGTTTCCATGACATTTGTGATTTCGGTGAGTCTATCAAACATTTGATTTATTGACTCATCCTTTTTCATCTTGAATGCTTCGTATTGAGTTACTAATGCATTGACTTTGGATTCTTTGACTTGTTCTGTTCCATCATAGATCAAAGCAAGTCTATCCCACATTTCTTTCGCCGTCTTACAAGTAGAGACGCAATTGAACTCATTTCCAGCAAGAGCGCATATTAAGTAGTGCCTTGCTTTAGTGTTCAGCGAGATAATTCTCTTCCTTTCAAATTCATGTCGAGAGTCGCTGGGATTAGATGGAGGAATTACGAGATCTCCTTCCATTATAATCTGCCAGCAATCGGCTTCTTTTGCTCCAATGAACGACTCCATTCCCATTTTCCAATACGAGAAGTGTTGTCCAGCAAAGAGCGGTGGACGTTCGGTCGAATGACCATCAGTCAAGAGCGTCGACATTCTGCTCAGTACTCAGCAGCACCTTACTGTGCTAAAAGTAAGATGTTCAGCAACATGCTGTTTTGATTCGGCAACAGAGTTCTATACTAGCAATCAAAGAGAAAGCTACACCGCATGCTTGGCCCCAGGGATCAAGAAGTTCACAGGAGTCGGGGCAGAACTCGTCGCCTGTTCCGGAGAACGTTAAGGTAACTTTTGGTCGTGATCGTGGTCGCCTGTGTCGGGTCTTTTTTATAGGTCTGGAAACATGATGATATGGCCTAACCTTCTCCTATCCAACTCATGTAAATCATATCTATTATTGATTTGATTGCGTGTTGGAATTGCCATTAATTATACACCACCTAACCAAATTATTTTCGCATTCGTTTAGTTTCCTAATTTTTTTAAAGATGGAACCTAACATTATCAAAATATGGAATTGTCCGGCGCCACTCAATTTATAAAAAAAGTCGCCGTCCTCTACCACGCTTTAAGTGTAACTGAACTAAGACGAAGTTGGGAACCACGTCGTTGACTAAGAGAAAATTTCCTCGAAGTATTTGAGTAAATGATGATGTGGCTCTCAATCCCGTCTTTGCCTAGTTGCAGCAGCTAAAGCGCATTTAGCGTGTCATTTTTTAAATTAAGCGTTGTGGTTCCGATGGCTTCTTAGGGACAGTATTTCGAGAGTTTTCCAAACTCGAATTGCATTATGCAAATTATTTTCAAAACTAACGTAAACTCCTCCTGCCGAGACCTTCGACTAACTGGCAAAGAGAAACACATGCCTAACACAAAAGACAAACACATCAAGAATGGAAAACCCTCTCCAACCTCTTCCTCTGCCAAACACAAATGTTCCTAGAAATTTAAAGGAACAAATAAAAATATATAAAAAGAGAACAAAAGGTTGGCAAACGTGCCGACTTTAGTCTATATCTAATTTGTTTTTCTTAGGGCATAAAAAATGGAGGGGATTATTTTATTAGTCTCTTTACGTAGAAATTGTGTATCGGGTTCTCTTTACTTAGGGTCCCAACCCTATATATGCACTTAGTTGAGGCTTTGTTTATCCGACGTAAGACTATTTCCCAACCCCTTCCGAGCAATAACTATATGACCAACAATTACGAGCCCTCAAGGAGTTAAAAGATAATGCAGGGGACAACCCGCGTGGGCCGCGCGCAAAACTTGCCCGTCGCACATGCCGTTGCTGGGGGACCGGAACGTTGATTTAGGATCGAAATTTCGTGAGCGTATATGTTAGCAAGTCATTAGGTAGAACGGGTTTTTTCCTTTCTAATTAAATGTGTGACGGGTATTCGAATATAAAATCATCCCCAAATAAAAAAAATAATCAATTCATAGTTTGTTAGATTTGCTAGAAATGAAAGTTAGATAAAATTAAATTCCATGATTATGTGAGATGATGTTAATGAAGATGATTTTTGGTTTGCTAGAAATGGAGTTAAAGGGGCATTATTTTAAAATAGGCCAGGAGTAATCACCTAATCATGTTTAGGGATGATTTAGACATGTTTACGTCAGATTTTATGCTACCGTAGAATTAAAATGAATGAAGATATCTAACGTTGATTTAATTGAATTCCAAAAATCTAAATATTCAACTTACTAAGACTTTGATTTAGTAGTTGAATTTTAGCTTTAATTACATTTATTAGGAAAGTGATTTTCATACTCGGCATCCATTTAACGTGGGGCACCAATTCACGGGCTTTTTCCGATATTTTTTTGAAAATAACATTTTCCGGCCGGTCAATGCTGGAATACCGGCTCCCTCTCCCTTGACAGTATACTGTCCGGTCAACGTGGATCAATGGCCGTTGATGGCGGCATGGCGCTGAACCTCCCTCGCCCTCTCCTTCCTCTGGGACTTACCCCTCTTGAACCCCTTGGCTGTGGTGCAAAAAGAACCACCCTTTCTCAAACTTCATACACACTACATCTTAGGCCTGACTTATGATAAATCCACAACTGTGACTTCCCTAATGAAAGCCATTAAGGATTTACTGTCATTACCAGAGCAAAGAAAGAGCTCGCCGATCAACATTACTGTCATCATCTCCCACTCCTCGAGCGTGGATCAACAAAGGTAAGGCTTCTTTGGTGGCGGAACCCCCTGCCCAGCCCTTCCCCGAGGCAGCCAAGATCAGTCGACATCATTTCAAGCATCGTCGGAGCCGATCAAGATGATCTGGGGCAATGTTGTCCTCGCCGGGTTCTTCCTAGCTTCCTTTGGTGGAACACCGTATTCTTGCTGAGTTATATTGCTGATTTATTGTCGTAATAAAGTGACAAAGGTAATCTCAGCTGCACTTTGAAATCCTTTAGGAGAGCTATCAACCAAAGCAATTCAGCTGTAGTTGCCGTTATGGAACCTTGGTTTGTTTCCTTTTATGTATTCTACCTTCCATTGCATGGTTTGGAGCATTGGGGCATGAATCAAACACTAACCAGCCTCGATAAGTGAAGGTATGTTTCTGTTCGGCCTGCTTGCAATAGTTCATGGATAACTTTTTGCTCGTTCATCAAAATTGAATAAATTAAGAAGTTCTGAAGGCACCTCTCCTGAAGTGAAGCGCAGGTTAAACCAAAAACCATTCTGCTGTTTTCAGGTGCATTTATGTATTTTTTCGCTCCTCGGAAAATTTGATTATCATGTTATTAATTTGTTTATTAATCCTTTTGTGCCAGACTACACCGTGATGCCCAAGATGTCCACAGAAACTCGACGAGTTCTTGGCCAACAATTTTAGCTGGAGGCGGCGAGTGACTTTCTGTTGGAGGCTACGAGAGATGTTGGAGGAGATGTGCGGCTGTAGGCTGGCGAACCAATATGCAGTGGGCCGGAGAGAAGGGCACATACTCTAGAAGCACTGAAGGTGATAGACTTACCATCTCCTGGTACACCACCACATTGACCCGTGACGGCTTGATTGCTTAGTGTTGTGATTATGGTTATTGTTGACGTAAAAAATCTCACGGTCCGTATATAGACCGGAAGCAACGTACGAATTGTCGTATTGAGAAATAGTAAGTTCAATCTCTAGTCACGGACAAAGCACGTGAGTCCTCTGATTCTATGCTCGTAAGATATCCGAAATATAGATGGGCTGAAGCTCTGGCAAATATCAGCTGGAGCTTCAGGAATGTATGTTGATGAAGATGCCGGAACTGCAGAACTTGATCCGGCGGGTCTTCAGGAGTGGCAAAGAACACCAGGGCTTTATAAGCTTGATCTGGAAAATCTTCAGAAGATGACGCTTGATCTGGAGTCTTCTGGAGATAGCGAAGAACTCCAGGCTGCTGAAGCTTGAACTTGATCTTCGGGCTTGATCTTGATCTTCAGGCTTGATCTCGATCTTCAGGCTTGATCTCGATCTTCAGGCTTTGGCAGCACTGCGTCGATCGGGTGAGGAAAAGATGCTCGAGAACTTCGCTATCGAAGGAGCTCCTCACTCTTGAAGTCGTCGAGGCCTGCAGAGGAGCCTTCGGAGATAAACCCGCAAGAGGGGCCTTCGGAGATAAACCCGCTAGAGGGGCCTTCGGAGATTAACCCGCAAG
This sequence comes from Melastoma sanguineum, assembly GCA_029817735.1. Taxonomy (NCBI): domain Eukaryota; kingdom Viridiplantae; phylum Streptophyta; class Magnoliopsida; order Myrtales; family Melastomataceae; genus Melastoma; species Melastoma sanguineum. The sequence continues at coordinate 1,963,359 of JARUPW010000016.1, read as the reverse complement.
AGGGGCCTTCGGAGATATACCCGCTAGAGGGGCCTTCGGAGATAGACCCGCTAGAGGGGCCTTCGGAGATAAACCCGCAAGAGGGGCCTTCTGAGATAAACCCGCAAGAGGGGCCTTCGGAGATAAACCCGCTAGAGGGGCCTTCGGAGATATACCCGCTAGAGGGGCCTTCGCCGCACCACCCACTGATGGGTCTTCAAACATAACTAGTTACTCTTTATAACCCAATGGGGCTTAAGAGAATAAGAGAGAAGAGAGAATTTTTTTGTGTCCCAAATAAGGGGGAGGGACTCCCTTTATATAGGAATTGAAGAAGCCTTGGGTGATTTCTCTTTCCGATGTGGGACAAAGAGTGTCATGGGCTTGAGGTTATATTGGGCTAACATTTGGACTGGGCCGAAGTATGAATGGGCCGATATATGGGCTAGGTCCAGTTCATTTTATAATTGGGTTAGGCTTATTGGGCTAGCATATGGGCTTAACCACAATTTTAAAACCCAATAATAAATGGGTTGGGCTTGAACTTTTTTATAATCTCAGGCCCATGTATTATATTTACACTAAGACATAAGTGCAAAATATTTCACATCGTGATGTCTTATAATATAAAGACAATCAATCATATTCAGCCAATATAATATGGTTTGGGCCGAATGACATTATTTTGACATCAATAAAATTTCAATGTCTACAGTTATCTTGCATCATTGAGTGATGCTCTGATAGTCATAGTTCGATGATGAGTAATTTAGTTGGTCGGGCTTGTTTGAGATGTTGTCTTTATATTGGCATACAAATGTTACGGCGTGAGAATCATTTTCTAAAATACTTTTTTGGTACAATTATTGTTGCCCATGTGAGAGAATGTTAGAAATCTTTGATTTGGGCTTCCATTAATTGTTTATTTTTACTTTACTTTTATTTTATTTCATTTTACTTTTATTAAAGTATATTTTATAAAACAGGCCGTGACATAAGACAATGTATGAAATCCATATCGTGATCGTTAAAGTTACTGGGATATGCACATCTCCTTTATTTGATGTGATTTACGGCTGGGTGTAGGCTATTTTATATCTTATGGTTGTTGATGGATAGGACCATAAGTTATTCAAATTACGGTTATTTACGGCTAGATCCCTTCCTCTACCCTACATATTTTTATTTATTGAAAGGGCAAAACTGACTTTTCACAAGGAAACCTTTGGGGTTCCGGGGATCACCCGGTCAATCAGATAGGAAGTATCTTTGGCCTCCTCCATCGAGAGAAGCCGTACGCGAAGGAAAAGATGCTCGGACTTTCTTTTTTAGGATTAAAGTATGGCGAACATGGCGAATATGTATATGTTTTCTTTTCACTTAATCTTATTGGTAACCGTAAACCCGCGTAATTAATCCAGTCTTCCGCTATTTTCTTTGTTTGTAGTTTCTGTGTTAGTGTGAATTTCTCACACCGGCCACATCCCTACTCTTTCTTCCAGGTTCAAACGAAAGATTCAAGATCATCTAGATTTCTGTCCGACCGTGTTGCTTTTGACAGCGCGAGAAGAAGAGAGGCCACTTTGTGTCTGCCGTCAGAGTGTTACATGAAAGAACACTTAGACGCAATGGAGGAGGAAGCCAAAGAGGTGCTTTATGCCAGAGTTGTCGAAGCGTGGAAGGACATAAACCAGGGGTGTCTCCGTCCAACCCGTCTTTATGCTAGAGTCGTCGAAGCGTGGAAGGACATAAACCAGGGGTGTCTCCATCCAACCCGGATCGCCATGCCGCTTCTCACTCTGATCCTGAACTTCACAAGAGTGCTCCACATGATGTACAAGGACTAAGATAACTACACCTCTTCCAAGACCAACCTCAAGGAGTACATACGTTGCATGATTAGGCGTGATTGATCGTGTTACCCGATAAATGATTAGTGTTGTGTAACGTGGGATTAATTGCCAATAAAAAAAATCAATAAAATTTGTGATCAACATCACCAATCAAATTTAATAAATTCTAATTTCTTGAAGTTCGTATACTAATAAAGAGGCAACTACTTATTGCTTTTGAATGTAATTTAGTAAAATCCGTAACCCCTTCAATTAATTTTTTATAACTTTTGGAATTTTGCTAATTGAATTATCATTTCATATTACAGTATATAAAAATAATAATGTTTGTTTTTTATTACTAAAATGTGAACACTATGGAGTGGAATGCTGATTTAGGCTCGAGATGTGGAGCCCAAAACAGCAGGAAATTCAGCTCAACTAAGTTGGGTCGAGCCAACTTAGTTGCAAAACACTCGAAAAGGGCGTTTGGTTTGAGAAACGAGAGGAGGAATGGAATGGAATGGAACGACGATTCCGTTCAGCCTCATTTAAGGCTAACCGCACATGACAACGAATGGAATGTAAAGTGATCCATTTTATTACATTCAATCGGGAGGGAATGTGCATTCTTTGGGCAAAGGGCTGGTCATTTCTTCCCTCGTTCCATCATTTCATTCCCTTCCTCGTTCCGCAAACCAAAACCTACGAAAGAAAAATACATAACTCATGATCCACGAATCAGAAACAGATGATACTGGAGCCCCAGGACCCTCAACTCACAGGGGAAAAAGGCTATGGGATTCAATGTGCTCACAATGTCGAGATGGCGTTTGGTAGCACAAAATTTCTGGACATATCTCGGCCCGTACTAATTTAAATGCAATGAAATCAAAGCTGATACGCTCTAAATAATGCAGAAAAATAGATGTGAATTTAGTAAATCGTAACTTTCAAACCATAAACGCAAATGAGATGCATGAAAAAGCTAAGGGAAAGAAATGACACAACACTCAGATCGCAAACTCAACAGGAGGATAAGAAAGAGAGGCCACTTGATTACTCACAACAAACAAGTAATTTGGTCCCATAAATAAGCCTTGTGAATACGCTAATTTATTGAAACACTGTTTACAACACGGATGATGCGAACTGTCACCCCTAATTAAATGTAATTAAAAAAAATTAGCTACGTGTAATTGCTTCATACTTCAAAACTAATCACTAAATCATGATTAGGGATGATTTTAGAAATTTCATATCAATTTCTATGCAATTTTAGAACAAATTTGATTGCAAAATTTAAAATGAATGAAGATACGTGATCAACGTTTAATTGAGGATTCGACGTTGGTTTTATTAGTCACTTCAAACTTTAATTACCTTCATCAGGAAAGTAATTTTAAGTTGTAGTTTTCATACTCGATCTCCATTTGACTCGGGGCATCGAATTAAAAATAACATATTCCAACCTAGAGAACCGTTGGCTTTTTTCGGTACCTTTTCGAAAATAACATTTTTCGGCCGGACAACTCGGAATCCAGCACCCTCTCCTTGACCGAAAGTTGATCTGTCAATGCCGATCAATGACAGTTTGACCTACAGGTGAAAGGGGCACAGGGCTGACCCTCCCTCGCCCCTCTTGACATCTTCTTCATCCGGGACTTATCCCTTCGAAGCCCCTCTCGCGCCGTGGCTGAGGGGAGAAAAGCTGCCCTTTCCAAACTCATCTCATTCTCAAACTTCATAGTCACACTCCTTGACATCTTAGGCATTATTTAGGGTCAAACCTCCGGGCAAAGCCTGGTCAATGGCTTTGCCGTCGTGACTTATCCGGTGAAAAAAAAAATTATTCCCTTGAATTATTTCTGTTTGTTAAATGGTAGATATGTCCACAAATCTCATCCTTGGATGACTTTCCGAATGAAAGCTATTAAGGATTTAGTTTGATTTTAGATAAATTTCTTATTTTAGTTAAATACGTATTTTATTTTGAGAGATTTACTTCATTATTCATCCCTAAATACGATTATGAGGTTAATTTTAATTAAAAGATTAATTACATGACCTTGATATCAACCTCAACATTTCCAGGAAGGAGCCCCTGAAGACCGCAGCAACGGAACCTAGTCGACATATAGCCATCCCGACGAGGTAATTGAAGGGAGGTGCACGCCATCCCGAATTCAAATCCATTTGTTATGAGCCGTCCACACTGCACCGCTCACTTTGATCTAATCAGTGAGTGCCGATGTGTTATATCTGTTAATCAACCAATAAGAGATCGAGTTCAACGCCCGAATCAGGTCTAATGCCAGTAACCCAGTGACATGAGTTTGGGTCCATCATTCGTATCCAGTGCAAATCTCGTAACTGGAGACATTTTTGAGATTAATGTCGTTAAATGCTTGAGTATAAGAATCAGTAATTAGGGATCCACGAATCCTACTTTGGTTTTTCGACTTATATCAGCTTTTTTATTTAAATTAAGTGAGTGTTACTCCATAGTAGCTTTTCAAGGTTAAGCAAAAACGAACTATTTTTTATCAAGCCATTCAAACATGTCCGAATTCTATGCGCGTGTGAGGGCCAGCGCTGGCCCAATAAACCTAACCCAATTATAAAATGAACTAGGCCTAGACCATATATCGGCCCATTCAAACTTCGACCCAATCCAAATGTTGGCCCAATATAACCATAAGCCCACATGCATTTGTCTCACATTGGAAAGAAACACTACCTAAGGACTTCTCAATTCCTATATAAAGGGAGCACATCCCCCTTATTTGGGGGACACAAAATATTCTGTCTTCTCTCTTATTCTCTTAAGCCCCATTGGGTTACAAAGAGATTTCAGTTATTTTTTAAGACCCCTAAGGCCCCCATATCGGGTATATCTCCGGCCACTCCTTCTAGGCCCCTATCGGGTATATCTCCAGCCGCTCCTTCTAGCGGGTATTCCCCTATGGGCCCTCTGGCGGGTTTATCTTCGAAGGCCCCATAGCGGAATGACGCGGTGCTATATTTTTCAAGCGGCCATATTCTACACACTCCCTAAAGCTCCATCAGATATTTGCCAGAGCCTCAGCCCATCTATACTGCGGATATCTTACGAGTATAGAATCGGATGACTCACGTACTTTATCCGGGACTAAAGATTGAACTTGCTTTTCTCAATACGACAATTTATACGTTGCTTCCGGTCTATATAGGACCATGAGATTTTTTAAGACAACACTGGAATTGAGAAACAGGGTGGTATTTTTGAAATTTCGGAAATAGTTCGACTTCACTCACGAAGGAATTAGAATTTATAAAGTCCGACTTCCAAAATACCTTAAAGAACTCGGACTTTATAAGTTTTTGTCCTCAATTTTAATCCAACTTTCTATTTATCATTAACTTAGTTTGTTATATAATTTTATCCGACCTTCATCGATTTTGCGTATTTTTTAACAGCATCAGCAACTATCGTCCAACTTCGACATTCAATTCACTTGATTTGTCCATCAAAATTTTAAAATTAAAAACCATATGAGAGGTTTCAATATTATTTCCCTTTTTTTACAAATTTTTTCTTTTTTAGTCGATAAATGAAAATTGTCTATTAAGGTCTGTTTGGCGTACGCGTGATAAAATCCAAGATTGGCCAAAATCAAAACAAAAACAAAATTTGGTGACAAAATTATATAACAAACTAAGTTAATGAGAAAAAAATTAACTTAAAGCCGAGGCTATAAACATATATTTTATCAAATTCTTTTCCCATAACTCTATTTCGGTACTTTCCTTCAAAAATCTTACCACACTGTCTCCAATGATTAATTATTCATTTCACGGACCGCATGGTAACTAACTTACCATAATTGTAATAACGTACTGATCATTACGTCGACATAACCAAGGACAAAAGGACACTTCGTATAGCCGTACAGGCACCGTTCCCGCCCCAACACAGGGCTTGTATTATTCATTACGGCAGCGGCCGCAAGCTACTAATACATAGATCGCAAAGCAAATTGTGGTGACAATAGATCCCGCAGAACAATTCAAGCCTAGGGTCACCTTGTGCACCACTTGACCTGTAGTTGACAATATATATGCCAATGACATGGATCATTTGACTGGTAATAAATTATCTTTGTGGAGAACGAATGGATACTTGATACAGGAGCTTCGAGACACATGACCAGGTGCGCGAAGCATATGAGTGAATGTTCATTAATAAATGGCGGGCAACCTGTATTCATTCCTAATGGCAACAAAGTGCAAGCTACAAAGATTGGGAAAGTGCACATCACTAACTCATTTATGTTATCATATGTGTTACTCGTGCCTACTTTTGATTGCAATTTGATTTCAACTGCACAATTGTCAAATGATATGAACTGTGTTATCACCTTTTGCTCGGATTTATGTGTCATACAGACCGCATTACGAGGAGGATGCTTGGAGGGGGTAAGCTCCTAGGGGGTTCTATTATTTGCGGCATGTGACGAATGTTCCACTCATTTTTCGAACAGCTAGGGAAGGCAACATTGAGCTTTGGCATAAAAGGTTTGGTCGTCTATCAGACAAGATGGGATTTCTGGGTATGAATTTTGATAAGCAAAATAATCATGAGTGTGACATATGCTTACGAGCAAAACAAACGCGCTCTCAATTTCATTCAAGTTCGAATAAAGCAGATTTTCCATTTCAGTTGGTACATTGTGATTTGTGGGGGCCTTATAAGATGAAGTGAGCAAGTTATTTTCTAACCGTGGTAGATGATTTTAGTCGAGTTGTATGGTTATATTTGCTGCATGAAAAATCAGAAGTACGGTGTTATCTCATCAGTTTTTGTAACCTTGTGAAAAAACAATTTGATCGAGTTCGAATTATTCGAAGTGACAATGGCATGGAATTTCTGTCTAAAGAATTGCAAGGTTTCTCTAGTGACAGTGGGATAATTCATCAAAGATCATGCATGGATACACCACAACAAAACGGGCTGAATGTGGCACGAGCAATCATGTTTCAGGCCTCTCTCCCTATCAATTTTTGGGGAGAATGTGTATCTATCATTGCGCATTTGATTAATATCACACTTACGCTTTTGTTGGGAGAAAAGAGTCCTTATGAGGTACTTTTCGGAAAAACACCCAATTATTCCAACTTACGAGTTTTTGGTTCATTATATTATTGTGATAACTCTATGAAAGTAAAGTTATTTATGTCAATTTCATAACTAGGATTTGTTAGATTTGTAAAATATCGCGCTTATTGTATACTATTTCTTGTTATTTTACATTACACTCGAGAATTTGGATACTGCCAAATTTTGGGTTTATTTCAACTTAAAAATGGAAACAAGAAGATTTCGGCGTATCTACAAAGATTCTGTGCAAAGGAAAAGATGGTCGCGGGCGCTGAAGGAGACTAATTGAAGAGAAAAAAAGATTTTATCCCAGATTTTCAGAGATTCTCTAGAGTTTATTCTTTAAGACTATAAAAGGATTTTGTTCCCTAGGCTAGAAAAAAAAGGACTTCGACAAGGGAGAATAAGGGAGTTAGATTATTGTTTAGTATGCTTTTCTTTTTTTTTTGAATTGTGTCTCAAAAACAATGCTCTGCTAAACTTTCTTGCTAGGATTATGTTGAACCAAATTGTATAGTTGAATTTCCTGAACTCGTTTAGAACAAATTCGTACTTTGGATGTTTATTTATTTCGTTTGATCTTAATGCATGCAATTTGTCTGATCACCAAATTGTATTGATTTGTTATCCTAAATTAAACTCGGGAGAGAAATCTTAGGAGAGAACGGGAACGAAATAGCCTAGGTTAATATCGTGGAAGCGAATTAGCTAGTAAGTAGTATCGGGAGATATACTTCTAGGTAACCAAAAAGGGATTGAATCTTAATGTGTTATGGCATTCGTAATTCACTATAGGGATATAGGTTTATGGTGGTTTAGAATAATCCTTTGTAAACTCGGGAGAGGCACTTAGGGACATAAGAATCCGATTAGTAAACAAAATTAGTATAAATTTGGGATAAACGAGTGAAGGGGTTTAACGAAACAAGGAGGGGATACTTGATCCTAGGCTTTTCCGTCTATTGAATTCAGATTCTTTGCTTTGATATTTATTTCTTACTAGTTTAATTTTCAGATTTAAAAACTCATTTTTTTCCTATTTGCTTGGCTACATAAAAATTGCAATTGTGCATGCTAAAATTGCTATTCTCGTGGGAACGATAACTCTACTCATTTCTATATTATTTGATGCGATCCGTATACTTGCCGTGTGCGAATTTAGCGATCAGCACACAATCGACCACGGAATAAAGATAAATTCCAAGAAAGATCACGGAAGTGCGTTTTTATCGGATACCCACATGGGAGGAAAGGATGGAGATTATATATGACTTGGCTACACATGAGTTTTTTATCTCTCGGGATGTACGGCTCTGTGAAGAGATTTTTCCTTTTGCTGCAAAAAAATATGGAGGAGTTCACCACAAATGAATCTGAAAAATACATGCCATTACTTCATGATGGGTCGACAAATTATGAAGGATAGGGGGAGTTTGGTGACATTAGCGAAAATGATTGTTTAGTTTTCGTTGGATGACCCAATCCGCATATGGGGTTAGATTTGGTAGACTTTGGAAGACCACTACTGATCCTGAAAGGAATTGATACGAATGAATCATCCTTTCCGAGAGATCTTTCTTTCCTATCTTTCGAGATCCAGAAGAGAAAATATTAGAGCGATTGAACTACAAGAGAAAAGCTCACTGTGGAGGATGAAGGACTAGCAATTTCTGTGAAAAACAAAATGTTGAACCAATCATCTACAAATCAAGAATCAACAGACAATGAGATACGTACATCGAGGAGTAACTCATCTACCCCATCAGTTATTTTACGACGTTTAACTCGACATAAAAATTCTTTGTTTTAAAGATTTTGTTGTTCACACCGCATATTGTTCGACCCCCTCCTCGTGCAAGGACACTTATGCAAATTCCTCAGGTATATCTCATCCTATCAAAAAATTTATCGATTATTCTGTATGAATTATTATCATAGAGTTTTCTTGGCCATGATTGACTCCGATATTGAGCCTCAATCTTATGAGGATGTTGTTCAAGAGCCCCGTTGGAATAAGGTGATGGCGGAGGAGATTCGTGCATTAGAATATAATTCGAAATGGACAATTGAACAGCTTCCATCGGGTAAGCGACCTATTGATTATAAATGGGTATATAAGGCGAAGCGCAGATCCAATGGGAGTGTAGAACGCTATAAGGCCCGACTTGTGGCAAAGGGTTTCACTCAAGTCGAGGGAATAGATTTTCATGAGACTTTTGCTCCAGTGGCAAAACTAGTAACAGTTCGGTGTTTATTAACAGTTGTTGTTGCGAAAGGATGGGAGATGCATCAAATGGATGTGAAGAATGCATTTTTGCATGGTGACTTAGATGAAGAAGTGTACATGCAGTTACCTCCAGGTTTTTCTTCTTCCAAGTAGAGAGTAGTATGTTGACTTCGGAAGTCCTTATATGGACTTCATGTCTAGAAATTGGTTCTCAAAGCTTGCAACTGCAATATGGATTTGTCCAGTCAGGTGCAGATCACTCACTTTTCACATATACTCACGACAACATGTTTCTTGGTGTTTTGGTCGACGTGGATGATCTAATTATTGTCGGAAATAATTCTTCTCATTGTGCTTCATTCAAGCGTTACCTTAATAGTTGTTTTCGGATCAAGGACTTGGGTCATCTGAAGTATTTTCTGGGAATCGAAATTGAGCGAACAAATTCTGGTCTTCGGTTGAGGCGGACTATAGAGCTATGGGGGCTGTGGTTAGCAAAATATTATGGCTACGAAGTCTACAGTATTCCATCGGCATTGTGTTTACACAACCAAGCAGTCTTCATTGTGATAATCTAGCAGCTTTGCACATTGCTGCAAATCTGGTGTTTCACGAACGTACGAAACACATTGAAATCGACTACCACTTCATTCGTGAGCATATTAAATCCAGTGCAGTCATCACATCTCATGTGCCTATTGAGTTCCAACCCGTAGACATATTCACCAAGGCACTCGGACACGACCATTCCCATTTTCTTCTTAGCAAGTTGGGCATTTGAGATCCTCACGCTCCAACTTGAGGGGGAGTAGTAAGGAATATTGTAATATCGTAGTTTCTCTAATTAGATGACTTAGGTTAGGAAAATATCCATTAGCTATAGTTAGTTTCTATTTTAAATTTATTTGCTTATTTATATGTATATTGTCAAGGATGAAAATAAGATTATGGCTTTCATTCAAAAGTTATCACTGTCTTATCCTTGTTGTATCAATCTAATTGGACACATGCAATCTGTCTCATTTTAGATATATAGGATGCATCCGTATGGTACGAGGGATGCATCCATCCTATTTTGTTCAACTATCAATACTATGAACATTCTGAAGTCCGATTAACAATTTCAAATCATTTAACAGTGTGATCTATGTACAACATAAAGTTCTCCCGCCTCAAACTTGGTAAGGGTGAAGGCGACAAAATGACGTGTAAATGTCGAGGCTCTTACCGAGAGACGCCCTCATTGTTTATTTTGTGTATGGTTTTGGTTCAGCTTGTTGCATATCCTATGTTTTCATTGGATGGTTTGCTCCAAATCTAAGGAATTTTGGACATATTATCATCATTTTTATCATCATTATCATTACCATATCGTCATCATTATTATTTAACCTTATGAAAGATTTGATATACACGTAAGATCTGTGATCCGACATGTAAGAAACTCAAATGTATAGGTACAAATAGTGCACCAACAGGTATAGGTACAAATAGTGCACCAACAGGGTCAAGGCTAAAATCACGTGTCCGGGACTCCCGTGAGTTCGGACATAGTATGGAAGCAGATACACATATCTGAACGACATGTAGAAAAGAAAAAAGCATGCACATGTATGATCAAATCGCCGACATGTCTGAACAGTTGCTACTGTCGGTGATTTTCGGCTATTATATGTCCGAACTCACGGAGAACCTGAACACGGAATTTTACCCGTGACCGCACCAACAGGTATGAACAGTGCACCGAGATTTTAGCCTCGACATCTAGGAACACCAATTCAACCTTCTTGAAACAAATATAAAGATGCAAATTAAGAGAAAAAAATTAAAAAGAGGTCAAAGAGCCAAACCCATTTAAGCAAAAGAAATGAATTAAAGGAAGTATGACTCACAAATATATCAAGCATTCACCTCACAGTTTAGAGCTACGTTTTATTTATGACGACAACTGACACATACTACTTATTCTTAGAACATGAAGTCGATGATGGTGAAATTAGATGCCTCGGAACGATTTAAGCACCATTTGGGTTGTGGTTGTATTTATAAAATGCATCCCCTGTTTCTAATGCCTGAAGACGCAAAGGGTGTTCTTCGTCGACGACTTCATCAGGGGCAGACACCACACACCCAGGCTTCGGCATGGCGAATATCCCAATCACGTATCGTGTGTCAAATCCACCCAAGGTTACACGATGCTTCGGTGGACGCAGTTGGCCGTTCGACCATGCCTGTAAGCAACCAACCAGCCAACTTATAGAAACACGACACAAAGTCAGGTCGTTAAGAATCGGAACTGGGGCAAAAGATCGTCAACTCACATGGAACGAGTCGCCAACCAAGACAAAGAACGAGTTTGGTTGTTGTTGATGTACGAGGCGCCACTCGCCGTTGTTTGTCTGAATTTCAAGCCCGTCGACTCCGTTCTGATATAAGATGGTCAGAAAAGTCTTATCCGTGTGATCTTTCAGCTGTAGCTCACGGTCGGCTTTCCCAGTGGCCTCGTACTTGTTCCAACCAAAAAAATAATTTGACGAACCCAGGTGCTCTTCCAAGTACTTCTCGCACCCGAAGCTCTCCAACACAATCTTCCTGATCAGCTGCTCGACCTGCGAAATCTTCTCCGCGTACGTCTGCATGTTTACCCTGTCCGAAACATTCCACATTCGATCACGCAACCCCTCCATGTCGCAAAAAAAAAAACAAAACAAAACAAAACCCAATCAAATCCAATCTAAACACTCCAAATAATTACCTCGAGTGAGGAGGTTCGCCTTGGGGCCACAAACACTTACAGATTCTCTCTATGCCCTCATCCGACTGAATATTACCGGTCCCAAAGTTATTGTCCAACCGAAGGCTCTCGCTCCATTTGCCATTCCTATAGTAAATCTTATCAAGAAGGCTGTCAGCACCAGCCATCGACCCTAAGGGGAGATCGAAGACATCACGGAGCACGCCGACCGCCGATTCACGAACTTTGACCGGGACAATCTCTCCAAAGACGGCCTCGAAGGACCCGATCTCTTGGAGGGTTAGCTTGACCCGATCCCTAACGTTGATCCACTCAGGGGTACCAGTGACAAGGCCTTCTTCTTCGAGCTTGGTGAAGTCGATCAGTGGAAGCTTGATCTGGGTGGTGGCCATATTTGAATTTTTGCTCTTCTTCCTCCTTTCTTTTTGGGTAAGTTTGATGATTGAATGGACAATCTCAATTCCGAACTCCGGTTTATAAAGTATTATTTCATCCTTATCTTTAAAGTTAAATTTATTAACAATAATTATTGTTGCAATTAATTATGAAAAATCCAAATATGTGAATGATTTATTAACAGAGAGTGTTGTTGAGGCCGAATGTTTTACTACTTGCCTTATTTAGATTCTAAGAGTAATAAATTTTGTATTAATTATGAAAAATCCAAATTTACTCTAAACATGGAAAATGATTTATTAACAGGCTCTTGAAGCTGAATTTACAATTAACTACCTTATTTAGAATCTAATTGTATGTTTGGTATATGGATATCAGTAGGAATGAATGAAATCGAATAACAATGCTATTCATTTTTTTTTCCATTTTTTTAATTTCATTCCTTTTCATTTCTTATGTACAATCTCTCAAGGTATATTTACTTAATCATTATATATTTTTTCTCCCTTCTCATTTAGTTAGGAATTTCATTCCGGAAACTAGGGCTAAAATAGTAATTAATTTTATATTAATCATATTTCCAAAAAAACTTATTACATAAGTTTGTGCTTTTGGGATAATCACAGTGGGGTTGAATATCAATATAATATTTGTTTATAAATATCATTTAAATGAGACAAAATGTCAATTTATGGTCTCAATTTCAGTCAACCCTAACTTAGTGTTATATAATTTGTCACTAACTTTTTTTCTTATATTGATGTTGGTCAATCTTTGATTTTATTGTATGAACGTCAAACGAGACCTTAATAAATAATTTTCATTTATCGACAAAAAATGAAAAAATGAAAAAATGGGAAATAATTTGGAAACATCATCATATGATTTTATTTTAGGATTTTGATGGCTAAAATCGATGAAGGTCGAATGAGGGATCTATTCTCGGTTGTTTTTACGGGTAAGGTGGATGATGAGATGGAGAAACACGAGAATAAGAGGTTGGAGAGGACCCGAGTCAGACTATATTAAGGCCTTGTTTGGCTTTCGCACGAATAAATCAAAGATTGGTCAAAGTCAATATAAAAACAAAAGTCGGTGACAAAATTATAAAACATTAAATTAATGCTAAAATAAAAGGTTTACCCAAAGTCGAGATAAAAACGAATATTTTGCCTCATTTAAATAATCTATTTTCGTATAGCAATGAGGGCGGTAAGGTCCTGGGCTATGAACGCATAATGGGGTCAAAAAGCTAAAAATTCAATTTCTACTGATCCATGTCATAATTGTTAAATGTCATATTAATTTGCAATCTCATTTAGTAGGGTAATATTAATGGCCTTGGTAGTGGGGTGAAGCTAATGATCTAGGAATTAAGGCACGGTAAATGCTTTCTCTAGATCTTTCCTAGGACACTATAAAAGGATAAGCAATCTCCAAATGTTGTATGAGAAAAAAGGCGTGTAAGAGAAAGACCAAGAAGGTATTCTGGTCGTAAGAAAAGTAAAAGGCTCTGTAGTTAGCCAAATTTCTTTGTTCCTTATTTTCAGAAACACTTCGTTATGTCGCAGCAGTTCTGCAAAACCCTCCCTGTGATACGAAAAAGCACCGCTTTCCAAATAACCCCAACAAATTTTGGTATTAGAGCACAGCAGATCATGGCTACGTCTTCTAGCAGCATGTTCTTTTCCTACTCCCCCAACCAAATCCCGATATTTGATGGAGAGCACTATGATTATTGGAGTTTACAAATGGATACTATCTTTCTCTCACAAGATTTGTGGAGGATCGTTGATGAAAGCTTTGAAGAAGACGAAGAATTGTCAAGTGGGGAAGAAGGTAATGGAGAACAAGAAAATAAGGCAAAAGAAAACGTGATGAAGAATGCGATGGCGTTGCGGATCTTGCAACAATCCGTAAGCAAGACGATTTATTCGAGGCTATATGGTCTCAAGAAGGCGAAAGAAGCATGGAGTGAAAGAAAGATTTTCAAGGCTCGGAGAAAGTGATTTTCATCAAGCTTCAAGGCTTGTGGAGGGATTTTGACAACTTGAAGGCCGGAAGACGAAATTGGACAAGAAGAAATTCGAAGAGACAAAAATCAACCGAGCTTCACGGGAATTCGACAAGACGAAATTCGAAGGCCGAAGGCTCAAAGGCCTGTGTTACAAACCGCGTTTGGTTGGATCTACCGCGGCCTAAAAACCGTCGGTCTAAATTAAAGCTGCCCCCGACCTACATTCCAGGTACAAAGGGGACGTGCAGGCCTCCCCGAATCAAATTACATATCCACCTGTAATGGGCTGCGGGCCCAAGTGCATAGGCCCGCAGTCACCATCCTTCCCCGCCCCTTTTATCTCAGTAATTGTTTGTGCTTGTACGCATGTCGTTAGGCAACTTAGATTTATTACCGTATCTTGATATAAATCAACAAACATGAGTTCGGGTCCAATGGCGAAATCGGGTCCAACGCATGTAAAACGTGACATGTGTCCGGAGTCATGCCCGGATCGGGTCCAAGCCCGTTAACTAAAAGCAAACTTTTGGAGCAAACGCCACATCTTTGCATATTTAGTTGTAAGAGCTAGTAAGTAGGAATCCTCGAACCAAACTGTTTTTTCGACTTAAACAGTTTTAAAAATAAGTCAATGGCGACTCCGTAATAACTTACCTAGGTTAAACAAAAGCAACCATTTTTATGGAGCCATCATGGATGAGGGAAGGCGGCACGAGCCGCTCCCGATCCTCCCCAAAATTCCTTCTGTGGATAATGCTCTGCCATTTGCCCGTCGCCTCCTAAGAAGCATGGAGACGATCGGCAAGGGCCCGGGCAGGCCCGATTAGGAATCGAGGGAGGATCGACCCCGGTTTGCTCCACAGCGCCTCGACACATGAGTCGTAGCGTCGACCGGAGGACACTGTGGGGAACGGGCCCGGATCCTCGTGTTATCCGTACAGCAACGCGCGTGCTAGGCCGGAGGGCGCGTACAATGCTCAAAGGCAAAGGTCTTCCAAATTCATTATGGGCCGAAGCTGTAAATACAATGGCTTACATTCTTAATCGATCACCGACGAAAGTTGTTTAGAACAAGACGTCTTACGAAACATGGCATAAGAGGAAACCCGTGGTTGATCACTTGAAGGTATTTGGATGTGTTGCATATGCTCTTTTGATGAAAAAGAATGAGAAGTTTGATGAGAAGAGTGATAAGCTAATCTTTATTGGTTATAGTGAATAATCTAAAGGTTATCGGTTGTTTGATCTAAAGACTAATAATCTTGTAATTTCAAGATATGTTATTTTCGATGAGAATGTAGTATGGAAGTGGGAGAACGAATCTTCACAGACTCAGCTAACGTTTTCTTATCCAGAAGCACCAGCAGTAATGTCTTCCTCAAATCTCACTGATACAACAAAAGCTAGTTCCTCAAGAGTAAATTCAGAGAATAAAGATTATGCTGATGATATGCAATCAAGGAGGTATCGCTCATTAACTGAAGTTTATGAGCAAGCTAACTTTACAACTGCTACGTTTGAGCCGCAGAATTTCGAAGAAGCCGTAAGAGAAGAAAAATGGACAAATGCAATGAAAGAAGAGATGTTTAGTATTGAGAAGAATGATACTTGGTCCCAAGTAGACCTTCCACAAGGAAAATAAGCAATTGGCTTGAAATGGGTGTTCAAAACAAAGTTCAATGAGGATGGAAGCATACAGAAGCACAAAGCTCGTCTCGTAGCAAAGGGTTACTCATAACAGCCTGGAATTGATTTCACGGAGAAGTTCACTCGTGCAGCAAGAGTTAATAAAGCAAAATTGATGCATAAGGATGGTCCAATCGTTAAACCTCGCTCAGGTATGCGAACTAGAATGGCAGGAAGTGTTGATGATCGAATAAGCACGTCATGTTATCTTTTCTGTCTTGGAACAAAACTCATCTCCTGGAGTTCGAAGAAGCAAGCTACTGTAGCGTTATCATCAATTGAAACAGAATACACTGCAACAAATGAAGCAATTCGTGAAGCAGTATGGTTAAGAAGGTTATTGCTGGAGTTACAGGAGAAGGTTGCTCATCCAACAACAGTATTATGTGATAATCAGTCAGCCATTGCTATGACGAAGAACCCCATATTTCATGCAAGGTCAAAGAATATTGAATTACGCCACCACTTTATCAGAGAAATGGTGATAAAGAAGAAGATAGTTATGGAGTTCATTCATACCCAGGACCAACCCGTTGATGTTCTAACAAAAGTTGTTCTCACAAAAGCCGTGAATTTCGAGAAACTCGAGCTGTTCAAGAAGTTTCTGAATATTACAAATTAAGAGATGGTGTTAAATGTCATGTTAAATGTCATATTAATTTGCAATCTCATTTAGTAGGGTAATATTAATGGCCTTGGTGTTAATGGCCTTAATAGTGGGGTGAAGTTAATGACCTAGGAATTAAGGCACAGTAAATGCTTTCTCTACATCTTTCCTATGACACTATAAAAGGAGAAGCAATCTCCAAATATTGTATGAGAAAAAAGGTGTGTAAGAGAAATACCAAGAAGATATTCTGGTCGTAAGAAAAGTAAAAGGCTCTGTAGTTAGCCAAATATCCTTTTCAAATTTTCTTGTTCCTTATTTCCAGAAACACTTCGTTGTGTCGCAGCAGAATATCCTCTCCTCTCTAAAATATCCTCTCCTCTCTAAAACCCTTCCTGTGATACAGGAAAGCACTGTTTTCCAAATAATCTCGACAATACTTTCGGTTGGAGCACACAAATTTAATACGGTGTTTAGTAAGTGGAAAATAAAAAAAGAAAAAAGTTTCTGAAACACTTACAATCCTTAAATCGCCATTTCGCGTACTTTATTCTTTTTCCTGAAATCGATGCTCAAGACAACGACATTAAAGCATATTATAACCATGACGTTCTTTGCCCGTGAGAATATCGCCGTTTAGAAGGGGAGTTTCACATGCTATATCAAAGCAGCTTCAGGACTGATGTTCCTGGAGACGTTGGAGTGTTATATGTTTAGCTTCGATGAAAACGCTCCTAATGCTATTTGCCGTATGTATGTGAAATTGACGGCGAGGCATTTGCCATCACGAAGTCCATGCTCAGTTTGCACCATCTCTCCCTCTTTGGCAACATGCTCACAAACAACGGCTTGGAACCTATCCTAAACGGTTGTCCTCACTTGGAGTCGGTCAACCTACGGCAACGCTTTAATTCCGACCTCAAAGGCGTTCTCACAGAGAAATGTGAGCGGATCAAGGCTCTAATGCGACCATCAGATTCGGCCACCGGTCGCATGCTCCACAAGCCAGGATTTTGTCTTGATTTTTTTTCTTTTTTTGGTATCTCAGCCCTGAAAATGATGGTATCTCAGCCCCGAAAATGATAGTTTCCAGATGTGACCACGAAGGCCAGCCCTTCGATGACCGGGATTACACTTCAGTTACTAGTCAGGTGCCTGGCCAGAATTTGTTTTCAGTTTCTGGGTAGCTGGGGCGGGGGGAGGGGGTGGAGTTGCTCTGCATGGTATCCGGAATGCGTTTTGTTATCACGGTCTGGAAAAATATGGTGTTCCGCTCATGCACTCACCTGCAGTTGTCGTCGGCCTTGGCCACGCCTCCTATTGATCTGTTGGTATCAAACGAAGGGATCTCTGAGGCACCTTTGCGGGAGATGTTCAGAATGTTATAGGGGTAAGAAATCGGAGGACACCCCAGTAGCTCTCAAGTAGAATTGGTCTCCAGACGTTGTAAACATGCTCGGTTTCTGCCGTCACTTCCCACTCGGCTGTACAGTCGTGAACCCTGCTGCCCGAAGGGCTGTTTCCAACTGTCGTGCTCATCTTGAATGTGGGGAGACCTTTGTCAATGTCTCATTCCATAAGCGGAGCGTGTTCGTCAGGTCCGACCTCCTGTTTTAGTTTAGCCTGGACGGAGAATGTTGGGTTGGGACGAGTTTGTTATGTGAACAGTGTTTGTTAACGGGTGCCCTTATAAAAATTTAATTATTAATGTTATTAAATGTTAAATCATAATCTACAAAACATATTAAATGTTAAATCATTAAATTCAAAGACCTGGAAGACAAATCCCTATATAATAACTTCAAAAAAATATTCTTATTCTCGCAAAAAGAAATGTTCTTCACTAAATAATGTTAGATAATAATTCAATAAATAATGACTTAGGAAAAAGTATTACTTATATGTTTTATTAAAAGTTGTGACATTGTTGGTGTTTTATAGCCGAAGCCATATCCCATAAGAAAGACACCTTGTCAATTGGTGTCCAAGGTAATAGTTTTGGGCCCAGAAGTAAAAGCAATTCACTACTAAGTTCCAAAAGCACAACAGAGCTATGCAGACAACTGAATTGTAAGTCCATTACCCTTGTAAATAAGTCAATCAGGTCATAGATTCCCGCCTTACGCCACTTAATCTATATTATCGACTTTCAAAACTCATCATCCCGAAATCAACTCGATAAAAGGATTCCAGAATCACCACCCCAAAAGTTAACAAAAGTCCTGTCCTTTCTCGTTATATACCATGTGATGGATACTTTTGTCATGTATTAATCCACCATGTTTCTGGACGTTTCGCCGAGTTTTCTTGTTTCGACGTCCTTCGACAAATAAGCGCTTTTCCCAACCAACTTTCGCTCTGTGTGTTTCCTTGTTTGTATTATCAGGGCGTCATCGCTCGCACTCCTTCACTCAATAACTCTATCATCCACCGGTCTTCGCTAGATGTGTTTTCGAGGTCACTTCACTCGAAAGCTCAACCTATCTTGAGCCTTATTGGACCTCCATTCTTGTCATATCCACAGACTGTTCAAAGGACTCATGACCGGAATTTTTGTTGCGAAACAGAGTGTTGGGAGATTCGATCACAACCGATGAAAAAGGCTTCAAACTCAATTGTGACAAACAATTGGAAGAGGTGTATATAACAATAATGAAGAAAGTTCTCAAAATGTAGTTAGTCGAAAAAAAAAATTCGTGAAATAAGATAGATAGTTTTGAAATTCCTGAAATACAGTCTCGAAGTCGACTTCGACTTTGCCCAAGAAGGAAGTCAAACTTATAAAGTTCGATTTCCAAAAGGTCCCCTTAAGAAAGTCGAACTGTATAAGCTCGACTTCCCTTTTTTTATTTTTTTATTTTTTTGTATTTTTGGAAGTCGAACTTATAAAGTTCGACTTCCAATGGGACTTTTCTGAAAGGTAAAGTCGAACCTATAGAGTTCGACTTCGTTGCTGTATTTCGAGAATTTTAAAACTTTCTACTCTATTTCGCGAACTATATGTGAGGAGTTGTTATATTGGAGGAGATGCCACTCTTCATCACAAACTAACGCAACCTTTCACTAATCGATGGCATTGAATGTGTTAACGAATATAAGAGAGAAAAAAACTCCATGCTTTAGGGAAGATGTCGAGAATCATATATGAAAGAGTTAGTCACAAACGACCGTTGTGACTCATTTTTCTTCAAAGAGAATCATCATTATAATGACCAAACTTGTTTATTGTTTCCCTTAGGAAGAAACATGACTCTTTATGAAAGCATTTTCCTTGGAAGCGGCTAACGGTACGTGCACGTGAGACTTACGTAGTTTACTAATTAATACTAAAANTACCCTTGTAAATAAGTCAATCAGGTCATAGATTCCCGCCTTACGCCACTTAATCTATATTATCGACTTTCAAAACTCATCATCCCGAAATCAACTCGATAAAAGGATTCCAGAATCACCACCCCAAAAGTTAACAAAAGTCCTGTCCTTTCTCGTTATATACCATGTGATGGATACTTTTGTCATGTATTAATCCACCATGTTTCTGGACGTTTCGCCGAGTTTTCTTGTTTCGACGTCCTTCGACAAATAAGCGCTTTTCCCAACCAACTTTCGCTCGGTGTGTTTCCTTGTTTGACATATCAGGGCGTCTACGCGAGAACTCCTTCACTCAATAACTCTATCATCCACCGGTCTTCGCTAGATGTGTTTTCGAGGTCACTTCACTCGAAAGCTCAACCTATCTTGAGCCTTATTGGACCTCCATTCTTGTCATATCCACAGACTGTTCAAAGGACTCATGACCGGAATTTTTGTTGCGAAACAGAGTGTTGGGAGATTCGATCACAACCGATGAAAAAGGCTTCAAACTCAATTGTGACAAACAATTGGAAGAGGTGTATATAACAATAATGAAGAAAGTTCTCAAAATGTAGTTAGTCGAAAAAAAAAATTCGTGAAATAAGATAGATAGTTTTGAAATTCCTGAAATACAGTCTCGAAGTCGACTTCGACTTTGCCCAAGAAGGAAGTCAAACTTATAAAGTTCGATTTCCAAAAGGTCCCCTTAAGAAAGTCGAACTGTATAAGCTCGACTTCCCTTTTTTTATTTTTTTATTTTTTTTGTATTTTTGGAAGTCGAACTTATAAAGTTCGACTTCCAATGGGACTTTTCTGAAAGGTAAAGTCGAACCTATAGAGTTCGACTTCGTTGCTGTATTTCGAGAATTTTAAAACTTTCTACTCTATTTCGCGAACTATATGTGAGGAGTTGTTATATTGGAGGAGATGCCACTCTTCATCACAAACTAACGCAACCTTTCACTAATCGATGGCATTGAATGTGTTAACGAATATAAGAGAGAAAAAAACTCCATGCTTTAGGGAAGATGTCGAGAATCATATATGAAAGAGTTAGTCACAAACGACCGTTGTGACTCATTTTTCTTCAAAGAGAATCATCATTATAATGACCAAACTTGTTTATTGTTTCCCTTAGGAAGAAACATGACTCTTCATGAAAGCATTTTCCTCGCATTTGATTTCTCCTCATAACATCGATGAATGCATCCGTCTCATGTCAGATATCCTCGGTTTTCCATATGATTGGACGTATACATCCCTCTCGTGTTAGATATATTGAATACATCCGCCTGTTATGAGGGATACATCCCTTTCGATTCTGTTTTACTATCAACTCCGAACAACATTCTAAAATCCGATTAACAATTCTGACTCATTCAATAGTATTTATTATCTGTCAGTAAATACAACATGAAGTTCTCCCGATTCAAGCTTGGTAAGGTGAAGGCCTCGTGCGGACAAAAAGGCATAAAATGTCGATGGTTTCGACGAGAGATGTATAATATATTATTATTATTATTATTATTATTATTATTATTATTATTATTAAACTAATTGAAGCTTTTAGAGCAATTGACATCACGATCAAAAGAGCTTATTCGCTCGTTCGAACTTTGTATTATTCATATACTTATATTTAGAATATGAAGCCGAGCGGCTACATACTACATATACCTAGAACATGACTCCGATGACGCTGAAATTGAGACCTCACACTACTTATTCTTAGAACATGAAGCCGATGACGGTGAAATTAGATGCCATAGAACAACTTGAGCATAGGCTCACCCTGCACGCCACTTGAGTTGATGGATTTGGACAAGTATTCCCCTATTTCAAATGGCCGATAACGCAAAGGGTGTTCTTTGTTGAGGACTTCGTCAGGGGCGGACACCACACACCCAGGCCTCAACAACGCGAATATCCCGATCACATAACGCGTATCAAACCCACCCAAGGTTACACGATGCAACGGTGTACGCAGTCGGCCGTTTGACCATGCCTGTAAGCAACCAACCAGCTAACTTATAGAAACAGGACACAAATATGATCGTTAAGAATCGGAACCAGGGCGAGAGATCGTCAACTCAGATGGAACGAATCCCCAGCCAAAACAAAGAACGAGTTTGGTCGTTGTTGATGTATGAGTTTCCATTCGCCATCCTCGGTCTGAATTTCAAGCCCATCGACTCGGTTCTGATATAAGATGGTCAGAAAAGTCTTATCCGAGTGAGGCCTCAGTTGTTGTTCATGGTCGGCCTTCCCGGTGGCCTCATACCTGTTCCAACCGAAGTAATAACGCGAAGAACCTGGCTGCTCGTTCAAGTACTTCTCGCACCCGAGGCTCTCCAACACAATCTTCCTGATCAGCTGCTCGATCTGCGAAATCTTCTCCGCATACGTCTGTATGTTTACCCTGTCCCAAACATTTCATATTTTGATCACGCAACCCGTCCTTGTCCCCAAAAAAAAAACAAGAAAACGCAGTCCTATCCAACCCCCCCAAACTCATTACCTCATGTGAGGAGGTTCGTTGCCTTGGGGCCACAAATGCTTGCAGAGTTTCTCCACGCCCTCATCCGACCGAATATCAGCGGTCCCAAAGTTGTGGTCAAACCGAATGCTCTCGCTCTTCTTGCTGTTCCTGTAATACATCTTGCGAAGAAGGTCATCGACACCAGCCATCGACCCCAATGGGAGATCGAAGACATCTTGGAGCACGCCGACCGCCGATTCACGAACTTCGACTGGGACAATCTCTCAAAAGACGGCCTCAAAAGACCCGATCTCTTGGAGGGCTAGCTTGACCCGATCCCTAACGCTGATCCACTCAGTGGTGCCAGTGATGAGGCCTTCTTCTTCGAGCTTGATGAAGTCGATCAGCGGAAGCTTGATCTGGTTGGTGGCCATATTCGAATTGTTTGCTCTTCTTCTTCCTTTCCTTTTGTGTATGTTTGATGATTGAATGGACAAAATCTCAATTCCAAGCTCCTCTTTAAAAAGCATGTCCTTCTTATGTTTATAGTTAAATTTATTAACACAAATTATTCTTGTATTAATTATGAATACTCCAAATTTACTCCAAATATGGTAAATGAATTATTAACAGAGATTGTTGTTGAAGCCGAATTTATTACTACCTTCCTTATTTAGAATCTAAGAGTAATTAATTTTGTGTTCAGTTTCTAGAGATCCACTTCATACTTTTCTTTTTTGGTTAGTGCAAACAGTTTTAAAATTAATTTTTTTGACAATGATCAACGATAACGAAGTCAGAGAAAAAATAATTAAAGAGGGTCAAATAAAACCATTTTCTTAATTTTAATTTTTTATCAAAATCGGGGGCCCATACTAACCTTGGGCTTTGTACCATTGTAATATAAAGTGGAAAAAATTTCGTGAACCGGGTAAATAGTTTCAAATTTTGGAAATAATGTTCTCAAGTCGGATTTTATAAATAAATTCTGACTTCCTTAAGGTGTGTTTAAAAGTTGATCAGCTTCGGGGCATTATATTCGAAATTTCTAAACCATTTACCTTATTTTGTAAATTATTTTCCCGCCTAACACTATTACCGAACATACCTCGTACTAACCTTGGGTCCCAAGACTACGCGACTGATGAATTGAACAAAAAATGGAGATTTAGTTTGGAAGCTCGAACAGATAACAGAAAAAGATTACACTAGAAAGACAACTCCAGTTACGCAAACGGAAACTTTAGTTTCGGAAAGAAGCCGCTGTTCTCGATTCGCTGAAATTGATGCTTGAAACGACGACATTATATTCCATCGTAAGCTCGCGGTTTATAACCGTGGCCTTCTGAGAATATCGCCGTGCAAGCTAGGGGTACTTCACAAGTTTTTAGGCTTGTTTACGTCGCTTGCGGTCGATTTCCATCGCTTATATTCATTGAGTGCCTGCCTATTAGGTTAAATTATGGTTGGCTTTAGTGATATACATTTCATTTGACAAATAAAGGTTGTTGTTTTGAATCCCGATGATGGACTAATCAAGGTAGTAGCTTGTTCTCAATGTAAGCAATTTATGCCTGCAAAGTCGCTATTCTGAACCTCGGCACCGGACTGACAGGGTTAATGCCATGTTCCGAGTATAGGAGTTCGAAAATCGCTGTCTGTAACACCCGGCCTTAAACATTGTAAAGTACACTTTACTCATTGTATATCATAATGTCACGGATTTTGAAAGCAGGATCACTTCGGGAAAATGTTGCAGTCGTGGACTACAACTTCTTTATGATGGATCATAACGTCATTAGAAAGGTCGACCAATTGTGAAATTCGAATTTCCAGACTCATAGACATATTTGATAATTTCTTTTTCCAGCAAATAATGTTACCTTACAATCATTGACTAAAGCAACGTATAGGATTATACTAAGAAAGGGGATTGAATTAGTATAGTAGAATTTATAGCATTTTTTCGATTGGATATGATTACAGAAGCAGTGTTCTATCATTTTACGGAATCTAGATTTATTGAACAGATTCTCGTGACACAAAGATTTATAATGGTTCGACAAAACACATGTACACTTATGCCTGAAATATGACTAATACACAGACACTCTGTGACTAACAACGGCTACTCAACTCGTGGCTTAACGGCTACCACGTTACCATTGTGGCTTAACGGTTACCCCACTGTCTTACATATGAAAACCCATCACACAACTTCCCTGGCAAATATGTGATTCCACAATTTTAATGTTTTAGAACACGAAACCGATTATGGTGACATTAGATGCCGCAAAACGATTTAAGCCTAGGCTCACCCTGTGCACCAGTTGACTTGGTGTATTCGAAATATTCACCTGCTTCAAATGGCCGATAATGCAACGGGTGTTCTTCGTCTATGAATTCGTCAGGGGCGGACACCACATACCAAGGCTTCGGCGAGACGAATATCCCAATGGAGTACCGCGTGGCAAACCCGCTCATGGTCACACGATGCATCTGTGTGCGCAGACGGCTGTTTGACCAAGCCTGTAAACAATCACGCAGATAACTTTGACAAACAGGACCAATGCTGGCCTGTTTAGAAACC
This sequence comes from Melastoma sanguineum, assembly GCA_029817735.1. Classification (NCBI taxonomy): domain Eukaryota; kingdom Viridiplantae; phylum Streptophyta; class Magnoliopsida; order Myrtales; family Melastomataceae; genus Melastoma; species Melastoma sanguineum. Next base: position 1,938,297 of record JARUPW010000016.1, on the reverse strand, counting down.
AATGCAAGAGATCGTCAACTCACGTGGAACGAGTCGCCGACCAAGACAATGAATGAGTTTGGTTGTTGTTGTACGAAATTCCATTCACCATCCTTGGTCTGAATTTCAAGCCCATTGACGCCGTTCTGATATAAGATGGTCAGAAAGTTTTGGTCGGTATGAGGGCTCAGTAGAACCTCACGGTCATCCATCCCCTTCGCCTTGTACTTGCTCCAACGGCAGTGATAACGCGATGAACCCAGGTGCTCGTTCAAGTATTTCTCGCACCCGAGGCTCTCCAACACCATCTTCCTGATCAGCTGCTCGACCCACGAAATCTTCTGCGCGTACGTCCGTATGGCCACCCTGTCCCGAACATTTCAGGTCGATTATGCATCCCTTGTAATCGGAAAAACACAAGAAAACCCAATCTGGCCTACACGGTTTCACCTGCACCCCAAACCATACCTCAAATGAGGAGGTTCACCTTGGGGCCACAAACACTTGCAGAGTCTCTCGATACCCTTGTCCGACTCAATATCATCGACCCCGAAGCTCTGGTATAACCAATTCATCTTGCTCTTTTCGACATAGCCATAAAACATCCTGTGATGAAGGTCATCGAGGCTGTCCTTCTTCGATGCCAAGGGGAGGTTGAAGGCATCCCGGACCACGCCGATCGCAGATTCACAGACTTCTACTGGGACAATCTCTCCGAAGAGGGCCTCAAAGGACCCGATCTCTTGGAGGGCTAGCTTGACCCGATCCCTGATGCTGATCCACTCTGGGGTGGCATGGACAAGGCCTTGTTCGTCAAGCTTGGTGAAGTCGATGATTGGAAGCTTGAACTGGTGGGTGGCGGCCATCTTTGATCACCACTCCTCAATGATTGGAAGCTTGAACTGGTGGGTGGCAAGTAACTCGATATATTTATTTCAATGATTTTGTCGAAGATAAGTAATGGTTGCCCGCCCCGCTTTCTAATCATTTGAGACGTTCTTACTTGAATTCAAACTTCTTAACACTTATATCAACTAAATATTGATAGCATTTCAACCGGTACTACTTTAAGTATAAGTTCATTCAAAATTTATCATCTATAATACACATAATATTTACACGTGACAAATTTCAAATAAAAAATGTATTTAAATTTTGAGTTAATTGTATTTTTTTTCGAAATTCTAATACTATATTAATATTTTTTTTTTCAAATAATTTATTTTGTTTCATACAGTGTTGAACCCACCCAACGCCGTGTTGTCGTGCAATAATATCTTCTGATAAAATTCTAATGCTTGTTTCAAACCCTTAACTATTAATCCCCTCAAAACTTCAAATGCATCTAAATAATCTTCAATTGAACTAATTTGATGCAACTTATTAAACTCTTCTACCACATTTTCAGCAATCTCATCATTAAATCTCGCACAAATCAACTAAAAAATCATCCCATTTGATCTACACGTTGATCATCAACGATCTTGCACAAGTTGAAATTTTTCTTACATTTTTTCATTCAGATTCATGGAGGATTATTACTAACGAATGTCGAAAATTCAAGCTTAGAAGTAAATATCAGGTTGTTCTTGTTACCTTGAGCAAAAAGATTCGGGATTTTCTCGATGAATTTCAAGCCATTCAGAAACACTTCTTGGCAAGTTCTTACTAGTCTCTTTGTTCTTCAACATCCTTAGAATTTCCCCAAAAAATTGTCAAAGTTGCAGCATGTTCATCAAGCCTAATCAATGGCATAGGAGCATTTCAACTCATGATACCATTGATATAAAATGCAGGAAACGACTCAACAGTTGTGTAAGAAAAGTTTCGAGTTTTCTATACTAGTTTCATATTGATTCGTAGAATGGAATGAATGATACAATTAGGCTTATAGTTGTATTTATAGTATGGTGTTGCTAACAAAATGCTAACATAAAGCCTTTACCAACCTTATCGACTAACAAAGAACAGCTTATGTTCAAAAAACTGTCACTAAAGTTGCCATATGGGGGCATCCATGTCAGTAACTCCATCCCGGATTTTCGTCACCAAGGTGACCAGGGCAAACCCCATTAACGGTCCATTGTCGATCATCGTAAGTAGCAATTAAAACGTGTGACCGATTTTCCATTCGGCCCGGGGTTGTTTCAGGTCTTATGTATCATTTTCTAGGGCCGATTTTGTTGAACAGTACATATGCATCTTTCTTTTGTTCGATTCCTAGGACATCTCGAATCCGAACTTTTGCAGCTTCTCAATGAATCAAATTTGACTATCCAGCCCAATGCTATTACACACTGGGAGACATTGACATCATATCTACATAACAGGAAAGAAAATCAAACCGAAATGGACTATCAAGTGGCTCTACGAAAAAAGGCAATTCCACAAGGATTTATCGTCTTTAGGACCACGAAAAGTAACTCATCTCCGAATCTCAGGCATGAACACAAACCCTTTTGTCAATACAAGTCCCTATCAGCTTTTCTTACCGTTCTCCCAACTGCTGCTACTACTACTACAAGGACAATCTTGCTGCCCCCGTGTCTAAGCCAGCCCATAAGCATACAAGAACACGAATCATCATTTATAACCAAATATTGAAATCGGAACTCATGGCACAAAATCCAAGAGCTAATCATTGGAAAACATAGTCAACTGAAACATCTCGTGTTATTCCTGTTGTTCATTTGGTAGAAAGAAGAGAACTATACCTCTCTAGTGAACACACAGTCTAGTCTAGCCGATGAAGAAGACATCAACAATACATGAATACAGTCGTACAATCAGGCTTATGGCAATGTTCTGCATATAACCATATGCGGAAGCATTAGATCGATTTTGTCCTCATAGAAGGTGCCTGCAAGAGATTAAATAAACATCAGTGACAGAATGTGACATCCATTCATGTAAAGGGAACAGGGCAAGAAAGAAAACCCGCGTCAAAGAAATCGAGAGACCTCAGAGAAATGTCAGCGTAAAAAAAAAGGTCCGATCACACACTTCAAATAGGCCGGGGTAATAATATAATAATTCACAGCTATGTCAAAAAATGACAGGATAGTCAATACAGCATTCCAGAAGTTTGTCAAAGGAAATGCACAATATTTCAACAGGAGTGAAGAACTCACCGGTTATCTTACTTTGACCAAAAAGAATCCCTCAATATACAGATACTCTTTTAACCATGGTCACCCTTCATGATCACCAAAAGAAGGAAATAATTGCACTATACAAGTAATTCACACTGCATCAGAGCCAAAATTGTTGGCCAAGAACTCATCGAGTTTCCCCCAGTTAGCAATGCCACGTTCATTCAAGTCGCCAGTGGGCAAGGATCTTATGATTCCGAGGATATGTTGGGTATCACGGTGTAGTCTAGCACAGAAGGATTCAGAAACAAATGAATGACACGATAATCAAATATTCTATATACTAGAGCAATGGGGGCGAAAAAAATATATAAATGCACCAGAAAACAGAAAAACAGTTTTTCGTTTAACCTGCGCTTCACTTCAGGAGAGTTGCCTTCAGAACTTCTTAATGCATTTGTGAAAGCTTCGGTTATCTGTGAATGGAAAATAAAAACGACCTGCCTGCAGTAACAAGCAGAAGGATCAGGAATATTATAGCATGAATAAAAAGTTTGCAATCCAAAAAATACAGGCAGGATTAGTAAAATTATTATATCTCAATAACACAGAAACGAGCAAAAACAACCAGGACCACAAAACATTTTCCAAACACAACACTTACCTAAAAATTAGGTGGAAATCAGCCTCGTGTAAAGTCCGCATCAAGATGCGGACAAGAATGGTAACTTCCTGCAAAGCAAAAAAGAAGAATAGATATTGAATGTTAAAAGAGATCGGGTCAGTATAACCCAGGTTTTGAAAATGAATACTAATACAGGCTATCAAGTGCTACTGTCAGATTGTATTGAAAGGACAAAATTTCTTACCCCGATATAAGTTACCTTGCCTTTTTAAGTTACAGAAAGCAACACTCAATCATTTTTCCGTTCCACACACATTGACAGTGCATTTTGTCACTAAATAATCAAACTCACTTTGGTAAGCAATCGAACGTATTCGCTTGGCTGTGTATCCGTCGCATCGACTTTGTTCAAATTTGAAAGTACATTTTGTACCCCCCGAAGATGAAACAATAGTCTTTCTCTCATTATTTGAACCAGCTTTGAATATATTTCATCTCGGTGAACCTTACAATCCTGAATGTAAGGACAACACAGCAATTTAAGAACCAGGTGGTCACAAAGGAACATGGTCATAGTTAATCTAGGCCTTTACACAGAAAGTCCAAAAAAGCCATTTATAATTGAATAAATGAGTTGCTAGACAACGGGGTCTATACTTGTGATACCGTCATCAAATCTGACAATGATTATTATATATTTATGTATATGTTTTCTCCTATTGACAATATACATAAAAGTTAGACTAGACATTAAAAGGTCTTGTCTTCCCTATATTGGCAATTAGTGTGCTCTTCAAGTCTACTACAAGATAATTAAATAGAAAAGTTCAACCACAAAATGCAATTTAATAAAAAGAAGTATACAAAGATTACTGTTCACCTGAGCCACTCTATCAAACTCTAACTGTAACATGGCCTTCCGTGAATCAGGAACTTTCATCAAAAGGATGCACCTGATTTCTTCATCCAATGATAAACGTTAGTAAACAAAAGACACAAGAAAAGCCCATGTTCATATCGCATTAATGTGACATGACACTCAAATGTGCATTATGGAAGAAACACAATCTTATCCTATTTTCCCATCATTTCACATTTAGTCAAATCATTAATCAATAATGAAAATTTACCGTAAGGTTCTACAAGTAGCAGCTACAAACAAAGAGTAATAGTCAATAGAAATGAAAGTAATGACCGATCCATAAAATGGAAAGAACAACGAGCCAATGAATTTACAAGACATGATGCAACAGAGATAGATCATCACATGTAGTAATCAGTCAATGATCCCTACTCAGAGTAAGACAATTAACTAAGTCGATCACTCGATGAAGTCATGGACATTTCATAATGTACAGGCCAAGTAGCTTTTCCTCACCAGGAATCATGGCATGTATGAAGCTAATGACTTGACTAGTAAGGGCCAGGTGTTTAGAAGTTATCGACTTCAACCCAGAAACCTGAAAAACCAGCATTAACAACACAATGAGAACAACTCCCGAGTAATAAGCTGGTGCTTCATATTTTACACAAGATATCAGGCATGGAGGCAATCATTCCGTAGTACCAAGACACTTTGAAGGCATATCCAAAATGGAGGCAAAGAAGAGTATGCTTGTTTATTATGATACATGAGGACCCAAAGCAGTTGGACATTATCGAGCTGTAATGCTAACTTCAATATAATTGATTGGTGAGCCCAACTTTCTGTATTCAACAGTCAAATTCAAAAAGTTCTTCCACATATTTTCTGACTTTAAGCCTGAGTCATCAGTCTGAATAAACGAAACAAGAAAACATACGAAAGCTTCGCAAACCTGACATGCAAGTTCCCAAATATTTTTAGAAACTAACAAATATACTGCAAACAACTTATTACACTTGATGGAACTTCAATGTTATACCTGCATGGCCTGAGCACCCAGAACAAGCTGACACGATCTCGAGTTAAAGTACTTTAAAATTTCAACAACGCGGAGAACAACTTCCGAAGACAGTGCCGGCAAAAAGTTATACACGTCAATGTACTCGGACAACATCTTTATCAGTATTATGCCACTGCACAATAAGAAAAAAAAACACGATCAGGAACATTTATACTTGCAAGAACATCAACACAGAGTTGCTTGGAAATCAACATTTAGAGATAAAATAAGGGAAAACAATGGGCATCATCCCCTGTGCACAGAGCAGCTGATTGCGAATACGAGCACAGAAAACAATGAATGCAGCCTATTCCTGAAAATATATGCAATGAGAATATTTCACACATCAAACTCTAATCCATGAGTTAGAAGAGCAACTATGCCAGTAGAACCATAAGAAGGGCTCAAATATCCAAAATAATTAACAACAGTGATGATGGTAATGAATCGGTGAAGAACACTAACCAGTTTACCATGTGGTAATTAAGGCCTTTATAAAGGAGGGTTTGGGAACCAGATTTCCCACGTTCTCGCTCCTTATTGTTGTTACTGTTTTGAAGAGAATCCCCTTTGGGTTCTACAACTGTATTAGACAAAGGAGAAGGTCGTTGACCACCACTTGCAACAGCTGCATCACCAGGCTGGTGAATTGGGCTTGAAGATGGTTGTCCATCTATCCTTTTGTCAAGTTCATCATTCGCATTAACTGCACTGGAATCTGTAGACGCCACAGTCTCATTGTCAAACGAGTCAGCTTGTATTAGCCTACGCACTACTGCCTGGAATTCATCTGGTACATCAACTTCAGCCCATCTCTCTTGGTCAAGTACCGCCCTGATCTTCGCCATCTGGAACAATCAAGAAATGCATTCTGTCAAGATCTTGACGTGACAATGGCTAGAGTTATGGTGAAGTGCATATAGATAAGTACTAACACGAGATTCATGCTGGAAATCAACATAGGATTTCGCCTGTGACTGTAGGGTGCCTCGGATGCTATATCCCAACCTTCCACCAATCTGTAAATGTCCATGAAAATATGTAGCATAAAAATAGAAAACATCTTTCGTCATTTTTTTCAGTACATCGTTTTTTTTTTTTTTGGAAGATTCAGAGTTAATCAATCATCTATTAGGACAATTCAAAGAAAGAGAGATGAAAAGTAACCTTCTCTGTAGCAGCTATAAACTCTTGAGTAATATCATACATGCTCAAGAACTCCTGCAACCTCAATTTGGGATGAAGAAGTGCACGCACTCCTAATAGCTTTGCCCATCTTCCATGAGCAACATCACATGCAGCAAATACAGCTTCTGCATTTTCACGCAATACATCGGCTCTGTCCACAAACAGAAGTATCAGACATTACCATCAGTTAATTGGTAGAGGAAAGGCAATCATAGTGTTATAAAATGCAAAGGAAAATAATACAAAGATGTGACAGCAGAATTCTGATGAAAGGAGAACCGCATAAACTACACTCCTTAGCCAAAAATCTCAATTTCCCTTTTACCGTCCCACATAAAAGGACTGCACCTTGGTCAAGGATAAAAGGCTGGTGGAGAAGATATATTTGACTTGAACAAGTATAAGATCAAATGTCACATGTGGTTCAGCCAAATGCCTAGGAGTGCAGTCAACAACACAGGTTATGAATACCTGAAGTTTTTAGAGATTACAGCAAGACTGCCAATGTCGTTAGTCCTCCCCGGAAATGAAGGAAGTCGAGCTACAACATTTTTTTCTGCAAAGGCCTTGGAGCCAGCCTGACCATCAGAATCCAACCCAGAAATTGCGGCAGCTTCACCTAGAGCTATTGCTGCGGCAACAGAGTTAGCAGCATAATAATCATCGAGATTGCACATTATCCATTCAATGGCCTTCTTAACTTCAGCAGCCTGAATTAAATGTACCTGCAATCACTAAAAGAAACAAAATCACATTCACAGTACTTATGTTAACCTCAATGTTTGCGTGGGTTAAAGGTGAAATTTCACTAACCATATTCCAGAAAGGATGCAAGAAAAGGCACCTTTAAAGGTACGATTAATGCCTAACGCATGTGTGTTAAAAATATAGACATGAAAAGGTAAAGAATAACCTTATATGGAAAAGACCAAAAAAAGAAGTAAAGAATAACCTTGTTTTCCCAAGGCAGATGCAATTTTTTTGTTGATCGTTTAGTGATTCATCGCAAGCAGAATGTAGTATATATCAATAACAATGCATCTTTTTTGCTGAATTGGCTATTCCACATGCACAAATGGCTTGCTTCAAGCAAAACATAAAACATAATCAGATAACAGCCCATGTTGTTGATGACATTGTTTAATGAGCATAAACAAAAACATAAAATATATTCAAAGCCTAACAGTACCCGAACGATCCCAAATATAGCATATAGCAGTTCAACAAAGGATTCAGATGTCAGGCTCCTTAGCTTGCCAGCAAGAGATGAAGCTCCACCTAAGTCAGCAAGGAATGGCTTATTGGAAGGAAATGAAGGCAAAGAATGATAAATTTTAATTGACAAAGTTGACAATAAAGGAATCAGTTCAATTAGTACTCGACATTGACCCATTATAGATCAGCCTGTCAATCAGGGGCTTACTTGCAGAACAGGGGAGGATGATCCTAGACCTCACACTTGCAAATACATTTCAAAATGATGTTCAAGACTAGTACCCATAACCCAGGCCAATAAAGGAACATTTTCGCCATTAGACAAGAAGGCAAGCAATTGACACTGTTTATTAGCTTTAAAGCCAGAAGAATCCAAAAAGTTCTCAGCGGAATGATCAATTTGCATATGTTTATATCTATTGATCACTTGCGATGGGAAAAGATATTCTGATTTTATTATATTTTCTGCTTTACTGTCTTATGAGAAGACATCAAACAGTAATTCTGGAAATTCAAGGATTTGGCAGCATAAGTTCCTATGTCGTGCCTAGTCTAGAAAGGCAAACAAATGCTTAATAAATAAGTCAGAAACAGAAAATAGAGGAACAAATGCTCATACAGATGACATTTGAATTACAAGGGATGGACGATGCAATTGAGGAAAACTAGCCACATGATTTCTCAATGATGGAACAACTATTGGACCTCATGTCCTTTACTGCTTTACTATTGGCCGAAATACTAACGGCATAATTTCTCAAAGATGAAACAGATTTGGGCCTTATGTCATGAATTACTTCATAGACAGCAGCTACTTTCGTGATTAATTGATACACCATAACTCACCTTCTCCGTCCGCTGTCTTATCAGCCTCAGAAAAGTTTGCTCCCGCATGTCTGGCTACCAGTATTGGAAGCAGATCAGCCACAGTATTCTTAATGGCCGTTTTCATATCCGCTGTAAGCATGTCCCGATAAACTCTTAAAACAGATGGAAGCTTGGCCTGGAATAAAAAACAATCATTACCTACAGATCCAAGCCTCTCCCCTTACTAAAAGGAAAAAAGGTATTTTAGCATATAAATAAGAACCACATAGGAAAGGTAATCCAAATTAATGTTTTTCAAGCAGTGTGGTATATCATTATTTCAACTAGAGAAAGATTATTTGTTTCCTTGCAGTGTATATTTAAGAATCCAAAGACAGTTATTTCATCCCTTTTCATCTTTTCCACTTGTTGGCTTGCAATGCATCACCTCATAGATATGTAGAAATAACGGAATAGAGAGACTGCAGAAACTAATATCTAAGTTTATGAACCTATACCCAATATCAGAATACAAAACACTCGATGCTACTGAGCGATTAATAAAAAATTACATTGTATTCAGTGACGTAAGACTTCAATGCAGATGAGAAAAATAATTCACTTACAGTGCGGAGCAATCCAACTACAATCGGGAGAAGATAATCCCGCAAACTTGATGTTTCTTCATTATCCAATTTAACCTGTAAGAGTAGGATAAAATTTTAGAAAATAGAGGAGAGGCATTTGCAGGGATCTTTTATGGTCCTTGCAAAAGCAGAAACTAGAAAGTTACTAGAAACAAGGAGTTTTGTAACAAATATAGCAGGAGTTTAAGAAGCAGGAGCCATAAGTGAAAGCATGTACTTCTTTTTCAAACCCGTTCATAGAAATGGAAGCCTTTGCTTTTGCTCTTGACAAAATGATAATGTCTACATCTCCAACGTTATGGACAGAAGCTCGCATGAATTCTGCTGAAAGAATGCTACAAAATGAAGAGATCAATTCAGTGGAAATGAATTACACGAGTTAATTCAGAAAGCAATATCTCTAGAGAGCAGAATAGTCAATAGATGAATAAATAAATAACCATAAATGTTTAACCACTGTTGGATCCATCATGTTTTATGGGCCTTTCTACAAATTTCGGACCTAGAAAATTCCATGAACTTGCAAGACGAAGAGACTCGTAATGACAGAAAACAATATGACGTAACCATTCAAAAATTAATCTTATTCTGGGTTATATAGGTAAAAGAAAGTACGCCATTGTCAGCAAGAGACAAGATGATAACCATAGGCATTTATACTACAATTAGGAAAACGTTGTGGCCTTTTTTTTCTGTTTGGGCTGAGCCATACACAGCTATAATGAGCTCGGATTGTATACCAACATAGCAATTAGTAAATTACAAGATATTGTCCGCTGAAAATAAATCATAAAGAAAGAAAATATAGGGGTGAGGATACAGACTTGTTTATAGACTCTAATGAAGCAGCTACATGATCTCGAAGATGACGAAAGCAGTGTAAACCTGCAAGTTCGTCTCCTTCCTGGTAAAACATTTGGGTGCAAAGATAAACATTAGTTGTCTTGACATGAAGCATATCTCGGTTCATGTTTTTCCTGTCATAAGCGACAGCTTTACAAGAAACTATTAACGGGTCTCCAATCACATTTCATGCTTCAGAAAAGTAAGCAGAAGATCATTCAAGTGAGAATTAGAGAAAAAGCCCAAGTAACTCCAGACACAATCTTTGCCAAAAACCCTAAACCCCTAACAAAAATTATAGACACATACAAACCCCAGTTTATTTAATCGGGCAATAAAAGCTGCAGCCATCACAGATACCAAAAAGGAAGTTTATATGAATGCAGAAAGGCAGAATAACTGTGACCAACATGATTACTGCAAAGATTACAGTGTTGGCCATTCAAATCTCCAACATAGGCAAGCGTGGGTTAATATACTCTGCCTATGCTGTCTCAAACAGTTAACTTCCTACAAGGTGCCCATCGTGGTAAACTCTTTCTAAAGTCCAGTTTCCAACCAAGCATTCTGTTCCTGGCTTTTAGCACAACAGTATAAACTAATAGAATACATGTTTTGGCTTGCATGGTATCTTCTATTCTCATGGCAGAGTAAACAAATCAAACCTATGATCACCAATTTGTTACTGCAGTTGAATACAAGAACATGACACATACCAGCAAATGCCGCAAATCATCGATTATGTCCAAAGCACCTGCGCAGTCTGCAGATGCGACAAGCTGCGAGAATAGAACCAGAACAAGAATATCAATCATTATCGGATTGATCTCCCAACATTTTCAGAATCTCGTAATCTTGTTTCCGACCAAAATGTTATCAACAAGGAAAAACTAACAACCAAAGAACAAGCTCAATCATCTTCAAACAACTTCTCCACGCTCATCAATCACATACATAAAACCAAACTCCACATATTCCTACGCGCAAATGGTGGTTTACGAGACTCTAAAACTACAAGAATAATTCTGAAAATGGAGAAAGCATGTCCTAAAGCATCTGTTGATCACAACCAATCCAATGCCTACAGACTATCATGCTAAAGCCCTCGAAACTCTAGGAAATGATTCCCAGCACTTAACAACCACCTCAAGACTAAAGATCGGCACTTTAAAACAAGCCATTATTATCCACATTAAGAATCATCACGGAACCCAAAGATTTTACCAATTTGAGTGCAGAAACCGCCTGATTGACAGTCAATATCAATCTCAATGTCCCCTGAAGACCAACCAACCTCATTCTCCGCTTGCTCAACTCCTTAACGGTCTCGGCCCCGCCTACGACCTCCCTCTCCAAACCCTTAACCCTATCCCTCAAAACCCTAACCTCGACCGATCCTTCCTCAATCCTCTTGCTCAACTCCTCCAGATTCAATTGAGCCTCGAAGAAGCTCTCCATCCGGAACCCAATCTCCCTAACCAACTCCCCCTCGACGACATCCAGGTAACCCCCGAGCCGCTCCTGGATGGCCTCCTTCTCCGCAACGGTGAAGCTTCCATACTCCGGACACGCTGACCGGAACGTGGCTCCATCCTCGAGTGAGAAGTCAGGGCGGAAGAAGAATGCAGGGACGGCCCTAAGGGCGGCCGCGAGGGGGTCACTGACGCTCGATCGGGGGACGCCGTCGTCTTTGTCACAGCGGAGATGGGCGGGGTTGCCATCGGAGAGGGAATGGGATCGGATGTCAGAGAAGCGGAGGAGGAGGGGGAGGAGGGAGGAGAGGTAAGTTGAGAAGTGGGCGGAGGTGACGTCGGAAGGGAATGAGGGGAGAGGGGTGAATTCGGGAAGGGAGATGGAGGTGGAAGAGGAGAACCACCCGACCCACGATGGGTCGACGGAGGAGGAACGCGGGGAGGATGTCGAGGATGGGGATTTTGTGAAGGATGGGGAGGAGTAGGTGCGGGAATACGAGTCCATCGTGCGTCGGCGGCGATGGCGGGGGCGGAGGACGGGGTTTAACGGGGGACGGCGGAGGCGGTGGTCATGCGGCGGCGGTGGCGGATCTGGAGGGAAAAAGTGGTGGCGGGTCGGAGTAGATCCGAAGGGGAAGGAAGTGGAAGATGACAAAAACAATAAAATTCGTTAAAAATCTTTATTTTTTTATTTTGTTAATGATTTAATTACTCCAACTTTAAGATAAAAAAAATCATAATTTATTAAAAATAAAATATAAAATAATTTTACTTCATAAAAATTAAAATATATAAAATAAAATAAAATTTATCCATTGATTTAAGATTTACTGTTATGAATTTTCCTACGTTTTATCAGAATTGAATCGTTGGGTTGTATGATGATTTTGGTGGGATCATGATCGCATGCACCTTAGCCTACGAGAACGAGCGCGACTAGATCGATCGATTTCCGTAGCATCTCGCTGGAACGAGAACAGGGAAATGAGCCTTCTGCGTGAGGTTGTTTCTTTCTAGTACGCCTTTCCGATATGCAGACTAGACTATGTTTCGAGTTATGAACCCCGGAGAGTGTCCGCTCGACGAGCTGGAAATGGTTGATCGATCTCGTTGAGGACAGGGAGAGCCAGATTGGTCAGGACGACGGAGACAGATGGTTTCTTGTCGTTCGTGACGTGAAGTGAATCCGAAGCAGAAGTTTAGATCTCGGACGAGAGGATTCGTTGTCACCGACGTACCTAGGGGCCATGCGTAGGGACAGATGACGGCCATATTCGGTTTTTTGGCGAAATTGGACAACTGACGCTTCTTGACGGTGGAAAAGCCAAGAACGCTCATTTACGGCTGTCAACTCTCTGCCGTCCTCGTATACATTCGTCTCCTTCGCCTCTCTTTTCTCGCCAATGATTGAACCTGCTTTGTTGAAGTCGCAAACCTTCATTGCCCACAATCGTGTCGTCGAAGAGTTATCGTCCTTCGATCTCATGAGTTCCCCAAGAGCAGCAGTTCGAGCTCAGCAGGTGATACTAAGACCTCTGCTCTTCAGGCAACAACCTGCCTTTTCACCGTGTTTCTTCCATGCGTTTTTCAGGAGCCATATGTTCGAACACGGGAAAACCCTTTCTTCAACGGTCTGCTGAGAGGCGATGCAGGGTCGAGCAACCAGGGGTTATCTTCCGAGCAGCTGAAAAATGCAGAGGGTCCTGACCTGGCCCGGTCGAGATCAGACATAAGGGACTCCGGGAGGACAAAGTTCGGATGGGGCGCGCCCGAGCGAACCAACGATTCTCCTGGAGAAGATTCGAGCTCCGACTTTGTTTTCGAGCCACCACAACGGTCTTCCTCGGCACGTTGGTCAAAGAATCCCAAGCCTGCCCCGTTTTCGTTCCCAACAACAAATCAATCCGATCTAAATTCAGAATTGCTCGATTCAGCAGCAGAGGAAGAAGAAGAACAACAACAGATCGAGTCACCGCGTGTCGTCATACCCAGGCCATCAATCACGAGGTCGTTCATGGTGAGTCAGACAAGCCTGTACATGCCAGAGATACCACTGTCCATGTGTGCAGCATCATTCTATCTCAGCAAACCTCCTATTGCGGAAATTGCGGAGTCATGCGCAAGCATGAAGAAGCTCAACTTGTACCTGAAGAAAAGGAGGGACGACGTAAGTGCTGGCATCCCAGGAAAGTTCCTTCACGTCGTGATGAGCCAAGGCATGTTCGGTAAGTCTCTCCCCATGAACGCCTTCTTTGCTTGACCATCTATCAACAGGTGCCTGGCGACAGATCACGCCTTTGTTTCAGACGTTGGGTCGTTCGCCTTGACGATCCTGTATGCTTATTATCTACACGAGACTGGTCGTGATGACGAGTACTGCACGGTGCCCGTCATCAATATGAAAAGGGCGGAGCTAAACTCTCATGGTGCCATCAAATGGTTGATTAGTTCGTGTCAGATTGATGAGGAGTCTCTAATCTTCGTAGACGAGGTAACAAGAACACAACTCATTGCGATCCCCCACATTCGACAGCGTCCTGTAACAATTCTCAGAAACTCTCGTGCAGATCGACTTATCATACTACGATCTATTTGGGTCTCTCAAACTCGTACTTCTAAGCAGCCAGAGTATGCCAGCCAAGCAAGAGGTAAACCATACCTATGCTCGTCACCATCTTATTCTTCTGGTGTTTCGGCTAATGACTCCCGATTTCATCTCTGTAGCCTCTGAAAGACGCTGTCATCGAAGTCATGTACTGCCGAAAGGTAACAGAATGCATACCTCCTCACAACCCATGAGACTGACAACCTACTCTTGACAAGTGACCATTATGTGCAGGGTGATTCAGAATATCCCTTTGCGAATAATGTAACCTCAGCAGAGGTAATAAGGCGAAACCTCGATTCACATCATCACAAGGCTCAACAGAACTAACAATTACTTTCACAGGACTCTTCTTGCTGCTCACTCCTAGCTGAGAAGTTCGCTGCGACTTATCCAGAAATACTAGGCGGGCCAGGATTCAGCCAACTTCTGGTACGTGAAAATCTCCAAAAGTTGTGATCTCGAACAAGTCGCCTGAAAATTAATGGCCTTAAACTGCAGCTATCTGGCATCTTGCTGGACACCGAAAACCTTTCGCATCCTCAATGTACGCTGAAAGATAAATATATGGCTTCGCTGCTGATAAAAGGCGCCGGTCGCTTTGGGATGGACGGCCTTTACCAGATACGTAAGATCAACATCCTCTTTCCCGAAAGGCACAATGGTTTTCTTCCCCCTCCCCCCCCCCCCAAATAAGTTGAACTAGTAGTCATCCTGTTTCAGTACGATACAAGATGCACGACATATCGGATCTCAGGGTCGCTGATATCCTACAGAAGGACTTCAAGAAATGGACTATCGTTGGTAACTGCATTTTCCTTATTCCGCCACAACTGCACGTGCAGAACAAAACTAGCATTACTACCGTGTCGCAGGTCCGGAAGCTGTAAGTTCTCGCTCGATGGCGTCCCATGTAGGAACGAGTTCAGTTGGAATCCCGCTCAGCCAGCTATTATCTCCCAACAGCAGGCGGATCAAAGAAATAAAACGCTTCCAACGTAAGTTGACCAAACGATTACCTCGACAGTCCGCTCTTGGTATCTGATGTTCCTTCAAAGTTCCTGAAAATGCTCGCCTGCAAACTATCAGAAATCGAGAAGCTCCGGCTACTGGTTATTGTTTCTGGGTACTACGACGCAGAAAAGGACTTCAAGGTTTGAAACAATTCTCTCGTCCTGCCATGACTTAAGGAAAAAATCGACAGTTTGCTCCCTCAAAACTACAAGGACTGATGCATTTTGGGCTTTACGTTGTTCAGAGGGAACTTCTGGTCTCAGCTGAGTCGACCGAGTTCTTGATGAACATCCTCCAGTTCTTCAATGACAACTCCTCCCAACTGCCCTTGAGGATTCTACCACAACCAGGTCTATCGTTCTTTGCGTCTCGAATACATGCAATCGATGAAATAAGACAAACTGTGATTATGCAGGCCTCAAAGAAGAGATGAAAGCATTCGAGATCGACAAGTTCACATCAAGGAAGAATGTGGAAAGGCTGCTAGAGGAGTTCTGCAACCGAACAAAAGGCACACCGGATATGAGCTCATAAAATGCAGACCCCCTGAATCAGAAAGTTTACGAGTCTGAGCGCACCAGGTTCAGAAAGAACACAGAAGCCTCACCCGCGAAAGAACACCGAACTGAATCCCATAATATTTCATTCATTATATGACATATCAAAGCTGCAACTTCTTTATACCTGTAATTCATAACTTCGATTCCTTTAACTTGTCTCGGATGAACTTCCTGGCTACATGTGCATTTACGCCGAGATATTGATCCATGGGAAACAGAAAGTGTCACAATCTGATAAGACGCAATGCAAAACGACCAGGGGAATTCAAGATATTGACACACCATCCCAGAAAGGAGAACAGTCATGCAGCCCACGCCAGAAAACAAGCACGAAAGCAAAGCGAGATACACTGACCGTAACACAAACCATGGTCATTACTACTCTTGGGGCCGCACCAGCAGCGAGAAGGCTGACCATTTGGGTTGTAGCAAACGTCCCTTGTGTGTGGCTGTGCGAGTGGCTCCAGAGATCTTTGTCCCTGGTTTTGGTGTGCACGGCAGAATTGGGATTGACAAAATCGGGAGAAACGTTGTACAGTTGTGGTAGTACTTTTCAAATGTTTAAGCACATTAATCACATATCATTCATGTATTGCAGATTTTTAGGCCTATATCGAAATATCTATGTGACACTAGACTAGTTGGGACCAAGCTCAGGCCGTGTGATGAAGACGAGTGATGTCTCGGAACACCGGCAGCCTCTTCCTAGGACGCTGTCGTTTCTGTTCCTGGATTCCGGCCTCAACTGAAGAGTTGCAGTGGTAGGCCAAAGGTGAACCATCCTGGCCTTCGTCCGCGCACGGCTCGTTCTGGTTGAACCTCAACGACCGGCGAACCGACGTACTCTTCGATTCTTCTAGGCTAAAAAGAGCTACTCTTTGGGCTAGATCATTGTTCACCTGACTTTGAGGATCACATGGCAAAATGTTGGCATCCACGTTCTCCCATTCATCGTTGAAGTAGTCTTCTTCTTCTTCTTCTTCCTCAGCGATATCTGCCCAACACTTCTTTGATTGATCCCCAACAAACCAATGTGCTAAAAAGTCCTCTTTCGTTTTCGTCCCTTCATCTTCACTTTTAACAGTATCTGCACTATTTTCTTCCCCGGACCCACAGATCTGCATCCATTTACCTTCTGGATTCATCTTGTAATCCCTCCAGGAATCGTTCTCGAGAGTACAGCGGCTGATGACAGTAGCACGGGGAAATCCATGAGGTTTGCTCTGCTCTGGGCTTCCCAAGATTGAATATCGATTATGCTCATCAGGCAATGGTACCGAAAGATTGGGCTGGAGCAAAGATCCATTTCGAGAAACCTCACTAGATCCCTCCTCGAGTCCTGTCCAACTTACCGACGAGAAACTGATGTTCCTTCTGACAGGAACCTGAGGCGCAGAATTTACTGCCCTACGAGGACCTGCTTCGTGAACTACAGAAGTTCGTCTTTCCGGTGTCTTAAAAGAAGAAACCCTTCTCTTTCCCTCGTTTAAACCCCACGTTTCTTCTTCTCCACCAAATTGATCTGAAATAATTCTCGAAACTGAAGCATCTCGAGCTACAGGCAGGGTAAAGTGATTACGAGCCTCACTTCTTGCACCTTCCAGTTCGTTAAGCATCTCCAAGGCACGCTCGAAGGATTTCACATGAGCCTCATCTGTTTCCCCATGGAGAGAGGAGGAGGAGGACGACGACGATTCGACGGCATGTAACAGTGCCTTTGCCTCCGAGACTTTGTTCAGATGCATCAGACAAATCGCCAGGTTGCATTGCTTGTTCTTATCCGGCTTTAAACACAAGGCTTCCCTGCAATTCAAAAGCACATTTCCGCAAAATAAACCCATGAAACACTGTGACCGAACATGATCCTATGATATTGAGGTTATCTTCCGTACCTGTACAACTTCTCGGCAGTTTCGAAATTGTTCATCTGGATGTAAGCCCAAGCCAGATTACCCATTATCCTGCAACAAGAACGGAAGAAACCCACGATAAATGAGGAATCACAGCGAAGAACACAAAACAAGGAATCAAAAAGTCTTTTGAAAGAGGACCTCGATCTCTCCTCGTCCACGGTCACTTGTATCTTCTTTCCCTGCGATCTTGCCGTCTTGTATCTATTCCCACTATGACGCTTCCTCTCGTCAATATTCCTCAGCTTCCCTGCCAGCATCTGGATCTCCTCTTCTATACGACCCGATCTCTGCAGAATGTGGCTAAACGAATGAATCATTATAGCAGACTGTGCTTCGACAAGTTAGGACACAAGGAGGAGAGAGGGATTAGTGCCTTAACCTTGTAGAGCTCAATCAGCACGTTGTCGAGAGACTCCTGAGAATCAGCAGGACAGAGATGGCGGAAAGATTTGATGGCTTCTATTGCCTCGTCTGATCGATTCAATTGTTTCATCACGATCACCATATCCTTCAACGCACTATCGACCCGGTCGCCTGCATTTATTGCAGCCCAGAACAAACCAACTGCCCTACCGAAATCTTTGTCTATCAACTGCAATCCCAACAAATCGTGAGCAAACTTGACAGTTGACATTCTAAAGTCGATAAATGCATGAAAGAACACCACACCACTAAATTCTTGTCAGAACCATCTGAATTTCTAACGAAGAACGAATCAACGAACAGAGTTCTTGCCAAGAACCTTACAAGGCCATGCCTAAATTCATCTCTAAGAACATATTGACATCCATCCCGGCAAACATCTTACAAAAGATTCATTGAATTCCATGAACTTAGGCATATAAACATCAACGAATAACAGAACCAACTAACAAAAGCGACTTTCTTGGTCGCCAAGAAATCAACCAGAAAAGCATCATTACCTGAACCCTCTTTGCCTTGACGTAAGGCGAGTCGCCGGCGGGAACCTTGTGTATGACGTGGAAGAAGTCACCCATCCTCCGAGTCGTCTTCCTCTCAGACAACGGGGACCTCCGCGGCTCCGGTCTCCGCGGAGGCGGCGTGACGCAACCCCGTCCCACAAAGTTCTTCCCGCTCGTCCACATCCGGCATACAACAACGGACGATCCCTCGGTTCCTCCTCCGATCGCAATAAAAGCTCCGATTTTGATCCGAACCCAGGATCAAGTACGAGGAATAGGATATTGGGTCGAGGCGAAGGTTCGATATTCGTGTGAGAATTTTGAAGTTCTGGTGGAGGGAAAAAGAGCAGTGGATGTGGTTTTTGTTTAGGCGAATAGACACGTTGATTGCGTCCTTTTGGTCGTTTTAAGTTCTTCGGCCAATTTTTAACTCATTAAATAAATACATTATCATTAAAAAATATAATATTTTTATCAACTAAAGTATTTATATGAGAGGAAGACGAAGGCGATCCAACAGCTGCCCGCATAATAAATGATAGTGCTGAGAAATGATTTATCTCCGCCTTTGGATCAATTACTTTCCATAAGTTATTAATCTTCTCATAATAATTCAGTTATGCACCGGTTAATATTATGCTCAAATAATATAAAGCATTCTCCTTCCCGTCGTCATTCTTTTGGGCTAACAAGACCCCAATGAAATTTCCCGTGCTACTATATACAATAAGGGTGATTTGCCTTGAATTGGTACACTTGCTTTGATAAATATGCATTTATGCTATTGAAGGCATTTTTACATATTTCATTCCATTCAAAAGGAGTACCTTTCTTCAACAGCCGATGGAAAGGATGACATCGTCTAGCTAAATTCGATATAAATCTCTAGATATATGCCAGCTTTCCTTGAAGGCTCTTCAGCTCGTGTATATTCCTTGGCTCTGGCATATTTATAATCGCATTTATCTTTAATTGGTCGACATCTATGCCTCGATGTTGGGCGATGAAGCCAAGGAATTTGCCCGAAGTGACCCCAAACGCACACTTCATGGGATTCATCTTCAGTTGATATTTACGCAGTCTGTCAAATACTTTTCTCAAGTCATTAATATGATCATGACTTCGTTTGGACTTGACAACCAAATCATCCACGTAACACTCTACGTTTTTATGTAGCATATCATCGAAGATGCGTTGCATTGCTCTTTGATAAGTTGCTCCTGTATTCTTCAACCCAAAAGGCATCATTTTATAACAGTATATTCCTTTTGGTGTACGAAAAGCTGTCATTTCTTCATCCTTGGATCCATTCGAATTTGATTATATTCTGACGATCCATCCATAAAACTGAGGGCTTCATAGCCAGTGGTCGCATATACCATTATCTCAGTGATCGGAAGAGGAAAATCATTCTTGGGACACGCATTGTTGAGGTCGCGAAAATCAACACAAACGTAAAGTTGACTGTTTTTTTTCTTGACAGGTACAATATTTGCGATCCATGTTGGGTACTTCACCTCCCGAATGAACCCAGCTTCGATAAGTTTATTGACTTCAGCTTCTATCAGGGGAATCAACTCCGGACGAAAAAGTCGTTGAGCTTGCTTTATGGGACGAACCCCATGCTTCAACTGTAATTTTTGGGTCGAGGCCGGGCATTTCTTTATAGCTCCACGCGAAGACGTCTTTGTTTCTTTAACAATTAGATATACAATTTCTCTTCTTCAAGCGTTAAACTTACACTGAGGAAAGTAGGACGATTATCCCATTCTTCTCCAAGGTCAACTTCCTTCAGTTCATCAATAGTAGACTTCTTCCCATCTTCGAATACTTCAGGAGCATCTTCTGCATTATCTTCTTTATGAGATGTGTCTTCATCGGCCTCTGAAATCGTGACATGATAAGAAGCGGCATCATCTTCAACATTATCTTGAGATAACTCCTCATTGCCATTTGTAGTTATCCATGTCTTCATACTCATTTTCAACACTTCTCCAGTAGTCACCTCCACAACGGTTCGACACTTCATCCGGGAAGGAACTTTGCTACGAAGATGATTCTTGTTTTCAATTATGACTGAGACATCTTTCCTACAGTCCACTCTCTTCCACACCATTCGACTTCTTGGAACTCGGTCTAACCTTAGTCGTGCAAATCTCCGAGCATCGGTCTTTTCCTCTAGACCACCAAGTCTATCAAATACTGATTTTCGTTCGGGCGCGGCTCCAAGTCGATCGAATGCTAAAGTTCTCGCAGGTACCTTGGCAGTTTCATCATTGGCCTCGATGTATTGGGTTGAGGCGTCTTTCACTAGATGACCAGCGGGCTTAGAGTAACATACCCATAACCCAGTTTTGACTTTTGTCCATCCCCTCCTGGATTAACTTCTTTTGTGGCGTCACCGAGCATTTTTAAGTCCTCAGTATAGTCAGCTGCAGAAAGTAATTTGAAAACATTTGGATCAAACCCATTGGTTCATTTATTGGGCTATGAATCCGGATAGAGAATTTCTCCCTTCTTTGGTCGAACAAAACCTTTTAGAAGTGTTTTCGTGAACCCCAATGTTGAGAGCTTTATCGCTGGCCAATTGAGTTCTTTCGATAAAAACGCTTTTGAACTATCATCGCTTACGAAAAGCGAATATCCTGCTTTTCTGAATGATATGAGGATGTAGCACAAAATTGATATGCTATGCTTCGTCGCATCTTTTGCCCGTGGATTTTCAGACATAAAATCATGTAAAGATTTCTCTTGTTACATGGATGCACCTACGCTTGGCTCTTTTGAGATACTCTTCATGAAGTTCAATCTAAGCACATCACCAAGCAGCGCTGCGTCTTATTACCGAGTATGGACAAAGGCCCAGTCCCAGGATACCCCAACATCCAGCGCCGGAAGAGACGAGGAAGCCAGCCACGAATCAGACCCAGTTACGGGGTCAACGAAAATTCACGGGGATACAGTTGGGGTTCGTTCAAAAAGTGGAAGAAAACAACAAAACATCCAACCGATGGACTGACTGAGACTCCCCTTTTCCTTTTTCTTCTTGCCTCCCCTCCTCTCCCAGAGAAGAAGGAAGGAAAAACAAGGGATCATCCGGGGAATCTTCGGAACATTGAGAGATGGCGGCGGCTCTTCTTTGCCTGTTCGTTTTGTCTTCTTGTGGGTAATAAGACCCAGACTTTGCTAAAATTAACAAATTTTGTTTCACCGAGTTTAAATATGTGGCTTTATGGAACATAAATAAAATTTTCCGTACAATGATTTACGAAATTGAATTTAGAAAGTCTACTTTTACTTAAGAAGAAAGTGAAACTTATACTGTCGAACTTTAGAAGTCGAATTTTCAAAAATGAAAAAGAGAAAATGAAATTATAAATTCCGACTTCCGATTTCGGGACTTTATTTTTAGAATTTCGAAACTATTACCATATTCCGTAATTTTTTTTCCAACACTCATTTTCCCATGACCAGAATATGGAACTAACAGTTCACTCGAAAATACAAAATGATGCCAAACGACGTGAAAACAACAGGCCGCTAAAATGGTCTCATGCCGAAACCGAAATCGGACTATGTCTACCATCTAACTCATCGTCCACTTTCTAGAACAAAGAAACCCAATTATCGGATAGAGGGGAATTCACAGGTCCAGTAGGAAGGAAGGCAGCGCCAAAATGAACGAAACCTTACCCATCAAAACTGGGAGCTCCATAATCAAAGAAAACTATATGTTACAATAAATAGCCCGGAGAGAAGGAAGGAACCAAAGGGTTTGTCTTACAACACCGGCGGTAAATCATTTGTTACTAACCCTGCCGGGCTCTCACTTCTTCCCGCCGCCAGAAACATTGAACTTGAAGAATATGATGTCTCCATCTTGGACAACATATGTTTTCCCTTCCTGCTTGTACTTCCCAGCAGCCTAGTAATAAGAATAGAAAGGAAATATATGAGGGATGTTAGCCAACGAGTTTGGATTCCATAGAAGATAAGAACGCCATCTAGGTAGTAAACCACTCGGATCCCAAACGTCGACTCATGCACTTGGGATAAAGCACAACTTTGTCAAGAGTAGCAAATACCTTGACAGCAGACTCACTGCCCAGTTCTTTCAGATCTTCAAACTTCATCACCTGGAGATTCCCAAAAGCAGAGTGATAAGAATCCATCACATGAACACCTACGACGTGATGATTTCATGCAATGGGTCCAAAACAGATTCAGTCATGCGACTCAAATCGAATTTGAATTTTGAGGAGAGAAAATGAAAGATCAGAAGCAGTCGCTATCAAATAATCATTACAGCAATGCTCTAGACTATATTCTAGACAGTAGGTGGGGTCAGCACAGTGGATCCTTCATCAGTATCACACACGATCCCTAGTCATAATCTCACTAATGACTAAACACCTCATGCCTGCCCTTGTTTATTGTTTCAATCTGTCTCTTCAATCTACCCCCCTCCTTTCAACATTCATAGTATATAAAAACTGTATCTCCTTCTGCGTGTGACCGAATCATCTTGCCGTCACATTATCTTTACTTAAAAACTTGTGGGAAGAATAGGAGACCGACTCTATCAACAAACTACAGTGGACGCCTACAAAGTCGATCACCAACCTCGGCACATATGAAACCTCTCTCAAAATCGGTATGGATGGTCCCTGCTGCTTGTGGAGCCTTTGTCTGCCGCCTAATTTGCCAGCACTTAACCTGAGCGTAAAGCAGAGAAGTTACACCTTTCCTATTATGACTTTTCATAGGTCAAATCACACTACTTCTCGTCCTCACAAAAGCCCGAAGATATGCAGAAACCAGCTATGGTTGATAGAACATGATTCACACAGTCAAGATTTTCCACTCACCTCATCTGGGCCAGCAGTAAAGAAGTAAACGAGATTAATGGCAGAGAATCCAGTCTTTATGATCTTTGTAAGTGCACTGCAATCAAATCCAAAAAACTCATTCAGCTGAAAGCTATCGAATCCATCAACTGAAAGTTCCACTCTTTCTAATTTACCAAAAAGTAACTTCGAGGGCAGAGAATAGGTTAGTGATCTCCAATGATGGAAAAGACCCAATATCAATAAGTTCAGGATGTTAAAAAACAGCTTCTGATGTAACGGTACCTCTGTACTTTGTTTTCCTCGCAATACTTAGCTGCATCCTCAGGCGACATCTCGGCCAGATCTCTCTCTAATGCGCAGCTGAAAGGTATGATTGTTTCACCACCATGTTCTTGGACCCTAAAGAAGTAACATGTATCAATCAAACTGGCTAGGATAGAGATGAGACTGGGAAAACATAAGAGATGGACTGCTATTAGACAACACAAACATAGCTTGCCTTCTCAAAAAGCCAAAATGTATTAAGAAACACAGATAGACAGCATGACATTGGATCATCAGGAGCCATACCATGCATGAATTTTTGGCAAAAACTTGTTCTTTTTTCTTTGGTAGTCCTTCTCGTTCATGTTAACCTGTGCCACAGAGTGAACAAAGATCGTCAGAAGGAGATTTGACTTACACACTAAAATATCTCGAGGAAAGAAGAGGCTTTCAGAGAACTAACAAAATGCAGAAAGAAGATGAGCTACAAGACAGAGTCCACGACAAGAACAAGATTTAGTCCCTACCTATGCCTTAAAAATCAACAATGGCAACAAAAAAAAGTATCACGGCTCTGCAGTGGCCTTCTAGGATCACTACCAGTCGAAGAGGGCGAGAGAATGAAAGATGGATTGATCAAACGAAGAACTCAATCAGTCATTTCATTCATCGGTCGGATGTACAGCTTACAAGGAGAAGAAGAAGAATTTACAACTCAACACCATGAATCTCCCACAACTTCCCTCCCTCCTATTTATGGTTGTAACCAACCAACAGAAAAGCAACTAACAAATTCTGTTAAATTGGGATACTTTCCCGCCTTCTTTCTTCTTCTCCCTTTCTCCATGTTTTGCATCTTCGCGAATTGCAGCACGTGACAGGCTCTAGAACTACTATATGAATTTTAGCTCTTGATATCCAAGCAGAGGAGAAGAAAAACCCTCTCCGTCCTGGTTGCTTAGAAATTATCCCAAGTCCAAATCATAGTAGGATAAGATATACCCGAAAAGCTTATGAGATGGAAAAGAACAACAAAAAATGCAAGTGATAACCGCCCTGGTATTCACAAAAATTGCAGTGTGTGTGTGTGTAATTGCATTAGATTTTCAATGGAACATCAGTTATTCAAGCTGGTCCATGGTAGAATTAGATATGCGCAATCACATTAGCACAAGCATTATAAAAATCTTGACAAACTATAACTCCATCCCATGTTATGTTAATATGAAACAGCTCTTATTTATCCATAAATAGATGCTCAAAATATGCAAACAATATATTCTGCATGAATGGCCTATTCAAGGGACAATAATCTAAACTTCAGAACATTTGTCCCCGTAAAATAATTTTGGAATATTGACAATTGGAAAACAGATCTTTCCTTCTACAACCCCCAAAATAGGACAAATCCGTGCAGGTCCTGCATCACCATCTGAACACACATTGCCCGATCTCGTTGGTACCAAAAATTTTCAATTACAATTTGTATTTAAGCAGAAACACCCACTAAAAATAAATTCTTACCAAGTATACAACAGGCTTTGCAGTAAGCAACTGAAAAGAATTTAAAATTTCAAGATCAGCAGCTTTCCAATCTCCTAAACGAACATCTTTTCCTTCCTCCAGCCAATCTTTGACCTATCAAAGAGAGATCAAACTCAGTGCAAGGAACGGGCAGTTTTGCAAGCATGGAGAATATAAGTAATGAATTCCCAGTAAATCACATGCAGGGAAACAAAAACAAGGAAATCTTAGAAAATCCTGACTAATGACAGATATAGGGTGTTGTATTCACGTCTTCATGTTATTCCATCAAAAACCAGGCAATAAACCTCCATCCAATAAGTATTTGGAATATAGCTATAGGATGAAAAACATAGATCGGATGAAAAGAGGTATGAAAGCCAATCAATATAAAGGTAAGAATTATCCAAAATACTTTTTCACAGCACTCATGCTCAATCTTCAGTTGTTTGTCGTTGCTCCTCTTCATGCTTTTCTCAAGATCTTCTATTTTCTTTTCCATGAACTCAATATCCTGGTAGCATTTTGCCCAGAACAAATGTTAGGACAACCTTATTTCATTTCCAACCAAGATAAGTGACTGTGCTACAAACAACAATTGAGCGCAGATGATACAGGTATTATGATAAAGTAATTTCACAAAATTGAACGTTTCAAATAAAAATCAAAAGAATTTCATTATTTCAAGATTTTAGGCCACCTAATTAACAAAGCGGTCGCTAATACACATAAATAACATGTTTGTGTTTGACACGCATTTTGTAAACAGAAGGAAAAACAAGTATAACAGTCACTTGGAAAAATCAAATACACAACTAAAAGATGGAAAAAAACTAGAGTCCTTGAGCTATGCCCGTGGTCCCGCATGCGGCATATTTACACAAAAAAGTACAGTAAGCCAGTACATGTATCCAGCATATAACAACAAAAGATACCTTCAGCCGTAGCTCCTCAGAAATGACCTCCAAGTCCCTGACAGGATCTACAGAATCATCTACATGAATAATGTCTGGATCTTCAAAGGCACCTACATATTAGTTCAGGAGCCGGGAGCTGGGTAAGTAAACACCAGAAAAGGAGGATAGTTGTCCAAATGAATTCACAAGTCAATTCATTTGGGGAATTCACTTCTGACTAAAAAAAGTTGTCAACCGGGTAAAGTGCATTATACCAATATCATAAAAGTTGGGCAATAGCAACTACGCAATAGTCAGCATAAGTTGTCTTACGTAGCACGTGGAAGATTCCATCAACAGCACGGATGTGAGAAAGAAAACTGTTTCCAAGACCTTGTCCTTGATGAGCCCCTCGAACAAGTCCAGCTATATCGTGGATCTCTAAGAAGGCTGAAACCTAAAAATTAAACAAAACACTTCCAGTGAAGTCCATGACAACTTAAAAATCACATCGGAATATAGCTAAAGTCTTCCCTTCCAGTTTTAGAGAGGGACATGCCATCTTGTTGGATAACCAATTGTACCAACATTCAGCATAGATTGAAAAATGCTGGAACTTAAGAACGGTCCAACAAAACCATACAATTTTGCAACTTCTTCCCTAGGACACAAGTGACTTGAGTCATGACAGTGAGTTTGAAGGTATTCTCTCATTCAGTAAACCACTCATCGACTCAATACAGTCCTAAGCAGAATAAAGAAAGATTAAAATAAACTATCTTTCAATAGACTTCCCAACTCAGTGTTCTTATCCAGAGAACTGATTACAATAACTGATACCTTAAGGAAACATAAAACCCTTCATCTGAATTCTGATGATACAGGATTGGTTCCAACAACATGGCTCCGCCCTTTGTTGATTCATCATCCCAAAGCTCCCATGAATTCAAGATCACTTTCTTCTATATTTATTTCATTTCACTCTACCTTTCTTTGTGAACCCCATGCCATGTCTCCAAGTGTCCCTCTCTCCGTTTGTTAATCCCCCAATTTATCTCTATGATCGTCTCCATAATATCTTCGCACTTTCTTGTCTCTTTCTGCTCAACTTTCTATTCTATTCCATCTTCATATGCTCTATAATTAACTCCTACTAATCCGTACATCCCTTTCATATATCTAGCAAATCAGTAATCCACTAAATCATATCCGAAATAACACAAATAACCCGGGGCTCAGTCACAAATACGATCAGACAAATTTAACTGTGGAGCTTCAGCACTTGAATAACCATCGGTAACTTTCATATTGTTGAACAACGACAACCCCAATTAAGAGCAAGATTAATCATTATAAAGAGGAAGAGGTCAATAAGAATGAGCTACGAGTAACAATCATCTATATTTAACCGATCATAAAGCTGCATCGAGTTGGAGTAAAGGTAATACCTCACTTTTAGGCTTGTATAACTGACAGAGCCATTCAAATCGTTCATCTGGAACATTGACACGTGCCTCATTTGGCTCAATGGTACAAAAAGGGAAATTTTCAGCTGGAATTGATAGCTTTGTGAGCGTATTGAAGAGAGTAGACTTCCCCACATTAGGCAATCCCACCTGCAACACACAGAAGTTGCCAATCGTCCGTTACCTATTGTAAAAAATGATAAACCTAAACTAGCCCACTAGGCCAATAACTCGAAAACCAACATGAGGACTGTAAAAGCACGGCACAAGCAAGGCAATCCCGTTTCATCACAGTCCAATCGAGATGAACCCCACAATATAACAACATCATGTGAACCTCTGCATGCGCTTTGTCATTCAGGCCACCACCCGAGGAAAGCGACCATAACATTCACTAACCAGTCATCGGAACTACAGCCAAGAAAAACGTTCAACCAATCCCACATGGCGTTAAAGTAAAGCAGCTTTAAACAGCAACAACAACCGAATAACCACATCCATTAAACTAAAAAGCACAATCCTTTTTCCATCCACGCACAATCAATACAACAACCCACGTGGGGAATCCAAGAAATACGTCCATTATCCAATCTTTCAACACGATCATAACTCAATCACGGATTCAATCAAGTGTCCGAGAACGAATCAGATCGAATCATCGCCCGTACGATGCCAATCTTGAGGTGAGAAGAGAATCTGCCAAGGATCGGCCTCTCCGCGGGCGCTTCCTTCCCCTTGGCAGCCTTCGGAGGCATTTCCTTCCACTCTTTCCGATCTCTCCGAATCCCTCCGCCTTGACAATTCTAGGATTTCCTCCCGCGACGCGGCGAGACGAGGAGACGATAAAAAATATTCCGACACAGTAAGGAAGCAAAGGAAGAGAGTACGGTTCGGTCTTAAACCCTAACAAAACTTAAAAATTTATTAAAAAAAAAGGCAAAATATCAATTTATGGCCTCAACTTTGAGCCAACTTTCTGTTTTGTCCTTAACTTAGTTTGTTATATAATTTTGTCACCAACTTTTTGTTTTTATTTTAATTTTGGCCAATCATGAATTTCTTTTAGCGAAAGCCAAACAAGGCCTTAATAGACAATTTTCATTTATCGACTAAAAAGAAAAAAGATTTTAAAAAATAAGAAATAATATTGAAACCTTTTATTTTTTTTTTATTATAAAATTTTTATGAACAAATCAAGTGAATTGGAAACCGAAGTTAACGATAATTACTGATGTTGTCAAAAAATATGAAAAATAGATGAATGTCGGATGATGTTCTATTTGGGGCGACTATTACGGGTAAAGTGGATTACGAGACGAATGAATGAGATGTCGAAACTCCACTATTATAGGACACATGTTAGACTATATTAAGGCCTTGCTTGGCTTTCGCTAGAAAAAATTCATGATTGGCCAAAATCGAAATAAAAACAAAAGTTGGTGACAAAATTATATAACAAACTAAGTTAATGACAAAACAGAAAGTTGGCTCAAAGTTGAGGCCATAATCGTATATTTTGCCAAAAAAAAAATAAAGGGTAAAATATTTGATTCAGGATAACTTTAGGTTTTGATATATCGTTTAAAATTTTTTGAATTTGATTTTATTTCGATTTTACTTTTTGATTTGACCCTATTTTTAACGACCGTTATGAATAACTGACGTGTCTTTAATGTCTATTTTTTCTTTCCTATATGGTTTGACGTGTATTCAACTTGTTATATTTTTTCATTTAAAAAAAATACGGTATCTCTTCTTGTATTTCTCTTTCCTATTCTTCTTCTTCCTTTCTCTTTCCTTCTCGCTCGACGACTTGTGTGTTCCCCTGCATGTCCCAAGCTCCCCTATTGCCCTTGCTGTAAATCAAACCAAAGAGTGGTGGTATCGAGAAAGAATCATGGATGGGACTGGATCTCTCGTTGTTAGGGAGTACGATTATCAGAAGGACCGACTTCAGGTACGATCACTGCAGAAGAGGACATGTCGCTGCATTCCGACTTTGGGTAATCTAAAAGTTTACCGTCGAAATCATAACGGCCATTAGGAATAGGGCCAAATCGAAAAGTAAAATCGAAATAAGGTCAAAATTAAAAATTTTTAAACGAGATGCCAAAACTTAAAGTTGGCCTATTGATGATGTCAAATATCGATATTTTGTCAAGATAAAATAACATTATGTTTATATTTTTAATTTTCTATATATTAATTAATGAAATATTGTGAAGTGATCAATTATTTATAAATTTTAAATAAAAAATGTGTTGTCTTTGTATTTTTTTTAAATAAATACCAACATTTTGTTCACTAACATATCCTACCTTTCTAATAAATTGATCAATTATTATTTTTTAATTTATAAAGTTTTCAAATTATTCAGTGGCAGTGATAATACGTGAATTTAATTCGCATAATAACAGAAGTATTGTTATTTTTTTAATATTTTATATTTCTTATTTTAAAAATAAAATTATTGATAAGTGGTGACAATCATGCACATTACCATCAAGAACCGGAAGATTGTCCGATCAATGTAAACGCTTTTAATATTCGTAGAAAAGATATTTAGATAGTTTCGAAATTTCGAAAATAATATTTTAAAAAAGAATTTAGTTACCAATATGGAATAATATGAATGTGATGGTACCTTAGATAATCGTACAATGAGATGAATCCCAAGACATGATTCGACAAAGAATTGTTATCGGAACAAACTCCCGGGACCTCTAGATCAGCTCAGTTCGTTCGAGAGAGACTCGTTGCCGCCTCGATCCTGAGTTTCTGAAGCACTAAGCAGTAACCAAGCATCGTGGAGCTGCAGGCTATACTCCAGATGCCACAGGACATCCCCCATTGTGGGCCGGTTCATGCCCTTGTCCGCCAGACACTTCTCTGCTATTTCCCCGAACTTCTCCATCGACTGCAGAGAATTCTTCCCCCTGAGATACGGGTCGATAATGGTTTCGAGGGATCTCTGTCGTTGCCACCTCAAAGCCCATTCCGCGAGGTTTATCTGATCTTTCGGGAGGCTAGGGTCTATAACAGCCCGAGCGCACACGACCTCGAACAACACCACCCCGAAGGAGTAGACGTCTGACTTCTCCGTCAATTGCTGCCGTCGGAAGTATTCCGGGTCTAAATATCCGAAGCTGCCCTTCACCGCAGTACTGACGTGGGTGCGGTCCAAGGCAGGGCCCATCTTGGAAAGGCCGAAATCGGACATTTTGGCGACAAAATCCTCGTCGAGCAGGATATTGGTTGTCTTGACATCACGATGGATTATTCCCCCATTGGCGCCCGTATGGAGATAATGGAGTCCTCTCGCCGCACCGATACAAACTTCCAGCCGCTGCTTCCAGCTCAATGGCGGCAGATCGTGGCCAAAAAGATGGCTTCTAAGAGTCCCGTTCCCCATACACTCGTAAACCAAGATCATCTCGTTATTTTCTTCACAAAAACCAATCAAGGACACCAGATGCCGATGCCTGAGCTTTGAGAGCATCTCGATCTCCGTCTCGAATTCAGCCAGGCCTTGCTGGGATTGAGGATGCGCTCGTTTGATAGCAGCGAGGACTCCGTCTTCGATTTCTCCTCTGTAAACCTTGCCGAAGCCCCCAAATCCGATAACCATGCCTTCGTCGAAATTCTTCGTGGCTGTCTTAATCTCTGCTATGGTAAATCTCCTTCCTATTCTAGCAGATTGCACCGAGCCATTTTGGGGTTTGCGTGCAGTTGTCCCCTTGGCATTAGCCATGCTATGTGTGATAGCACCATGAAGGAACAGAGGTCGCCAGCCAGGAGCGTTGCCTTTGTGATCAGCCAAATGCCGTCTTCGTCTTTTGCCAAAGAGAAAGACAAGAGCAGCTATGACTGCGAGAATCACTACAGAAGCAGCACCAACTCCGATAACTGGCCAGAGAGTGATAGCCTTTGATTTTTCATCCGGGGATGAAGGCAAACTAAATCTGTCGAAAGAAGCGAGATTTCCGTCCCGGCTCAACTTAAAGACCTCTAGACCATTTAAGAGAGCGTCGGTTCCCGCAGCACTGGTCGCTGTTTCCGGCCCAAGCTGAATCCACAAGGTGTTGAGTTTTGGAGAAACCGTGTCCATGTAATCCTGATGATAAGCTCTGTTCTTGCCTCCGGCTTGTACATAGATATCATAATTGTCAGCCGCTGTCCTGTTATTCACATAGATCCGGAAATTCCTCTCGTTCGGTCGTTCGTACTGCAGCTCACAGAAATGCAGCCTGACCAAGTAGTCAAAATCGGGATCCACAAACAGTTTCCACGACATGTTGATCCTTTTCTCGAGAACTTGGGCATTGGAAATGGTTTTTGCCGATTCATAAAGGAGGAGGGGGGCTGAAGATGAGTCATTTACTGAAGCATAACTTACATTGGACGAATTCTTAACTTCAGATCCAGCATCTGCGTTGATCATGTAGCCAGTATCCCCTTCCCATGTCCTCCAAAGATCCGAGTCATCGCTCGGTTTGATTCCTGGCCCACCAACATCTAACCTGTACAATGTCTCCATCCCTCGCCCGCTCACACTCACAGGTACCGCATTTCCACCGACCTTGCTAAGGGAGACAGGGAACAACTTATTTACAACGGGGACAACCTCAATCGCATTTATGAATGCAATTGATGCTTCACTGGGCCGAAACTCGATAACAAGTTCTCCAGAACTAACCGAGAGAAAATACTCCTTGATCACGTACAAAGAATTATTGCCACCCGAGTCCCGCAATCTCGAGTTCCTATTCAAAATCTCATCTCGAATGTTGTATTCTATCATCAACCTCAGCCCATCTGCCACCACCCCAAATCTAGAGTCGTTCATATTGCGCCCATCGAAAGGAAACGGACAAAAATGAAGCCGGAGAAAACAATCCCCCCGGACACCCTGGATAGTGTAATTCGTAGGATTCTCAAAAACTCGAGCCGTTCGCGGAATCCCCGCTCAATTCCGAACTCACAGCAACCACCCCGGTCGAACTTAAGGTCAGATTACCGTTCCCCGGATTCAAGTCTCCGATCCATCTTCGACCATCAACCACGATACTCGAATTCGCCCCACAGCTCACCAAGGTGCTCCTCGGCTGATCCTCCGCCTCAACAAACCCCGAACACAAAATCCCAACCACCAAACCCAATACCCAAATCAAAACCTTCGCCTTTCTTCCACAGGGACCGCATACTACCATTTCCAACATCAGCTCCGAGGACGTCGGAAATCCCACCAACAGCCGATCCCAAACACCCTTTAAAAAACTCTCACCTCACGAACACCATTCCCACCGGAGGCATTATATCAAACACAAGAAGATCATAAAAGAACGCCCCAAGAACCCCACTTCCTACAACATCACCGCCAGATCCGACCGACCCAGTTGAGACCCACAAAACGCTGTCGCGAGCAGACCAATACCCAAGTCGGGAAATCCCGGAAAGTTCCGAACTTTACAAATATCGATCGCCTCCTGGGGGGGTGGGTGAGAGAAGCCGCTGAACTGCGGTTTTTTAAGGTAATTGAAAGGGGCGGGGAGTCGCTGGTTATGGTAAGAAAGACGTGGCCGTGATGACGATGGGCAAAAAGGGAAAAGAAGTCCGACTTTGTCTTCTAGCTTTGTAGCACAAAATTTAACAATAAATAAATAAACAAAAACATTATTGCATAAATTATGGCATGTGTAGGACAGCCATGAGTTTGATTCTCATTCAATTTTGGGTTCCATGAATCCCAACAACCTGATCAAAAAGTGGTCCAATTCTTAGTAACCAAATGTTGTGTTTGGTTTTCCAACAACCATCCGATACGAACGCGACCCGTTACTTACGCGCTTTATTGCGACTATATTCGTCGTCGAAGTGCCATGCGATGATGAGCAGTATGTGGGGCAGTCCACATCATTTACGGAGGACATAAATCAAAATGGACCCATTTGTCAATATTCATTCAATTATGTGGTCTTGTGTCCCCTAGAATTGGACCAGAATTCAACCCAGTTCAGATTTCCCCACAAATCTTGATGTTTTTTTGGCAAGAACATGAGAGAAAAAAAATTATATTCACTTTAGTAATTATGGGATGACAGAACCAGGAAATCAACCTGCCCATAAATTGTGTGTGTGTGTTTTTTTTTTTTAATTTTGGATTCGGTGTTGATTACAAAAATAGTAAATTTATGGGTCCTTTTTTTCATTAAAGTGAAAAAAGCAAAAAGTGATGGGTGTCAATTATTTTGTGGGGGTCATGAGGTCGATTGAGTAATAGTGGGGTCCCATATTTGGCCCCGTTGCCTTTCCTAATCCTCCAAAACATATTGCTCATGTAAGAACGTCTATGATTTACTAGATAATTTTATATTCGAATATCAACCATCGTGTCTTTATTATATCTTACTTTAATGGACCGATGGACGTAAATTCGTCGTGAGATATAGAATCTCACTATGTTCGTAGAGAGATATACTTCCTTTACTTATTTGTTAAATCAACAAGCTTACTAATATGAGCTAAAATATCGTTAGTTTTGAAAAAAAAAATTATCAAATACTATTCGAGTTTACAAAACATTGATACGATCCAGAATCACACCACTCAATTTAAAAAAAAAAAGACGCGATTATCAACCGCGCCTTTGGTGCAACTAGGCAAAGTCGGGGTTGGAACCGCGTTTTGATTCCTACACATAAGGATAAGTTTTTTTAAGTGTGCGAAAGACAGGGTGGCAAAGCCGTGTGCAGTTCCAACTCGTCCTTGCGCAGCTCCGCCTTATGACGTGGTTGAGAATCGTGTCTGTTTTGTAAATTGAGTGACGAGGTGTTCATCGCACCTTAGGAACGATATTTCAAGTAAATTAAAAATGAATACATGTCAAAATGCTTTAATATTTATTACTGGAAAAACATAGGAATGAACAGTAGATGCAACATCAGTGACTTAGATAAAATTAAATAAATCCACTGGTGCTGATCAGAGATTTGTCTGTTTGTGTCCGTACTAAAATAGTAGTACCATCACTGGAAGTGGAAGGGGCACATTTTCTTTTTTTATTAATAATATAACTCGTTTCCATGCGAGTGAATCTAAGCAGTAGAATTTACTATCGTTTTTAAAATGAAATAAGGTTAAAAAAAATTTCTCAATGCATTTTCTCCATGTTGTTTGGTTACGTGACAAAACCAACGGAAGAGAATGTATGGGAACAAAAAAATTTTGGATACTTGTTTTCTTTTTCCCTTGATTTTTTGATGAAAGTAAACGCGACATTTGGTCCAAGGGCTCTGTAATAAATTAATAATAAAGTAAATAGTTTTAAAATTTATTAAATAATACTTTAAAAGTTAATTTCACTATAAATTCATTTTATAAAATTCAATTTTACTACTTGAAAATTCGTTTTATAAAAGTCGATAAGTCACTGACGGTAAATTAAAAATTTCTTAAATTATAATCGTATTTAATTACTTTTTTTTTAAATTAACTGTATATTTGTATAAAGCTTTCTTTTATCTTTATGCGAGACATGAAAAATGAAGTCATAACGATAATTCCAACGAAGAAGAGGGGCTGTGGGTGTTTGGTAATTAAATGTTTCATTTGTTCTTTCTGGCCAGCATTCCATGTGCACTTCCCCTAAATAGTGAGGAAGAGATGGACGCTGTCAATTCTCCATGTGCAACTATCTGCCCGGGTGGTAAAAGACGAGGCTTCGAGTTTTCTTACACAGTCGACACCGGAAAATCAGCATCGTAATCAGTGATTTTATTACGGAACACGCAATGGTTTATCTCTGCTCATAAAATTCGAGCTTCAAAATTCGCAAAACAGTAATTTTAAAATGAGTCGAAATTATTCGAAATAGGAGGCGGCAACTTCAATTTTACTTGACTCTGATTTTCAAGGTAACATTATTCAAATTAAAAGTTTGCAATTCCGATTTTTTTTAAGGAGTGGAAATAGAAATCGGAGTTACAAAATTCGATTTCGGGATATTATTTAACGAATTTTAAAATTACCTACTCTAATTTACTAAATATTTCCGTGACTAACGTTATTTTGTAATAAAACCATGTAAAATTCACTTAAAAACTCTTTAATATTCGAATTTTTACATTCATTGGTTCTTGTTTGGGGATCATCAGGCCTTTGAACCGACTAAGAAACATCTTAGTTATAGAAAAGAAAGAGTATACTTTAACTTGAGTTCCGATGGAATCTGGTGCATTAGCACCGATATACTAAACATCTTGCAGTGCTTAGACCGAAGTAAATATTTTACAATAATGGTGTCTGAACCGTTTTTGTAATGTTATGCAGATTACACGGAATGGTATTTGACAGGCCTGGAAAATCCATTCCATTTCAGCCACACAACACACAGCAGGATCATGCCGAATGAAGCAGGCATCCGGGGACCCCGGACATTATGCGAGCCCGTCATGGTGAAAACACATGACGGAGAAGCATGTACCTTGGAAACCAGCCAATCAATCCCGGACTGCCCAAACACTACAAATACAAGAGTACTGCACAAGAGACTATATATAGGGCACCCTCTCCAGACGGTCGACGATCATAACAGATGAAATGGCCCCATTACTCAGAAAACCCTATGACCTAATAGAACAGTAGGTTGATTACGGATACTGACTCTTAAGGTGCAACACAAACTAACCAAGGAGGAAAATTGTCGACCATGCTCATTCTTTGGGATGCAGTAAAAGCTCCGCATTAATGGGCGCGAATGACGGTTCGTGTGAGTCCTAAGATGTGTCCCTGGAAGCAGGTTTGTCCCCATCATAAGCTGGGGCGACGTTCTGCTGGGATTTAACAGAGGTCAAGACCTCATTCTGCTGATTTTCTTTCTTTTTTGCATTAAGGAACCGGCCTCCACAACCTCTCGCTCGCCTTATTGCATGCTGATGTCGAGATTCGTGCAGATATGGCTGCAATATTTAGCACGAAGCGAATGATTTTATGACTAAAGTGGATGCAAGAAAATGAGAACTAGAACGTGAAATGGTGTCATGCAAATTATAGCAATCCATTCTAGGTCAGTGCATACGACAATGGAAATTGTGGCCATTCAAATGATCCGTGAAACTGAGGTTCTTGCATGCCTTTAAAATCGTTCTAAAACGACAAACCAAACTGAGTATCTTCAATCTTCGCCATTTTCACATTCAAAATCAAGTTAAGTCTGAAATTGCAACATACCTTTCGTGACTTGACAATTTTATTCTCTAACTCCGCTTTCGCACGAGATTGTCTTCGCCGTAAGATGCCATGGTATTGTTTAGCATTAACAAAGACGGGCTCCTCGACTGCATCCGATGGTAGGGGAACTCCCGCCTGTTGAAGTCCCATGAATTGTAGGTGGACCTAGGACATGCCATATTTCAATTTTATACATTATAAAACACATAACAATCTGGGTATCCATAGTTCTTCAACTTTGAAAAGTTACGAATAACACAAAAATTGTCGAAAAGCATGTAACGTGAAACCCACCATATGCTGGCCTTCATAAGGCTGTGGCGGATATGATTGACCATCGTAAGAAGCAACTATGCTGCTATAATATGGATCAGGATGTGGATATACTGGAGGGACCTAAGAAAAAACCCATAAATGTATGTCGCTAAACCCACAAGAAATATTACCGCCAAAGTGGAAAAGGGAATCTTTGAAAAGATGGAGATACTCAAAAAATGAAAATTTACCATTAAATTTCCAGGCCCCAGCAGTGGAGCCGGTCCAAATGGCACATTGGGCAGTGTTATGCCAGGATGAGGCAGTCCAGTGGCTGGAAGATGCAGATGATGATTCTTTCGAGGCTCATCCGCTTCGCTGCTATCTACAAGAGGCATGTATGCGACAAGAATTAGTATCCAGAATGTGTATGGAGACAAGTAGCAAGAAAATAAAAGAACACCAGACTCAGGGAAGCAGGTGGAGGGAAAACAACCACGGTCAGGCAGAAGTTTTCATAAAGCATGCTAATTGGTAAGACTACCTGAAGGGTCGTGCTCGGAGGAAGTCATCAGATCGTCAATAGCAGATTCCTGAGCACAATTACAACAGAATAATGAAAACAAAATAAATGCTTGCAGAAAGTAACAACATAAAAAGCTCCAACATTTGCTTTTGATTGGTAATGAACCTCAAAAAAGAATTCCAATAGCAGCAATATAAATCCATTTACACAGCATACTTTTAGGAAACAGTTTGAAGGCTTCGAAATGCTGTTAAGCAATTCTGTGAAGCCTACTGAGCTTGAAAGCTTGGCAAGAGTTGTACATATAGTAAAGAACCACAAGGCAACAAATTTGCCCTGAGCACCTTGTTTATATGTTATGGTTCCGAAATTAACAAAAGATACAAGTAGGTGGTCTCGTTGCACTAGTACAGAATCAAGCATCCTGCAAAAGCTAACATTGGCATTGCTCTCCCACTTCTAAAATTATATTCGCAAAACATGAAATAACTAGAAGTCATGCCTATACGAACTTTTCATGGCGACGAAAGAAAACAAATCCGGGAGCAATTTTAGACTTTACTTCCAGGGCAGCTCTAGTTCTTCGTGGGATAATGAACAAGGTAAAATGTTTGGGCAACATATCACAAGGTAGACCAAATGGCCATGGAAGATGGACGCATTCAAAACATGCAGAACAAAGAAGCCCTCGTGCAGCCCCAGTCGGGTACCCTGGGTCTGAGCAACTACAGCCGCCGAAATCACACGACATCAACCAACATCAGCTCATTAGGAAACCTGTACCATTCTAGTAAACTAAAACCCCCGCCAAATCACACTCTCAGGCACAGAGAGCGATGCCCTGGGAACAGTTACTACATCTTCCATTTAATTCAAACCGGGGTTAGACACAAATCCACGCCACGAAATTCAACAATGATTTCAACCCTATTACTAGAAAAGAAAAAACCCACCAAATTATCAAACCACCCATCCATCACCACCCGATTGACCCCTTCCCCAAAGCACCACAAACCAGATTCCCTCGAAATTAAGCTCAATCCAACCATACCCACGAACCTTTACTCCTTCCCCATCAATACCTGTCTCTTATACACATCTAGATGTGTATAAGAGACAGGGTGGGGGGATGGCCCAGAAAACAGTTTTTCGGACCAATGGATTCAAGGACAACCTTCTCGAAGTCTTTCCTTTTCTTTTCCCTCTTAAATATTGGCTACGAATTGATTCACTACAATAACAAATTATTAATTATAATTTAAAAAATTGTTTCTATCATGAGTAAAATAGGATTGTATTGTTTTGTTTTTAAACGAATTTATGAAATATAGTTCGGCCGTAAAAATTCACTTGATATCATTTTTAAGTTGTATTTCAAACCGCAACTTAGGGCACTAACATACCTCCCTTTCAATTTTTACATGTACTTAAATTACTATTTGAAACTTTACAATTTCTCGTGAATTATATCTTTGAAATTGAAATCATATTTCATAATATTTTCTATAAAAATGATAATTACGTACAAACTTCGTAATTATAAATTTTTTTTAATGTACGGATTTATTATTTTAATTTCAATTTTTGAAATTTCAATAAATTTTATTTTAAAAGAGGGTTATGTTAACATATTTTGATTTTCCGAGTTAAAGGCACTCGATTTTGGAACTACAGTATGGTTAATAAGACTGAACTCGAACTTTTAGAGTTGGTATCTGTAAGTTGGTGTATGTAAGATGGGATTTAACTCGTAAATGATTTAGATCTATATTATTAAAAATTTAAATCTACGAAATTATAGAATAAGTGAGTTGTGATTCATGAACTTTTGATCTGAATGTATAGTTTCCTTAAAAAACTATAAATCTTATTTTTTGAAACTAATAAAAATTAATACAAATACAAAATTCTAAAATGTCATCCAACTAAAGGCGCAAAATAAAATTAAATTTTGATGAATTCATATGAAAATTTTTAAATTATTATGCTTACCATTAAACAAATTGACTATTTTAAATTCTATGCGGTTCAATATTTTAATGATAAAAGATCGATTTATGGCCTTAGAGCAACTTTCTATTTTGTTATTAATTTATTTTGTTATATAATTTTGTCATTAATTTTTATTTTTATTTTAATTTTAGTCAATCTTAAATTTTGTTGCACGAATGCCAAACAAGCCTCAATAAATAATTTTCATTTATTGACTAAAAAAAGAAAAAATATTAAAAAAATGGTAAATAATATTGAAACATCTCATATGTTATTTACTTTAAAATTTTGATGACTAAAGTGAGTTGGAAGCCGAAGTTGGACAGCAGTTGCTGACGCTGTAAAAAATATACAAAATTAATGAAGGTCGGATGATTGCTCTATTGGGAGGTCACTGGTGCGAGTAAAGTGGATTATGAAGTGAAAGAATGAGAGGTTGGAACTCCACTATTATAAATAACAGGTCAAACTATATTAATACCTTGTTTGGCTTTCGGTATAAAAAATTCAAGATTGTCCAAAATTAATATGAAGTAAAAGTTGGTGATAAAATTATATAACAAACTAAAATAATGACAAAACACAAGGTTGGCTCAAAGACGAGGAAACGTATATTTTGCCTATTTTAAAATAATTAAATTATTGTTTTTTTAGTAAAAGATATGCAATATACTCTCTTATGTGTTACAATTACAGTGAACAAATAAATAATTTTTAAAAATAATTATATAAGATAGTTAATTTTATTTATAATATTATATCATGAAATTATAGTGAATAAATTAAAGCTTATAAAACCATTAGTTGTCCATGTGATGCATGCCACGTGGCAAATGCACATAAGTCGCTTCGCTTCCGCGACATGTTGGATGCACTGCGATTTAAACCCCCTGTCCGGCATGTTTCATCGTGTGCGCCCTCAACCCGTCCACTCTCCGCCTCCGCCTCCTCCTCCGATGTCCGCCGACCAGACCAAGCACATGTACTCGGTGTGGGTAGTCCCACTGGATGACGTCTCCCAGCGGCTCAGGTCCCTGATGGATGGCCTCAAGTTGGAGTTCGGCGGACCAGAGTTCGACCCCCACATCACAATCGACAGCCTCATGTTGTCAACTGAGGAGGACGCATTCTCCAGGTTTAAGGCAGCCTGCGAGGGTTTGAAGGAGTTCGAGGCAGTCGTGGAGGATGTGGAGACAGGTTGGACCTACCGGCGGTGCGTTACCTGCTCATCAAGTCGACCAAGGAGGTGAGTCTATTTGTGATTTGGGTTTGGGAACATATGGATTTTGTTCAGTAAAGTTTGGATCTTTGAGTGGGTTTCTTTCGCAGGTCGGGGCAGCGATGGGTCACTGCTCTTGGCATTTTTCTAAGATGATATATGTTAATGCATGAATTTGAAGTTTCGTCCTTAATGGATCGAAGAGCTAAAACTCCGTATGAACATTATTCGATAAGTCCAAGAATAACGTCGCTCGAGAAGTGCTTCTCGAGTAAGCTTCAAGCATCGTGCGGCTCGAGACTCAAAACCACAGCTCGGGAAACGCTCTTTTGCTGAAACCCACGGGTCACGATGATGGAGCAGGATACATGACAAGCTAAGGGAAGCCATCTGAAATATGGTATGCATGACTCATACAAAATATGAATCAGATTGTACACACCATTTAGGGAGATCAGGTACTACGAAACCACCTTCATCTTTCCTATATCCGACCACCGATCCACCTAGGTAGATTTCTGTAAAGAGATATGCAGTAGCTGCCGTTCGTCCGTCGTCGTTCGTTTGTAGCACCCCGTTGTCATTTTCAAGTTTACTTTTGTTGTATTTCAATTCGCATAATGTCTGAAAGTATTGTCCTGAAATTCAGTACCGTTTAATTAATTCAAGCATCATTTCCCTTCCAATTTGTGTTCATTTACTTTACGGCGACCACAATTTCTCTATAATATTCGATACGTGTTACTGATAACATATCCCGCGCCAACAATATCATGTCGTAAGCTTGCCTTCTGTTGTTTTCTTACGTGTTGGCAATGATCCGAGGATGTTTGGAATGGATCCGAATCTGCAGTGTTTGTTCAATTTGCTTTGCATCTCTAGAAATGGTCGAATCTTGGTGTACTGTAGAGAATGTTGGTATCCGGATTTGCGAAGGAAATGAAATGGAATGGCGATTCCATTACTACCATTTTAAACTAACCAAACGATATTCAAACGATATGGAACGACAACCATTCCATAACTTTGTCATATCTGATTTTGAGAATATCTAGGAATGCACATGGCCTCCGGTGTTATCATATGGATGACTTGCTTTTTGTTGTCTCTGTTTTGTGATACTCTAGCCTTTCAGCTTTTGGTTCATTTTCTTTGGAGGTCTGTGCACATTTTCTGCTTACCATCGCTCGAGAATTCATTGGTTTAGGTCTGTGCATTTCAGTTGATTTCCATATTCGAGTGTCGTAATATAATGCAAACTGGTTAACAACCTGTCTGTCATGAATTAATTTCCATTCATTGAGATAATCAAGTGCTCCATGGCGTTTCGAACGGCCCCCATAGGTGGATGCTGTAGTTCCCTTAATTTGGCTGATTCGACTTTCATTCCGGTGAAATTCATTGCAGCTTACACGCCACATATCAGCCTCATCTATGGTGACATCTCCGACCAAGAGAAGAAGAAAGCCCAAGAAAAGGCAAACATACTTGACGAGAACCTAAACTGCCTGAGCTTCAAGATATCCCGCCTCGTGCTCTGCAAGTCCGTGTTTGGCGATCTGGCAACCAAGTCCGTGTTTGGGAGCTGATGTCCGACTGCCGTCTGAAAAATAACCAATAAGGGGTTGGAATGCGTACTACCATCGGCGATCTTCTTGCTTCTGCATTTCTAATATCAATAAGGGCCAGAAAGGGGCATTCCTCCCTACTTAAACACCTTCAAGAACGGTTGTCGATTCCGATGTAATTCGACATCGCGACGCATGTGCGACACATTGGAAAGGTATTTTCCCGGCTCGAAATGGTAAAAGGGCGTGTTATCTCAGAGTATGGATGTGGTGTCCAGCAATGACTAGGAAGACTTTGCGGAATTTACAGCCGGTTTTGCTTTTATCATTTGCCTAAACTAGCTTTCCTCAGCATGTCGATAAATTACCTAATCAGCATCATTTTTCCTCCAGAGAGAATTTTCTTACAACATTTTGTCTAGAGATTATTTTACTCTGAGAATCAATTCCAGTTTTGGTTCAGATGCTAAGATTTCGATCATATTCTCACTTTTTACGATTCTACTACAACTGCGATTCTACCCTTTCTATAACTTCAAAAATTCAACGAATCCTGGAAACTTCAATATCTGGTTCAAGCATAGCAGATTGATACATCTAGCACCAACCAAAACAAACTAATAGCGTACCAAACTTATAAAGTCCAAAGTCCGACTTTTGGGTATTATTTCCGGAATTTCGAAACTATTTGGTCGGTTTCGTCAAATTTACGTTACCCCAAAAAGGAAACAAAGCTTGGACAGCAACGCTCTGCTCACTGCTTCAGCGAACAAGAGAAAATGATGATCTCCTTTGGATTCCCTGGCGGGCACAATAAGATGAGGAGGCGTGACAGTGAATTGAATTATGGAATGAAGTGTTTTTGGTCCCCCATCTTCATCGAACTTTGTTTTAATGATGCAAGAACACTTTTAATTATAAGAGGTTGTAAGACTTTGTCCCGGGCATCTTCCTGTCATAATGATTGTTGTAAAAGAAGAGTTGGGCCATGTTTGGCAATTATAAAAATCAATCTTATTTTCTTTATATTTATACAAATATCGATCACACAACATAAAAAAGGTAGGCCCCTTTTGACAATAAAAAATAGGTAAGATATGGCATCGACTTTGAGTCTAAGTTTCTACTTTGAACTTAGTTTGATATATGATTTTGTCACTAATTTTTATTTTTATATTGATTTTGGTCAATTTTAGATTTTATTATGCGACAGCTAAATGACGCCTTAATAAACCGTGTTATTTATCGACTAACAAGAGAAAAAATAAAAAAGGAATTATATTGGAACTTTTGTTGTAGGGTTTTCCATTTTAGGATTTTGATGGTCAATGAGTTTGAAACCGAAGCTTCGATAGTTGCTGATGCTGCAAAAAATACGCAAAATCGATGAAAGGGGGACGATTGATTAGTTGTAGAGGTTGCTGCTATGAGTGTAAGGTAGATGATGAGTAGAGGAACACGAGAGGAGATGTTGTAAGTCCGCGGTTACAAGACGCATGTCAAACTATATAAGGTCTTGCTTGGCTTTCGCGAAATAAAATTTAAAATTAGCCAAACTAATATAAAAATAAAAGTTGGCGATAAAATCATATAACAAGCTAAGTTAATGCCAAAACAGAAAGTGACCCAGAGAATATCTCATTTTCTTTACGTTTACACTTATGTGAGCTTTGTACATCCATGCAATTAATTTAGAAAAAATTATAAAAATATGGTTCGATTTTTAAAATTTCAAAATATCACCC
The DNA here is from genome assembly GCA_029817735.1 of Melastoma sanguineum. NCBI lineage: Eukaryota > Viridiplantae > Streptophyta > Magnoliopsida > Myrtales > Melastomataceae > Melastoma > Melastoma sanguineum. The sequence continues at coordinate 1,893,956 of JARUPW010000016.1, read as the reverse complement.
TTTAAGTTTCTATTGAAATAATGATTTTTTTAAATTGAAAATCATCGTTTCAAACAATCGATTTATGAGCGATATTAGGAGAGTTTTAGAAATTTTAACCCTCAAACTTTTCCAAACTAACCTCATATCCGCACAATACTTCTTATTTTAAAAGGGTGACTATCCAAAATACAAAAAATTATTTCAATACTTCTGTAGCTCTAATAACATGGATACAAAACTCATTCCCATCGATCAAATTTACTACTACCAAACACGACCTTATTTATATATATAAAGATAAAAATTTAAAAGGTTTTCATTAGTGTTGTTGGGTCAATTTAAGGAATGATAAGGTGTTGTGTCATTAAAGATTCATTGTGCTTTATGTTACTTCCCTAAGGTTTTATTTATTTTCATGAAAATTTTCCACTACATGGATTAATTCTTTTTGAATTACATGTTCATAAAAAATTTTGAATTTTAATTTTTCATTGAAACTCATGAGTAAACAAGATAAAATGAGAAAGAGTTAGTCGACCTTAATTTTCATGAACATTTAAAAATAAAAATGCGATAAAAACACTCCATTTTTTTTATATATGTGGAAGTATAAAAGGAAAACGTTAAAACAAATCTGGTGCCGTAGTATTTTAAAATAATATTTGACTGAAAAATATTTCGCGAAATAAGACAATAACTTTCATAATTTATCAAATAATATTTATAACTCGATGTTATGTTGTAAAGGGGTATTGAAATGCCATCGTAAAAGTTGATCTTGACTAATACATTGATGGCTTTGTCATCATCCTTGCGTTTTTCGTATCCATTGTAAGTGAATCATTGTCCTTTATAAGCGTCATTCGAACATGAACACGAAAGATATACAAGACTACGTTATGAAACACTGTGAACGGATAGCGTTGGGATTTTGTCATGCTTCTATAAGTTTTTTGATTTCGACTCATCATTGTGAGGATACTAACACCGAGTTGAAAATAATTAATTATTTTGTTCGTTAATAATATTAATCAGAAAAAATATAAATCCGATTTCAGTGTAGAAAGGGAAAAATAGGGAAGTCTTCTGTAAGGGAATCAGTCAAAAGTCAACTAAATTTGGAAGTCGGTCTTTCGAGATTCGATTTTCTTAACTCACAAAATCACCGTCGGATCAATTTAAGAATATTAGTCAATAAATTTTAAAATTAACTATTTTATTTAACCATTTTTTTACTTACTAACCGACAAAACTCGATACTTTCCTGTCACGAAATATTAAAAAAATGCATGGTAAACGACCGGTCACATGAAATGAAATCACGAATCCGCCCCCGCTCAAAATAAGACAAAAATTAAATCACCCCCNACATATATATATATATAAAATACATTTCCAACTGTCAATTTTTCACTCCCGCAGTCATCAGCACGACTCCCGCCGCTTCGACTTCCCCACCCCCCGACTCTCCCCCTCCCTCTCCATCTCCTCCTCCCTGTCGACGCCGGAACCCTAGTATTTTCGCCGGAGCCTCTTCCTCCTCCCCCGCGCTATCCTCGTCTCCGTCTGCGGATCTGCTTCGTCGTAGCAGCTGTGTGAGTTGGAGTTTGAGGTTTTTTTTTTGTTTATTTGTTTCAGAGACCGGCGGACGGTTGTCGCGAGCTTATTGTGAGTAGTAGCGGAGTGATTGGTCGGGTGAGGGGCGGGAGGGGAGAGGGATTGTGAGTTTCTGGCGTTTGGTTGGAGTGCGGGAGTAAAGTGAGTGCTCGGGGCGGTGTGTTGCCGAGGAGGTTTTCACGAGGATTAGTTTAGAGAAGTGATTGGATATGGGAAAAAGTAGAGTTGGAGTCGATTATGTTTGGTTGAGTCGTTGTTTGCTGTGGTTTGATTTATTGTTGTTAAGGGGTAGTCAAGCATCCGTGTTATATCTTTTCTAGGAATAGGCGTTGTGTTTTCCTTTCTTTGTTTTTTTTGGTGGATGCGATTTGGAGTTTCTTGAGCTTGCTTCGTCTTTTCCATTGATTCGATTTGTGTACATTATGGTTGACTGCAGATATTCTTTGTTCGCTCTAGATTATTTCTCACTCATATTTCGCTGCTTGAGAGGAAGTGCTTTTCTGTTTCCTGATTAGTATATTCATTTTCTTCTATGTTTTTTTCAGAGTCAGTTGATATTTGATATGTCTCTTGTTAGTATGGAGAAACACTGCACACTGGAGAATTTCCGTTTCGGCGACTTCGACCCCGATGCATGCAGCGATTGGTCTCTGCAGCGAAGTTGTAGTGGTGAGATTAAAGAAAGTGACAACCCTGATGTTGAAGTTTTGGAGAATTTGGAAGATTATTTTCAAGATCTCAATGATCGGCTTATAATTTCCAGAATGGTCAGTGATTCTGTCATTAAGGGCATTGTTAGTGCCGTTGACCAGGAGGCGAAGGAGAAAATTGCCCAAAAGGAGGTGGAGATTTCTTGGTTGAGATCAGCTTTACGATGTTACCGGAATGAAGATTCGTTTCTTGATATTCCCGAAGCATGCGGACTTAGCCGGGTCTTCTGCCATGATGTTTTCGACGTTGATGATTTTTTAAGAAGCTCTCAAGATGAGGTTATGGAGCAATTGAAACATCTCAGGAAAGAAATTGATTGCATGAGGGGTCCAAGCTCTTTTTGGAAGATTAGTACGGGTTCCCAATTAGTTGGATTAGGTGGTTTACTTTCTGAGAAGGTATCTGAGAGATGGGCCACGGTGGATAATGTTATTAATACTCTGCAAAGTAAGGTAGAAACTGTTTACCATAACTTAATGAACCTGGATTTCTACTCCAAGGGATCAATTAAAGAGTTGCAGCAAGAAAGACAGTTTCGAGGTCAAGTTGAGGCTTCAGTTATGGCTAATTGCATCAGAGGGTATCGATATGAATTTGAGAGGAACTTTTGGGATCGTGGCAGTCGTCATAGTGGCAATGTCAGTACCTCGAAGAAGATAGAAGAATTTAGGGCCTTACAAGAAGAATTGGATGCCCTATCAAAGATATTATCGATGAATGATGCTGGGAAGCTTATTTCTCATGGTTCTCAGGATGTTGGCGAAGCATTTGTTGTCAGTGATCAAAATGGAAAGCACGATGAATTAGTGATTACAATGCCTGAAAACTGGGATCCTGCTCAGGTGAAGCACTTGACAAAAGATGAGCTGATCAATTATTTTAAGGATGAAATGATCAAAATGAAAAGGAATCACGAGACCAAGGTGCAGCAGATGACTGAAGAGGTCTTCAGTTTGAAGCGTGAATACTACAAAGAAAAAGGAATTCCGCTTACATTGAAGAAAGAAAAGGAGTTGGATGCGTTAAGAAGAAAGATCCCTGAAGTAATGTTGACGCTGAAGGGCATGTTGACAGCGGAAAAATGCATTATTGACTCTAATGGCAGTTCTGAGTTACTGGGTTTGTTTAAGGAGCGGTTGGAAGCTCTACAATCGGAGAATGAAAGTTTGAGAAATATGGTCTCACTTAAAAAGGAGGAGGTTAAATATCTCAAGTCACAGGTTGCTGATGCTGCAAAGCAAATTTCTTTTCTTTCTTGTGCAGAAACAAATTTGCTGCATACCAATAGAGGTCTCAAGTCTGACATAGAGGAGACACAAATTGAAGCATCAATCTGTGGAGATGTGTACCTTAGTTTCCTTGGGGACTTGAGCTTGACATTGACAGAATTGATAAGTGGAAATTCCAACAGGCAGAAAAATGATCTTGAACAGAGTTCTTGTTCCGGTGAATGTGAAGAAGTTCTTCGTCTCGCAGAATCTGCTAGACATTGGGAAATAGATCATTCGGAGATTGAGTCTCTTGTTTTACATGGGGTACATGAGGTAGTGTTTATGGGATGCCTGAAGGATGCTGAGGAGTACATGAACTACTTGAATAATGAGCTGGCTAAAGAAGTCATTGAAAGGATTAATCTTCAATCAGAAGGCATGGAAAAGGAGAAATTAGTGAGAAAAGGGATCCTGGAGAATGAGAACCTTAGAGAAGATAAAACCAAGCTAGCTACTCTTTTGGTTCAAAAAGAGAGATTAGCTGAAGAAGCAATAAATGCATTGTCATCGTGGAAAGATCAATTACAGAACGCGGTTTTAAACATTAATAATCAAATGTCTGACATGATGTCTCAATTTGACCAAAAGGTTACATCAGAAATAGGGACTAATAGATCAAGGTACTGTTTTTATATCGCACTAGTTGGTCAGTCAATTCTCTTTTTCTCTCTATTTTTTTTGGAAACATCTTAATAATATAATTGTGCTTATTTTTACAACAGGTTGGTGTCTTTAATATCTGAAGTTGGTCCTCTATCTCAGAAGTTTAATATGCTTAGAAGGGTTCTGTCGAGTTACAAGCACAAGCTTAAAGCAAGATCTTCAAATCTCGAAAAGGCTGAAGCTGAGGTACTACATTTACCATCTGCAGGCTATTTGACTATGTGGTGAAATGAAAGATTTCTTGTTTTGGTATACCATGTTTATTGATCATAAAATGGTATATGTGAAGTGTTCAACTAGAAAATAATCTCAAGAATTACATAAAGAATAGATCTTCCGACTTTGTGTGAGTTGAGTTTCTACGACTAACTTGTTCCAAGTTCTGCTAAATGAGGATGGGTTCATTAGGTTTTGTAGTTGGCATCCAGCTTTGTTATTTTTATGAGTACCCCCCAAGTGTAATGTTTTACCAAGAGCCTACCGGAGACCTTTCCAACTATAAAACCAAAGGCCTGAATGTTGGATTACATTAGAAGTCTTATCGCTAAAAGGCATGCATGCTGGAAGTTTCTAGGCATAAGTTGGCTGGAAGACATTGAGTAATGATTGTTAAAGAAAAATTCAAGACAATTTTTCTACTTTCTTCAATCCAATCCAGCGGATGCATATGTTGTAGGATTAGGAAACTCAAATTTTTTAATAGCCAATTAACTGCAGATTTCTATGCTCATTCATGTATCCCTATCATAATTTGAAGAATTGTTGGAGAAGCGCAATAGCGTGATGGGTGTCAGATATTTGGTATAGCATCATTCTTCCTCAAGTTATGTGGCTGTGACTGTGGGCATAGTGTGGGGAAAGATGTCTGATACATTATAACTTGGCCAGTCTGTCCAAGCTTCTTGTCTAAGAAGCTTTAGTATAGACTGTTACCAGGATTTAGAGTTAGATGTCCTATATTTGTGTATTGAAATGTTAACAATTTCTGGCAACCTGTAGTGATTGTGCAGTTCAATGTAAAAACAATGCTTTGAAGTTTTTTGCGTGCTGGTTTTAGTGGCTAACTTTTAGTTTCTGGTCTTGTAGGTGGATCTTCTTGGAGATCAAGTGGATTCACTTTTGAGTCTTCTTGAGAAAGTTTACATTGCCTTGGATCACTATTCTCCAATATTGAAGCATTATCCCGGGGTAGGTTTTCTTTGGTCTGTGATCCGGATCCTCTCCACAATTTATGGCATGTCTATATTTCTTGGGCAAAGAAAATTGCGTGAGAAAACATGTATATCTAATTCTTTTGCGTTTTTAATTGTTCAGAACTTTATAACCATTTCTCCTCATTTCCCTTCTTTTCTATCATGTCCATGCAGACCATAAAAGATTGTTTATTTCATAGTACCTTTTCCAACATCACTCAAATGACGATGCCTCATTATTTGGTTTTTGGCACTTTTGTCCTAAACTAGCTTTTGAAGTGTGATTACACTTGTTTGTCTGTAGTTTGCATCTGAAAACTGGGTTTAAATATGCTCAGTAGGCATGTCTGATAGTCTTTTATCATGTCAAATCTTTCTGTTCATCTTTTGCGAAATTCAACTCCTAACCTCCAAAGTCCGTGTTTGCTTTGGATAGATTATGGAGATTCTAAAGCTGGTCAGGAAGGAGCTATGTGGAGAGTCCTTGAAGTCAGTCGATGAGGATTTGGATGATACTCTGAAGTGAACAGCATGGTACGTGTCCATGGTTGACAATCTTAGCATTATGCTCCCACTTTTTGATGAGTAAAAGATATTTTTCTATGTAGCCTGCAGGAAAGTCTAATCTTTGAGTTTTTAAAGAATTCATACTCTTCTAATTCATTGTACTTAATCTGTAATCTATCTTCTTCAGGTCCTTGCCACGAGCTTTACTAGTAAAAGGTTTCCTCCATGACCACTGTTGTTACTACCAAGGATTTTGAAGTTTTTTAGACGACTTTGGAAGCAACAGTATTGCAGAAAAGGCTGCACATCCCTGTTTTGGGGGAATGACCATTTGTGCTTGCTAAGTGGCTCTTTTTTGGTGGTGATCACTGGTCATTGTAAATCTGGCAACGGTAGAATTAGCCTTAATATTGTTAATCCTTCACAGAGATAGAGAGAATGCTTTCTTCCTTGTGTATAATTAGGAAGAAAGTCAGACATCTGTGTCAAATTTTCTACGTAGCCTTAGTTTCTTGTATCATTCCTTCTGAACTATAGGTAATTTCCTAGTCATTTACTTTTCTGGTTGAAACTGTGATATTCATTTATATGTTTTTAGACACAAATCCTTGTAGCACACTTTTTCTGTTTGGCGTATTGTTGATCTTCCATTAATCATGATGATCTTTGTTCGTAAGAGTGATATGGTGATGCTCAATTATATGATGCCAAAACTTCGAAGAACCATTTGATAGGATGCAGAGCAGGTGGATGTATGTGACAGAGGATTGACTTAAATATTGGGTTTAGCACCATCAACACTGCTTGTTGTGGCTCTCGCAAGGACCAAAGACCCTTCCAGGATCTGCAAAAGGTAATGGGTATACACTTCCTTAGATCTTTGGACGATGAATAGTTTGGTTTGATTTATGTATGTAGCTCATGAGTGTGATGTTGGTCCTGAAGTGTTCGTCAATGTGGCCGCCTGCAACGTGGTGGAGATCGAGCTGGAGATCATCCAGCACCCTCGCAACATGCAGCTGGCAGTTGATCCTCTTCCTCTGCATGATCTTGACGGTCGCCTCGTCGTCGACAATGCCCACGTCGAGCACGGTAACCTTCGATTTCCTTTGTAGCCAGGAAGTTCTGAGAGTCCCTTTGTAAGATGACTGCAGCTTTGTGATTGTGCGCTCTTTCATCCCCAATGTCTTCACCGTATGCTATTCCTTGCTCCTACTCCCTCGTCGCCTCCTATGTTAAAAAAGGAGATAATGTAAGAAAATCAAAATTGTAGGTTTGATAATGGTATCCTTTGCAGTGCCTATACCCAAGCTTATGACGTTCAGGTCATAGTGGCCATGTAATGGCAGGGGTTGGAATGGCTCCTTCGTTATGGGAGGCTGCGGTGGCACCTGATTTGGATGTGACAGAGGATTGTAAAAGACGGAGGACGACAACCAGGACGTGCCCAGGGTACTCCAGGAAGGAGGTAAGGTTCTCCCAGCAGCCCTTGTTCTGTGGATGCGTTTGGTGCATTTATGGCCATCCGGTCGAGGTATAATGGTGATCTTGTTCCTCCATTGACCATTCATTTCAATTTTTGGGACTTATCATCACCTTGTCAAATGTGGCTGCAATATATATAAAGGACGGGTGACTATGTGCGGTAGGTTTCGAACCCAAGACCTCCTTAAGCAAATCCAAGTTACTTACTGCTTAGATTAACCCCATGTTGGTTCCATTTTTTGCTTTGGTTCTATGTACCAAGCGTGTAGGAATTCCCTGTGACGTGGTATGTTGGTGTGTATCGGAGGTACTGGGAGTCTTTGGCAAACTCTACCCGTAATATGACAGCATTGCAATCCATAAGTTCGTAGTGTGACCTCACTTCTTCCCTTGGCAACATCATCAATTGGTTAGAATCCGCATTACCTATATTTGGTTGGCTGAATGTATGTGTTGCCTAATGTCCTAACGGGGGACATGCCGACTGTCGATAATTAACGCAGTAGCTAGATAGGCTTGCACTCGTAGCACAACGTAGCGGCCTCCAAAAATTATGGGATGGGAGTTGCATTCTTGATGGTTGCCATATCAAGTTGGATCTTCCTTGGTCTCCGTCCACTCTTCACTGGGTTCCTCTCCACGAGAGACGTCCTCACTTCCTCAGCTGTAGTTATATCCACCCGACAGTCCTCCTATAACTCCTCCTTAACCAGAGCAGCGGCAGCCAGATGCGGGGGTGTTTGGGTCACTGCCACTTCTCCGGACGCAGAGTCAGACCGAGCCGACTACCATCAGGCCTCGAGCTCCCAGGCAGGTTGTTAAAACCCCAAAATATGTTTATGTAAACAGTAAATTTGATTGAAATTTTGGTTTATTAACTATTCTTTATGTTAATATTATTTCTTATCAAGTATTTAAGTGGATTGACCTAAGTGAAGAACGTACCTGACCTGGTATAGAAACAAACTATAAGTAAAACATTATTAATGTTACATTTAAATTAGGCTAAATTATCCGATTTATCTTAAACTATATCAATTTTTTTCGATTTATCCCTTCGTTTACGTACTATCTTCATATATATCAAATTTACTATTGCTTCTTATCTATCCTCTTTTACGGCCACCAAACCCCAAACCCTCAAATCGGGCGCGAACCATAACCCCACAAATCGCTGACCCATCAACCCTGACACACCATCCCCACCATTCACGACCTCTCCACCGATCCACCATCCCCGACCTTCTCCGATACACTACCCCTAGTCCTTCCCCGGTTGTTTTCGACCTCCCCATCCCAAGACCTTCCCTGATACACCACTTCTAGTCATTCACCGGCCGTTCTCAACCTCCCCACCCGAACCCTTCCTCGAGCAGCCCTTCTTCGACTGTTTTTGACCTCTCCACCTAACCCTTGCTTGCTGGTTTGTCTCTTACTGCTATTTTTCTGAATTAGGATTTGATGTTGTACTATGAGATTTTGGCCAAGGATGGAGAAGTGCACTGTTTGTTTGTCCGATCCTCCCTGAGATTATGCTTTGTTTTTTGTGATTATGGTTTATCCTAGTTACTAATATTTGCGGTGTTTCTCGGTGGGGAGGTCGGAAACAAGCCGGGATGGTGGGTCAGAGAAGAGAAGGTCGTGAATGGTGGAGATGATGTATTGGGGCGATGGGTTAGTGATTTAAGGGTTTAGGCTTCGTGCCTGATTTGGGGGTTTACGGTTGGGTGGCCGATATTGGAAGTCAAATTAATTTGGGCGCTGGGGTGGCCGATTATGGGCCAATTTGGAATGAAATTATTTTAAATGGGACTAACCATGACATTCCGTCAAATGGTGATCTTGTGACGGTGGGCGACCGACGGCGTTAGCACCTCGTCAACTTCGTCGGACGACTGACGGAGGATAAATAAGAAGTAACGGAGTAAGTTTTAGATATATGGAGATATTATATAAACGATAAGATAAATCAGGAAAAACCTAGAATAAATCGAATAATTTAGCATTTAAATTAAGAAGTTGAGATTAATCAGGAAACCATGTGCTTAGGATAAGTTATGTGTCTTGAGTTTTTAGTACCCGAAAACATATAGTTTGATATTATTTATCATCCATTAGTTCGTTATATTAAAGATAATTAATCACGGACATATTTGATATACAAATCGGTGTTGATTCTACAATTTTTTTTTTGTGAAGAATCAGAGTGAATTAACTTGTATTTCCAAATTATTTATAAGTTAGATTTTGTAACATGCGGATCTGAATTCCAAATTAATTATACTCTTGATAATTAATACTAACTGTCTATATGAACTGACTATCATGGAGGGGTCTCTCCATTAGTTAATACTAACTATCAAACACAATGGCTCCAAACTCCATCATCCTTTCGATCATTTTCCTGCACTTATTGTCGATAAGCCCCGGTCTCGAATCGGATAATGTCATGAGGTTTGCAAAGAATCACCTCAAGTCCTTTGGCTACTTGTCGGGGGATTACAAGTCGACCGACGACGACACCTCTGGCGAGGCCTTGGTGTCTGCCCTGAGGACGTACCAAACTTTCTTTGGATTGAATGTCTCGGGAAGAATAGATCCCGACACGTTGATGATGATGAGTCGGCCTCGTTGCGGTGTCCCCGACCGTCCCTCGACGGATGATGTCCACAACATCATGCCCAAGTATGCTTTCTATCCAGGAAAACTCGCTTGGCCGAAATCCATGAAGAAACTCAAGTACACTTTCCTAAACGTCCCGTCTATCCCATCCAGAAACGGAAGTGCGGCCATATCGAGCGCGTTCTCGACATGGTCAGCCGCATCAGGATTCACTTTTAAAGCGGTGTTAGGTCCGGCACAAATACACATAGGATTCTATAGAGGTGATCACGGGGATGGACACCCCTTCGATGGTCGCGGTGGTGTAGTTGCTCATTCCTTCCCTCCAACGGAAGGAATTCTCCACTTTGATGCGGACGAGAATTGGGGTGTGGTCCAAGTTGCCGATATCCTCGACCTAGAATCGGTTGCGTTGCACGAGATTGGGCACATTCTCGGGCTCGATCACAGTGACAGGCCGAGTGCCGTGATGTTTCCTAGACATGGCTATGGGCTAATTAAGAGGCATCTTGACCAAGATGACATTGATGGCATTCATGCTTTGTATGCGGACTGAGAAAAAAGTAAAATTCGTTATAAAAGATTTTTCAGTTTATTTAAGAAGTGATAACATTGTTAGACATAATAAATAATATTAAAAAATGACATAGCTAAGAAAATTCCTGCGAATAATACAAATATTACAGTCCAGAAGGTCTTATGTCCATAAGTACAGGGTATCTTAGTAAAATTATAGTTGGGTGTCTCTTAGTAATAGAGTCGGATGAAAGATTAAATTATGAGTCAACAATTGATTGCACGAACTACGAACATAACACGAGGAGCTCACTCGTATTGTCAAGTCGTTAGTTTCTCCGCTAGTACTTCATATGGTTCTTCGTACGAGACATGAGGTAACAAACGTTGAATATGTCATTGGCACCATGAACTTGCCCTTGTTGTATCAGACTGATAATGTAAAAAGTTGATCAGTTTGGATCTCTCTGAGAACAACCTGAGTGGAGCTATACCAGCGCAAGTCTTTAGGTATTTCTTCCTTATCAGGCTTTCTTGATTTATCCCGGAACAAATTAACAGGAGTGCATCCAGATGAAGTTGGCAATCTAAAGAACCTAGCAATATTAGCTGTGAGAGGGCATAGGCTGTCTGGAAAAGTCCCGAGCACTGTCGGTGGGTGTACCGGCTTGATGTCATTGGACATTGGGAATAATACGTTTGAAGGCAACATCGCCGCGTTTCTATCTCCTATGAAAGGACTTTAACATCTAGACTTATCGTATTATGTTGGCCCAAAGATTACACTAAGAGGGGGTGAATTAGTGTTAAGTCCAATTGAAAATTTCTTAAACGCTTTTTCACAACCCTTACAGCGGAAGCAAGTTGCTGTAAAATAGAACTTGTGAAATATACTTCAAAATGAATTCGGAGACACAAAGGATTTTATAGTGGTTCTGTGAATGCACCTTTGTCCACTTTCGGTTGTTTTCACTAATACTTTAAAATAGTGATTACAGTATAGAAGGTTGAACCTTATGTGGTATAAGAAAATAGTTTCTTTAACCACGGAGCGGTTAGACTAGCTTAACAAGTGCAAGAAACTATCTTGCTGAGCTTAGGATGAGTCTAAGAAGAATCACAAGGAAATCAACCAGACTTGCACGAGCACAGAACCTTGGCTGGAAGCTTCAGCCATCTGTGACGCTGTAGCGGACTGTCCCTTCTGTGGATAAGCGAACAAATTCGATGACGCTTTCTCCAAGTATTTGGACGCCTCTGATGTGCTTCTCTTTTTGTATTTTTGGTTTAATCTGCAAACAAATAAAGATAATTCGTCTACAGTATGTTGCAGTCCCTCACCACTTACGCCTGCTACAGAACCTTCTCTTGAAACTACTGTACGCTCACCCGGCGTTACATACAGCTTCTCCGGCCAAGTCCTTCAGTTCTGTAACCACCGATGCCTACGGAGTGGCTTCACCTATGCAAACCTGCTGCAAACAAACAAACAACAAAATAACCAACTACAAAAGATTACGCCTATTACGGACTCCTTCTCTCCGACCAACTATGTACGCCGACCCCCAACCAGCGACCCTTCTCCCCAAGCCCTGTTGTACACAATCCGACGTTACGGACAGTGTTCCAGTCAAGTCCCTAAGAATTGTAAGCACCGGCGTCTCCGGAGCAGCTTCAACCTGCTCTAGTCACCTCCTGGGAGAACGCTCGCCTGGAGAAACAGTCATACACGCTCACACACACGTTAAAGCACACAAACGTTGTTGAAAGGTCAAGACTTACGCTCTGAATCTATTCTAAAATGTTTTTGGGGTTTTCTTTCTTATAGTAGTTCCGTCCTCCTGTAATTAAGGAAACTTATTTTACCATAAAAAATGTGTCCAGATTCATTCCTTTTGTCCATCAAATGATTGGGAACATAATTCATCTGATTTTTTTATCAATCAGATCATCTAATCATCGGATATTAAGTTATAGAAGGTTAAGCCACATTTCATCAACAACATTCTATAGTTGGAAAAGAAAATTATTTTGTTTCCAACTTGAGTATTGAAAATTTGTTTTCATATTTTATATGTGAATACGTAATATCATAGTAGCTGCTTACTATGACGTAGCAACATACTGTTGTTACTAGCTATAAGTCAGCAACACCTTACTCAAGCTCATCACTAAGGATAAGCACACAACTTATGAAACATTATTACTGACCACCAGTAACTCGTTGCTTAAGTTAATAATCAAAACCAGGTTAACAAGAAGTTCCAAAGGCTTAGTAGTAGAAATCTCATTCTTAGACTTGAATAAAGATTTAGTTTGCTTACCAAGTGAACAAGCTTCACAGAAGTTGTCTTGCTCGAATTTGATATTAGGCAAGCCTTTTACCAATTCTTTTCTAGCAAGCTTGGATAGCAATTGAAGGTTGGAGTCTCCTAACCTTCTATGCGAAAGATGAATTTCGTCTTTGACTGATAGAAGACATCTTTCTGTAGCACAAAATCTCTCCTGTGTTAAGGTATAGATGTTCCTTTTTCGATTTTCAATGAAGCGGACTTCATTGTTTAGGATATCGGAACATTATATTGATCAAAGTATCTTATAGCCTTTGTCACAAAGCTGGCTAATGCTCAGCAGGTTATGTTTGAGTTCTGCAACCAACAGAACTTCTTCTACAACCATAGAGTCAGGACTTCCAATAGTTCCTGTTCCGATGACAGAGCCTTTGCTATTGTCACCGAATTTAACAGAGCCTTCATTATGTAAAGTCAGCTTAGAAAATTTGGATGGATCTCCGGCCATGTGTCTAGAGCAACCACTATCCAGATACCATTCACTTTCTGTAGCTTCTGTTCGAAAGCGGAATCGACTTTCTATAGAGTTTTGAGTTTCAGTGTGAGTAGTAATGCACATTAATGCTTGTTCTTCCTCATCATCAGGATCCTCAATATCTGCCCAAGCAATCATAGCTTTCTTGGGTTTGCTTTGTACAGAAGGTTTTTCCTTCTCCTTAAGTAAAGGATAATCAGATTTGAAATGTCCCCTCTTATTATACTCATAGCATATGATCATCTTAGAATCAGGATGCTTTTCGCATTTCTGATTTCTCTTATTGAAACGTCTTTCGGAGGCGAACCGCATAAGGGGTTTAGTGATCATAGCGAGTTCATCATCCGAATCAGCTTCTATCTCATCATCCGAACCTTCAATTGATTCTTCTGATACTTTAAAAGCTACTGAGGCTCTTTTCATGTCACACTGAGAGGTGCCCTCCATCTCATACGACATTAGAGAGCTCATTACCTGATCTAATCGAAGAGTAGAAAGATCATTAGCTTTCTCAATAGCCGTTTTCTTGGCTTCCCAATATTTGGGTATAGTTCGTAGAGCATTTTCTTACTAATTCGAAATTAGTATAGTGTTTGCCTAGATGAGTTAAGGCATCTACTAGGAGGTTAAGTCTCTGAAACATTTGTTCTATAGATTCTTCGCCTTTCATGGTAAAGTTTACATATTGATGAATTAAGAAATTCATCTTGGTTTCTCTAATCTGGATTGTCCCAACATACATGGTGACAAGTTTATCCCAGATTTCCTTGCCCGAAGTGCAGGTAGAAACCTTAACGAATTCACTTTCCAACATAGCACTAATCATTAAGTATTTAGTCGTCTTAGTGAGTCGTTTGATCCTAAGGCACTCCCGTGTAGGATAACCATCAGGACCGGTTTGTAGTTCAATCGGGAGAGAAGGTGGACCGTCTTCTATGAACGACCACAAATCATCGTCGATTGTATCTACAAATGTACTCATTCAAATTTTTCAATAGGAAAAACTCTAACCATAAAACATGGGAGGATTCCCAATATGTGGTTTCGGTATATAATAATTATCACCCATTTTTCAACTTACAGAAGATTTAGGGTTCTATGAAGAACAACAGAACCTTAACGATACTGTACCGAATCTCAATACTCAAAAGCTTTCTGGTGGATTGAAAATGATGTTACTAGTAATCAAGTCTTTATGAAATAGAGCAAGAATACCAAAATGTTTAATTCTACAGAAACCTTAAAGTTTCAGGTTTCAGCAGAAGTAAACAACGTAATAGCGATTTCAAGCGTATAGCAAGTAACGCCTAGGATATAACTAAGCACTGAAGCTTTTGTTGAATCCTGTTTTAATACAAATGGTTGGATTCTAGCAGAGCTATTAGCTACTGTAGAAAGAAACCAATTTGTGACAGTTATAGAGCGCAAGCTTCTGTATTGTAGAAATCGAGTGCAATAGAAGGTACAACTTTCTATTGAATCTCAATAAGCTGTAAAGCTTTCGTTGGAACCCGATTTAATACCAATCGTTGGATTCAAACAGAGAACACATCTTCTGTAGAATACAACAAAGTGGGGAGGGTCAGAAAGCGTACAGAAGGTTCGAGCTGCTATAAGATCTCAACGAGCTGTTAAGCTTCCGTTGATCCCCGTTTTGATACTAATTATTGGCCCAAAGATTACACTAAGAGGGGGGTGAATTGGTGTTAAGTCCAATTGAGGATTTCTTAAACGCTTTTTCACAACCCTCACAGCGGAAGCAAGTTGTTGTAAAACAGAACTTGTGAAATGGACTTCAAAATGAATTCGGAGACACAAAGGATTTTATAGTGGTTCGGTGAATGCACGGATGCCCCTACGTTCACTTTCGGTTGTTTTCACTAATACTTTGAAATAGTGATTACAGTTTTGAAGGTTGAACCTTCTGTGGTATAAGAAAATAGTTTCTTTAACCACGGGGCAATCAGACTAGCTTAACCAGTGCAAGAGACTCTCTTGCTGAGTTTAGGATGAGTCTAATTCGAATCACAAGGAAATCAACCAGACTTGTACGACCACAAAACCTTGGTTGGAAGCTTCAGCCTTATGTGACGCTGTAGCGGACTGTCCCTTCTTGGATCAACGAACAGATTCGATGAAGCTTTCTCCAAGTGTTTGGACGCCTCTGATGTGCTTCTGTTTTTGTATTTTTGGTTCAATCTATAAAACAAATAAAGATAATCCGTCTACAGTAGGTTGCAGACCCTCACCACTTACGCCTGCTACAGAACCTTCTCTTGAACTTACTGTACGCCCACCCGGCATTACAGACAGCTTTCCCGACCAAGTCCTTCAGTTCTGTAACCACTGACGCCTACGGAGTGGCTTCTCCAAAGCAAGCTTGCTGCAAACAAGCAAACAATAAAATATCCAACTACAGAAGGTTACGCCTGCTACGGACTCCTTCTCTTCGACTGACTCTGCACAACCAGTGACCCTTCTCTCCAGGTCCTATTGTATGCAATCCGATGTTATGGACAATGTTCCGGTCGAGTCCCTCGGATTCGTAAGCACGGGCATCTCGGAGCAGCTTCAACTTGCTCAACCTCCTGTAGTTACCTCCTGCGAGAACGCTCGCCTGGAGAAACAGTCCTGCACACTCACACACATGTTAAAGCACACAAACGTTGTTGAAATATCAAGACTTACGCTCTTAATCTATTCAGAAATGTTTTTGGGGTTTGCTTTCTTATAGTAGTTCCGTCCTCTCGTAATTAAGGAAACTTATTTTACCATAAACAAAATGTGATCAGATTCATCCTTTTGTCCATCAAATGATTGGGAACATAATTTATCTGACTTTTTGTCAATCAGATAATCGGATATTAAGTTATAGAAGGTTGAGCCACATTTAGTCAATAACTTTCTATAGTTGGAAAAGAAAATTATTTTGTTTCCAACTTGAGAATTATGATAATGGGGTCGTGCAAATATCCAGTTGGGACTTTCAGATTTAATTTTGTCTTATTTAGACAAATAAATCCCAAGATAATGTACTATAGAAGGTTCTGCAAGTTACGGCAACTTAACCTTCTATACGAGGAAATAATTAATCAATTACTTCCAAATTTATTTAATTCATTCTAGATATTTACAATGTATCTGGACAAAATTGTTCTGAAAATAATGTTTGAGAATGATTTCTAAATAACCTATTCATTTATAGAAGGTTAGGTGGAAGTTGCGAAATGAAACAAAATAATTTCCTTGATTAGGAAATACATCGTTTTTGACTCAAACTTTTGTTTTACCGGATAAAAATTAAATATTAATTCAAATATTATTCCTAAGAATATTTCCTTTTTGAATATTATTCCTACGAATATTAATTAATTAATTATTGTAATATCTATTTTTTAGAAAATATTTTCTAATCATGCCATTTGATTCTAAAATGATCATTGCGGAAGTAGAAAATATTATCTTGATATTTTTCCTTTATTAAGAAGCATATCTACGTTACAGAAGGTTACAGCTGTTATAAAGTCATAGTAGGTCAAATCTGCTGTTTGACACATAATCAAAATCTTATCAACACATTATAACTTCTCCGGTTTGATGCCAAAATTCCTAGGAGAAGTTCCAAATGAAGGAATCTTCCTAAATGCCACAGGGATCTGAAACTACAAACTCTGTGGCATTGAACTTACCAAGCTGTCCTACTTCTAAATGGAAGCGCGAAAGAAAAACCTTGTTGAAGACCGTCATCGCAGTCGCCCGCGGGATTGCTTTCCTGTTTGTACTGCTTTTGTTGATTGCATCATATAGTTGCATGGAAAGAAAAAGAAGAAACGTGAAGTCGCAGTCTGGGTTGGTTGTCAAAGGCCCTTTTCCACAAATTTCTTATGAGGATATACTCGGGGCGACCAGTCCAAAGGGTACGGCATTCAGTCAAAGCGGTGGTGGCAGTGAAGGGCCATCATCAATCACCAGCCCCTATAATTTATCATGGAAGGAAAGGAGGCTGAGGAGGAAATGGTCAAAAAGGCAATGCTATCATAACCACCGACAAGATTAAGGAAATCAAGTGTTAAAATAAAAGATTAATCTCCTTAGAGTCCAAGTCAGTCGTCTCTTTTCAGATATTTTCTCCAGCAAAAGTAACCCCGTGACTCACGTTCATTTATATTACGATTAAAAAATATAATTATATTTAAAATAATGATATGATTTTGACCAGACAGAAGCCTACCATTTTTTACTATAGAAGTGCTTCGCCTGAAACATTTTTATTCGATAATTATTTAGTTAATAAATAAGTATTTAATTACAAAATTAAATAATAAAACAGATCTTAATAATTTGATTGGTTTTTGTGTTGTTCATCCTCTTATACGACTTCGTTATGGCTTCTTTTCAATAGAGAAACAAATCTTGTTAACATTTATCGGCAAAAACAACACTTCTTTTAATAGAGATAAAATGGCTTTCTGAACTATTTGTCCTACTCTCTTTATCGAAGAAGGAACAAGTGCCATCGATATTACGAAATTGGGTGTTCTGAAGAGAAATTTCGAAGAAAAACTACATTCCATATGGTGTTTTTGTGTATTAATATCACATTGGTTTGGTATAAACCCAACATGAAAAAAAACTCAAATTAAAAGACTTAATAACGCATATTCTTTTTCATGAAAGCATTTTAATTGGCGTATTCATATATAAGTAAGGGACGCGCTTTCATTTGGTTATCCGTAATTATGCTATATCAAACACGCTTATGAACGCATCCTCCAGATATTGGAAAAGGTTGATCCACTTTGTTCAAGAAGTCACGTCCATCATCGTGAAATTTACGTTAAAAACGAGGAGTTACATTATGAATATAAAATTTTACATAAAGCCGTAATGTTGGGATTGTCGTGAAATGGGAGGGTTATAAATGGCAATAAAAGATGCCACCAAAGAGTAGAGTTAGTTATTCGCTACTACTACTACTACTAGTCATCAAAAATTGATTATGGGTTCACGCTCTACTTTTATGATATTATTATTCACTTGCCTCGTGGTTTCGTTTTTTGTCCAGGGAGCAGCGGTGGCTAAGACCAACGAAACCGACCGGGCTGCATTGCTTGAGTTCAGGGGCCGCATACCCGATGACCCCGATGGTGTATTCACCTCCTGGAATGACACCATCCACTTTTGTCGTTGGCCTGGCGTAACTTGCAGCAGGAGGCATCCCCGCGTCACCAAATTGTGGCTCCCTGGCTCCAGACTGGGGGGATCCTTGTCACCCTATATTGGGAATCTCAGCTTCCTCAGGATAATCAACATCAAAAACAACGGATTTGCTGGCGAAATCCCCCCTGAAATCGGGAACTTGCGTCGGTTGAGAGTGTTGCTCCTGGATAATAACTTGTTTTCGGGTCAGCTCCCTGAGAACATATCGGGCTGCACAAACCTACAAGAGATCTGGCTGGGAAACAGCAAGCTTGTTGGAGAAATACCTCGTGGATTATCTGCTCTGTTGGAGCTTCAAGTCTTCGAAGCCCACGAAAACCATTTCACCGGGAAGTTCCCTGATTTCTTCAGCAACTTCTCGTCTCTGGAGATCATTGATGGAGTCGATAATGGTTTCAGCGGCCCCATCCCAGCATCTCTTGGGCGATTGCGAAGGTTGCGATGGATTAGTCTCGCAGGAAACTACTTTTCCAGTTCGGTACCCGCCTCGATTTTCAACATAACCTCTCTGATGGTCATAGAGTTCTCGGAAAATAAACTCCATGGAGGTCTCCCTCTGGATCTCGGAATCACTCTTCCCAATCTCCAGCAGTTCCAATTCAGTGCTAATCAGTTGACCGGACCTATTCCTCCTTCAATAGCGAATGCAACAAACTTACGGACCCTACAGTTGACCCTGAACAATTTCACCGGATCGGTTCCTGATCTCAAAAATCTCAATCAGTTGAGGTGGCTTGGTATTGGTAGTAATCAATTGGGAAGCGGCACGTCGGGGGACTTGAAATTCCTCGAATCCCTCAATTCCACCGAGCTGTGGGTTCTGAATTTCCGCGGAAACAATTTCGGAGGTAGGTTGCCTCGGTCTATTGGGAACTTATCTTCCAATTTGAACAAGTTGTCATTCGATTCCAATCAGCTGACGGGGACCCTCCCTTCAAGCATCGGGAATCTTCACAACCTGGAAGTTCTAGTTATTAGCAGGAACCCATTGACGGGTATGCTCCCAATGGAAATCGGTAACCTCCACAAGTTGAAGCTCCTACTAGCACAACACAATGATTACTCAGGGGAAATCCCATCTTCTCTTGGAAATTTAACTATGTTGACGAAACTGTCATTGCAAGGGAGCGGATTCAGTGGGAGTATACCAGCAAGCCTCGGAAATTGCCAAAACTTGATCGCTTTGGATCTATCTGGAAACAACCTGAGTGGAGCTATACCATCGCAAGTCTTGGGTATTTCTTCCTTATCATCCGTTCTCAATTTATCTCAGAATAAATTAACAGGCACACTGCCAGATGAAGTCGGCAATCTGAAGAACTTAGCAGTATTAGGCGTGCATGGGAACCGACTGTCTGGTCCAGTCCCGAACACTCTCGGTGGATGCACCAGCTTGGTGTTATTGGACATTGGGAATAATCTGTTTGAAGGCAACATCAGCTCATTTCTATCTCCTCTGAAAGGACTTCAACAACTAGACTTATCACAGAATAACTTCTCTGGCTGCGTACCGAAATTCTTAGGAGACTTCCAGCTCACATACCTCAACTTATCTTTCAACCATTTTGAGGGAGAAGTTCCAAATAAAGGAGTTTTCCTAAATGCCACAGAGATCTCGATCATGGGAAATTACAAACTCTGTGGCGGGATTTCTGCATTGAACTTACCAAGCTGTCCTACCTCTAATCTGAAGCGCGGAAGGAAAAAATTATCGTCGAAGATCGTCATCACGATCGCCGGTGGGATCGGACTCCTGTTTTTTCTGCTTTTGTTTCTTGCATCGTATCGTTGCATGGACAGAAAAATAAGAAACATAAAGTCACAGTCCGGGTTGATTTCCAAAGGCCCTTTTCCACAAATTTCGTACGAGGATATACTCAGGGCGACCGGTGGGCTTAATCAAAATAACTTGATTGGTGTCGGTGGTTTTGGTTCGGTGTATAAGGGGATCCTTGGAAATTCTGATAATGTGGTAGCCATTAAGGTTCTCGACCTCCGAAATCGAGCAGCTTCAAAAAGTTTTGTGGCAGAATGTGAGGTGTTAAAGAAAATCAGACATCGAAATCTTGTTAAGATTTCTACAATCTGCTCGACCATCGACTTCCGAGGTAATGATTTTAAGGCGCTTGTGTATGAGTACATGGAAAATGGAAGCCTGGACGATTGGTTGCATCCTAAAGTTACACATGAGGGAGTACGCCGGAAGTTAAGTTTAAGGCATAGGCTGAGTATTGTCGTGGACATTGCTTGTGCTGTGGAGTATCTCCATCATGATTGTGATATGCCGCTGATTCACTGTGATCTGAAGCCAAGCAATGTTCTCCTGGACTCGGATATGACAGCACACGTCGGTGATTTCGGCCTCACTAGAATTCTCTCTGTTGATGATGTTGTTGTTCAAGTCAGCTCGACGGGAGTGAGAGGGACAGTCGGCTACAGCCCTCCAGGTGCGTCGATTTTATGTAAATGTGGTTTCCAATAATTGTTAGCTTGTACTCGTAGTATAGGTCATTTAATACGAAATATTTGTAGAGTATGGAATGGGAAGCCTAGTGTCGAGGGAAGGCGATGTTTACAGCTACGGAATTCTTCTGCTGGAGATGTTTACTGGAAAGAGGCCGACCGACGACATGTTCCAGGATGCGTGGAACATTCGAAGCCACTGCGAGGCCGCATTGCCGGAAAGAGTGGGCGAAATAGCAGACCCTCGTCTGTTTTTAAACGAGTTCGGAGAAGGATCGATCGCCCGTGCTCCGCGAAGGATTATAGAAGGTCTAGCGAAGGTGTTTGAAATCGGAGTCACATGTTGTAGTGAGTCGCCTGGAGAAAGGATGGACATCCGCGCGGCCGCAGGGAAACTACGATCCATCAAATCTCTGGTGGGATGAAGCTCCGAAGCCAGAATACCAGCCTGATGGATTGTATCCCCGACTGGTTGTATGTTTAGTGGTGGTAGCTGAAATAACTCAATCCCATTATTATCTCCATCTATTTCCCACCTGAATGAATGAAGGATGATGCTCTGTTTATATCTAATCTTGTGTTTTGCTTATCATCAAATTGATTTTTATCATTCTTCTTTGCCCCAATTGATTAAGGTGTAATTTAAACATTTGAAACATTGTCATGCTTCATTATTAATTACCTTATTAAGCATAATACTATTAATATGAGTTAAAAACATTCTAATTATGTTTGTGGTCCGAACAATTTCACCCAATAGTAAGTTACAAAATTATTCTATGCATGATAAGTATTTCTGTGTTCCTGGAGAAAGAGCACAAGTTCCCCCTTACCAGTAATCCTTGCAAGAGCACGTGCCGCTGTTGAAATGGTGAAACCGGCTTCGATCCCGGACGATGATCTCCCTTCCATAGATCTTCGATATGAGCATCATCGCCTGGTGACAATCTGCGCAGATTCACAGATTCTTCACCACCCTTATCGGGACTCCTGCACCCGTGTTGATGAGCATGAATGCCACGGCTATCTTCTCGCTGTGATAGGACAGTGCGAACTCCTTCTCCTCGTCCTCAATATTGACAAACACGTTCCTCGTATGAGGGACGTACCCTTCTAATCTAAAGGAATTCGTGATCTCGGTGAGCTTCGCGTAAATTGACTCGCTCTGACGATGAGATTTTTCACCCATCGTGAACTGGTGAATCTGGTTCCCCAGTTCAACGAGGCTGTGGTCGGGAAACTACTTTGGGAGCATGACGTGAAGAGACGGACTTTATTCGGTAACCTCCACAAGTTGAAGAACCTACAAACAGTAACAACAATTACTCAGCGGAAATTCCATCTTCTCTTGGAAATTTGACTATGTTGACGAAATTGACGTTGTGAGGGAGCGGATTCAGTGGGAATATTCCCGCTAGCCTCAGAAAATGTCAAAAATTGATTTTGGATCTCTCTGAGAACAACCTGAGTGGAGCTATACCAGCACAAGTCTTTAGGTATTTCTTCCTTATCAGACTTTCTTGATTTATCCCAGGACAAATTAACAGGCGAAGATGAAGTTGGCGATCTAAAGAACCCAGCAATATTAGCTGTGAGCGAAAACAGAATGTCTGGAAGAGTCCCGAACACTCTCGGTGGGTGTACCAGCTTGGTGTCATTGGACGTTGGGAATAATACGTTTGACGGCAACATCACCCCGTTTCTATCTCCTCTGAAAGGACTTCAACATCTAGACTTATCACATAATAACTACTCCAGTTTGATCCCAAAATTCTTAGAAGACTTCCAGCTCGAATACCTCAACCTATCTTTCAACCATTTCGAGGGAGAAGTTCCGAATAAAGGAGTCTTCCTAAATGCCATGGCAGTCTCTGTAATGGGAAACTACAAACTCTGTGGCAGGATTCCTGCATTGAACTTACTATTCTGCCCTACTTCTAAACTAAAGCGTGGAAGGAAAGAAATGTTGTCGAAGATCCTCATCAAGGTTGCCAGTGGCATTGCTTTCCTGTTCGTTCTGCTTTTGCTGCTTGCATCTCATCGTTGCATGAATAGAAAAAGGCGGAGAAACGTGAGGTCACAGTCTGGGTTGGTTCCCAAAGGCCCATTTCCACAAATTTCGTATGAGGATATAATCAAGGTGACTAGTGGACTCAATCAAAATTACTTTGTTGGTCCAAAGATTGCACTAAGAGGAGGGGTGAATTAGTGTTAAGTCCAATTAAGGATTTCTTAAACGCTTTTTCACAACCCTTACAGCGGAAGCAAGTTGCTATAAAACAGAACTTGTGAAATGGACTTAAAAAAGAATCTAAGAACACAAGGGATTTTATAGTGGTTCGGTGAATGCACCTACGTCCACTTTCGGTCGTTTTCACTAATACTTTGAAATAGTGATTGCAGTGTAGAAGGTTGAACCTTCTGTGATATAAGAAATGCTTTCTCCAAGTGTTTAGACATCTCTGATGTGCTTCTCTTTTTTTTTTTGGTTTAATTTGCAAAATAAATAAAGATAACCCGTGTACAGTGGGTTGCAGTTCCTCACCACTTACGCCTGCTGCAGAAACCTTCTCTTGGACCTACTGTACGCCCACCTGTCCAGACAGCTTTCCTGGCCAAGTCCTTCGGATTCACAGTCAACGACGCCTACAGAGTGGCTTCACCAATGCACACCTGCTGTAAACATAGACAACAAAATAACCAACTACAGAAGGTTGGAGGTCCCTCACCACCGAACGCCTGCTACGGACTCCTTCTCTCTGGCCAACTCTGTACGCCGACTCGTCAACCAGCGAACCTTCTCCCCAGGCCCTGGTGCACGTAGTGCGACGTCTCGGACAAAGTTTCGGTCGAGTCCCTCAGATCTGTACGCAACGACGTCACCGGAGCGGCTTCACCCACGTTCAACCCGTTGTAGTCACCTCCTGCGAGAATGCTCGCATGGAGAATAAATTCCTGCACACTCACACACACGTTAAATAACCACTAACGTTGCCAAATGTCAAAAATTACGCTCTGATAATTCAAAAAACCGAATTAAAATGTTTTTAGGCTTTTCTCTTATATAGAGGTTCAGTCTTCCTGTAAAGAAGGAAACTTATTTTACCAAATACGAAATATGACCAGATTCATCCCCAACGTGTATAAATCATTTGGGGACAATCTCGGATTGATTTCAGATCAATCGGATCATCCAATCATAAGATCTCGTCTTATAGAAGGTTAGAACCTAATTCAGTCAGCAACCTTCTATAGGTGGAAAGAAAGAATATTTTATTTCCAACTTGAGAAATCTGATAATGGACACTTATTTATCTGTTAGAACTGTCCATAATTAATATTGTATTAATTGGACGTTTTATTCCCCATATATTACATTAGAGAATGTTCAGCCAAGTTATCCTTTTATACAAGGAAATAATCAATAAATTATTTTAAAATTGACATAAATCATTCTAGATAATATTTTCATTGTATCTGGATGAAATTTAGATGAAAATTTTAATTGAAACTATTTCTAAATAACATTATTCTTTATAGACAGGTTAGATAGAAATTTCCAAAAATAATAAAATAATTTCTTTGATTGGAAAAATATTTTATATTTGGCTGTCAATCACTTGTCTCATCAGATAAGTGTTTAATATTAATTCAAATAATATTCCGAAGAATATTCCATTTTTCAATTAATAAAATAATTGAGATAATCAATAATTAATTAATTATTAAAATAGCTAATAATAGAAATATTCTCTAATAAGGTATCTTGCTATGAAATGATCATTGAAGGGTGAAGAAAATATTTTCACGATATTTTTCCTTTATTACGAATCATATCTTCGTTACAAGAGGTTACAGCTTCTGTAAAGTCGTAGCAGGTGAAACCTACTATTTGACTTATCATCAAAATCTTATCAACATAATTGATCGGTGTCGGCGATTTTGGTTCCGTGTATAAGGGGATCCTTGGAAATTCAGATAATGTGGTAGCCATTAGGGTTCTCGACCTCCGAACTCGAGAAGCTTCAAAGAGTTTTGTGGCAGAGTGAGGTATTGAAGAAGATCAGGCACCGAAATCTCGTTAAGATTTTTACTGTATGCTCGACAATTGACATCCGAGGTAATGATTTTAAGGCTTTTGTGTATGAGTACATGGAAAATGGAAACCTAGAAGATTGGTTGCATCCTAAAGTTACACACGAGGGAGTGTGCCGGAACTTAAGTTTACGGCACATGCTTAGTATTGCCGTGGATATTGCATATGCTGTGGAGTATCTGCATCACGAGTGTGATGAGCCAGTGATTCATTGTGATTTGAAGCCGAGCAATGTTCTCCTGAATGTGGAGATGATAGCAAAGGTCGGTGATTTCGGACTCACGAGAATTCTCTTTGCCGGTGATGTTGTTGTGCAAATAAGCTCGACCAGAGTGAGAGGGACGGTCAGCTACAGTCCTCCAGGTTTAATGTAAATGTGGTTTTGATATTTGTTAGCTCGTACTCAGTAATATAGGCCGTTTAACACGAAATGTTGTAGAGTACGGAATGGGAAGGCAAGTGTCGAGGGAAGATGATGTTTACAGTTTTGGAATTCTTCTTATGGATATGTTTACGGGAAAGAGGCCAACCGACAACATGTTCCAGGATGCTTGGAACATCCGAAGCCATTGTGAGGCCGGGTTGCCGGAAAGAGCGGGAGAAGTAGCAGACCCTTGTATGTTTCTAAATGAGTTTGGAGTAGAATCGAGCGCTCGCGCTCCACGAAGGATTCTAGAATGCCTGGCGAAGTTGTTCGAATTCGGAGTCGCGTGTTGTAGCTAGTCGCCGGGACAAAGGATGGATATCCGGGTGGCTGCAGCGAAACTAAGATCCCTCAAATCTCTGGTGGGCTGAAGCTCCGTATCCCGAATACGTCTAAGATGTAGTCGTCTAAGACTACCAAATATGATTTGTCTAAGCATTTCGATACCTTCCACACTAATTCACAGGCCAGTAGTTTGACGATGCTGAAAATGGAAATGGATCGATTCCAACACCGTGGAATGATTCATCCCTCTCCTCCGCACTGATCAGACATACTCCAAATTGAAAATGCAGGAAATCAATCATCCACACTAGCTTAGAACAACGCAATTAGATCCTCTAACGACAGCGCCGTGTCGGGGGATCACTCCAGATCTTCCACAGTGTGCTTCTGGGCAAGACTTGATGATCTCGACGGCACCGAGCTTGAGGAGTATTACAACGAGGACCCTAAGCCAAAGTAGGAAACCTACCTAAACTTGAAAACCTCGAAATCCTCACGCGAATTTATCACTCACTGAACTTGAAACCTACCTAAACTTGGCGTAACCAGCCAAATGAAGCCTAAACCAGGTCGTGAGACGTGGGTATTTCTTCCCAAAAGCATTCAGACAGTTTCCCTCTAATAATACTCAAAAGTCTCTAGAAATGACAGTCCCGGAGCTGCATATACATACAGACAATGCACCACCCGGAGACGTGTGAGCTTGCCGGAGTCCGGTAAGGCAGAGACAGGGCACAGAGGCGGAGGGGAGTTGTGAAGCAAATCTACCATTCTCAAAATTGGGAAAAGAAGCAGTTAAAATCCTCGGATAAGACTGGATTAGGGATTCGAACCGAAAAGAGACTAGGAATGTATCTGGTCGGACCAAAACAAAGAATGAACCTCACACGAAATAGTCATCACATGGTGACCACCTCACATCCTTGATCCTTGCGCATTTCTCAGCCAGGTCACCACGCGTGAGGACGATTCCAACGACTACGCCTAGGTCGATCGACTCGAGATGTGGACAACCATCGAGAAAAGCCCCTAGGCAGTTGTTTGTGAGCTTGTTGCCATAGAGGGAGAGGCTACGCAACCCGGGCATGTGCTTCGTTCAAACTCGCCCGGGACTAAAGAATTATCAATATCAAATTTTATTTAAATAAATAAATCATATTTGATATTTATAATTACATAAAAATAATACTTAATCGGAAATAATGCGAGTTTATTGGACCGCGTTAGGCTCCATAACATTATTATTTTTTTTGTCATTCCAATTAAGTCCCCAAGCTTTCTGATTAATTCCAATAATCCCACATCAGTGTTAGGAAGGTAAATTACATGATCGTTTTGCATGGGTTTTGGTTCAGACTGGATTGAACCTTACATATCATGTTTGAAGCAACGAGAAGGCGGATGAGGTGATTGTGTATAGCTACAACTTGGGGTTCTCAGGATTTGCAGCCAAGATTACCGAAGAACAAGCGAAAAGGCTTTCGGGTAATTCCTTATTTTTACCTGCTTCAATCCAAGAATGTTTTGGGGGGAGCAAGCCCGAGCAACAATACATGTTATGTGGTGTCTGCTTTCATCATTTCAGAATTACCCGAGGTCATCAAAGTCCTGCCGAACACATTGCATAGGATGCAGACGACGCGGAGCTGGGACTTTCTCGGCTTACCCGATCTTCATGCCCCTTCAAGCAGCCTAAATCAGAGCAACCTCAGAGATGGAGTTATCATTGGCATTCTCGACATGGGTATATGGCCAGAGTCGAGATCGTTCAATGACGAACTGCTCAGATCAGTCCCAACAAGGTGGAGAGGTTCTTGCGATTGGGGCAGCGAATCTGGCTCTTCAAATCTCTGCAATAAGAAAATTATCGGATCCCGTTGGTACATCAACGGACTCCTTGCGGAGTTCGGCCCACCTTCAAACACATCCGAGTTCTTTTCCCCCAGAGACGCTGTAGGACACGGGACACATACCGCAAGCACAGCAGCAGGTTCGGTGGTGAGCAATGTGACCTTTGAAGGAGTCGGCACAGGAAATGCACGTGGAGGTGCCACACTGGCTAGACTAGCCATCTACAAGGTCTGCTGGAATATGTTTGATGGAGGAGTATGCACGACCGTTGACATCCTGAAGGCCTTTGACGACGCTATCCAGGACGGAGTCCATGTCTTATCCTTATCACTTGGGCCAACGCACGACGTATTTTATACTGAGGAATTAGACGGAATTGCAGTCGGTTCCTTGCATGCCGTCATGGAGGGAATCACTGTTGTCTGCGCCGCAGGTAACTCCGGACCGTCCCCGCAGACTGTTACGAACACGGCCCCCTGGATCATCACGGTTGCCGCAAGTACTATGGACAGAGCATTCCAGGCACCCATTACTCTCGGAAACGATGAAACCGTTTGGGTAAGTAAGATTTTTTAGCGAAGCTTTGTTTTTAATATCACTTTTATGAATTGTGTAAAGCTGACTCAATTCAATCGTTTGAAGGGACAAGCCATCTACACTGGAAAGCCGATCGGCTTTGAGAGCTTGACCTTCTTGCCAGACTTGTTGGTATTAGAAAATTACTCCACCTCCGCTCGGTAAATAAGCAAAAAGTCATCATCCATTTTATATCTGAATTTTTTTGAGTTCCTTCTCATATCCGCAATTCCATTTTCTTTCAGAGGTTGCGATGCGGAAGAGTTCCGCTCGATCGCTGGAAAAGTGGTATTATCCTCCATGAATCCCATCCCCTGCAATCGAATTTCTGCCGTTTTTGTTGGATTAAAGGTCAAGTCCTGTCATGGTCTTGGCGTCATAGTTGCCAAGGATCCTGAAGATGACGTGGACACATTTTTCCATGACTTCCCCTTCATCCAAGTGGACTATGAGATTGGGCGCCCGCATCCTACGCTACATACGATCCGAAAAGTCCCCGACCGTGAAGCTTAGCCCAACCAGGGGCAAATCCATGACTCCCAGGGTAGCTTTTTTCTCTTCTAGGGGGCCGAACTACGTTGCCCCAGCAATCCTTAAGGTGAGGCCTGCCCCCCCGCCCCCATCAATCGAACAGGCATTACAGAACATTCATTTCATTTTTTTGTTTGATTCAATCTTACTGCTACGCAGCCGGACATCACAGCTCCAGGAGTGAACATTTTAGCTGCAGTTCCTTCTATTTTTGACAAAGCTGACAACAGGTATGCTATATTATCAGGGACATCAATGTCCACTCTGCATGTAGCAGGGATCGTCGCTATCCTCAAGTCCCTGCATCCAGATTGGTCCCCGGGGGCAATTAGGTCAGCCATGGTCACAACAGGTAATTTGATTGCCTATAGTTGTTATTGTCAGAGTTTTACCTTCCAGTAGCCTGGTTGGTTATTCCTATTGATTCAGGGTAATTAATGTCTATGTTGCGGCAGCCATGGTGTACAGACCATCGCCCTATCCTCTCCGAGCATCTCTGCAGAAGCGCGCTGATCCATTTGACATGGGCAGGGGGATAGTCGACCCAAGGGCTGCCGCAGAACCCGGCCTGATCTACGACATGAGCTTGACCGATTATATTCAATATTTATTTGCAATGGGCTACGAAAGCTCTTCCTTGTCCCGTTTCATACACGATGATGCCCAATGCCCGAGGACAAAGCCAACGTTCCTGGACATAAACCTTCCGTCGATCACAATCCCAGACCTGGAGAATGTCACGACTGTGAGGAGGACGGTCACGAATGTCGGACATCCAAAATCGGTGTACCGGGTGGAGGTCGAGCGGCCACTAGGTACCGCGGTTATGGTAAGGCCTGGTGTCCTGGTTTTTGGAGTGGGGATCAGCAAGCTGAGCTTCGAGGTAGAGGTGACCGCTACGGCCACGGAGGAGACGGACGCAGGGTACTACTTTGGGAGCATGACGTGGAGAGATGGACTTCATTCGGTCAGGATTCCTATTGCTGTGAGGATGGTGACAAGATCGCTATTTTCGACGCCCTGAAGCATACAATAATATTCTCACAATAACAGCCAGTTGGAAAACGTTTATACAAGCTGAATATCCTTAAATAATTTATTGGAAGTGTGCAGACAATATCATTCTGCAGTGGTGTGTTTGCGAATTCTAATGCCGTATGGATCGGTCCGTGTATGCCGTATGCGAATTCTATTCCGTACGGAGTGATTGCAGAATCTCCAGAAAATCTCTGGAGTTTGGGTGTTGGTTTTTTTGCTTGGGGTATCTCCTCAACCTTGTAGGTTGAGTCGAGTTCATTCCCTTCCGGACAAAGGAACCGGGACCAGCGAGATTAAGCAATATCTTGTGCTAAGGCGTTGAGTATGTTCATAGGCTCATGCCAGTTTAATGGACCCAGTAAGAATATCTGCATGCCCCCCTCGCCTCCTCTCCGACTTGTCGATTCTGTCAATGGACAGAGTTGGATTTGAGTTTCCCTGTCCATTTACTCGTACCCCTTCTTCCCTCAGATCTAATTCTTGTAGTTGAATTTAGGCCAGCACTCTATTTTCAACAAGTAAGAATAACAAAAAGTAGAGATATCAATCTAAATTCTGCTGATCTTTTATATATATAATATATAATTTATGCGTTGTTTTGTTCTGAATTCTTCTTGGTTAGAAGTCTTATTCTAAAATCATCAGGTTTCCAAATAGTCAATGTTCAGTCATATAACTCACATTGCTTTTCTTTGTTTCACTCTCTCCCTTCCAATTACAATTACAAAATAACAACATATTATTTCTCACAAAGTCATTTGCTATTTTGGACCACACCCTTTTAGCTTTCTTTGAAAGGTCTGATAAAATATTTATCGGGTTTGATACGTGATGACGCGGCACGACATACAAATATCACGAACGATCGATATGTCTTATTTATGCTCAAAACTCAACTGAATACGTTGATGGATGCGAATATTTGTTCGTTGGACTCTGTTGGTGCTAAATTGTGTTCCTCGCAACACGTATCGAATTTTACAGTGATAATGTGGTTGCCGTAAATTGAAAGTAAACACAATGCCGAAATTTAATATGACGGTACTAAATTTATAGTGTTTAATGTTGTCATCGCAAAGTGAACGAGGGCAAGTATAAAAAGCAAATACAATACTGGAATTTAATGCAACAGTATCGAGTTTACAATGCTACACTTATAGACATGATTTGAACAAAAAACAACCGAAAAGACTTGGTGACGCTTCACGACGGACGGCGGCATGAACGGCAGTCGAGGCAAACTCCTTTAATGAAATTCACCCTTGTGGAGCGGCGGTCGGTAGTCAACGACACCGGAATTTAAAGCAACGGCACCAAGGGTGGAATGCAGATTCGAAGTGATAGCAGGTCAACAGTGCCGGACAGAATCAACAGCACTAAGGATGGGCGGAGATGTGTCAACATTGCGGACAGAATCGACAGCACGAAGGTTGAAGGGTTCCAGACCACAGATAAAAGATAAAAGCAGAATTTGTATATGAGTTGTTGTTCGTGTCATGTCTATGTTCTGTTGCGATTATTTTATATTCCAGAATCTTATAGTTACGATTGTTTAGCCAGTTCAGGATCTTCTTAGATCGTGTGCACGATCTGATTTCTATTTTGTAGGAACCATGCACCTCGTACTTTGGTTGGCTACTCTGGATTCGCCACGTGTCTTGCTCCCTTGATGTAAGGTGGATGTGGTTGGTCGAGTTCTCGAGTTGCGAGAAAATATTCATGTCTCGAGGTACACTGAATAAGTCGTTTCTCAAGTGAGGTTGGTCTCGAGCGCTCGGGGAATATGTCTCGAGTAATACTTACACGGACTTCTCGAGTGAAGTAGTTGATGTTGGGCCCTTTTCGTCTTAGATGGCGCCTTCGGCCCATTAAGGACGAAGTCGAAAAATTCACGGCGTCTTAGATCAAATTAAGTTTGCCCCCGGAGAAACGTTGGTGTTGGGGAAATTATTGATAATTTACGTAATAGTGAGAGTCAAAGGGAAGTAATTTTCACGGCAATCTTGTTTTGACTCCGAAATAAGTCAGTCTCGGTTGTCTACTTAGAAAAAGTCTTGCAATGGGGGAGAATGTGGATATAACAAGAAGCAAAGTGGACAATCAGTGATGCGGGCAGAGTTAGTAATCAAATAATAATTATGGCTTCCTGCTCTGCTTTTATGATATTATTATCCACTTGTCTCCTGTTTTCTCTCTCAGCAGGAGCCGGTAAGACCAACGAAACCGACCGTGCTGCGTTGCTCGAGTTCAGGCACCGCATACCCGACGACCCCAACGGGGTATTCACCTAGGGAATGACACCGTCGACTTCTGTCGTTGGCCTGGCATAACTTGCAGCAGTAGACGTCCTTGCGTCACCAAGTTGTGGCTCCCGGTCTCCAGCCTGGGGGGATCCTTGTCACCCAACATTGGGAATCTCAGCTTCCTCAGGATAATCAACATCAACAACAACGGATTTGCTGGCGAAATTCCCCCTGAAATCGGGAACTTGCGTCGGTTGAGAGTGTTGGGCCTGCTTAATAACTCGTTTTCAGGTCAGCTCCCTGAGAACATCTCGGGTTGCACAAACCTACGAGGGATCTGGCTGGGAAACTGCAAGCTTGTTGGAGAAATACCTCCCGGATTATCTGCCTTGTCGAAGCTTCAAGTCTTTGATGTCTACAACAACAATTTCACCGGGAAGTTCCCTGATTTCTTCGGCAACTTCTCGTCTCTGGAGGTCATTGGTGGAGTGCAAAATGGTTTCAGCGGCCCCATCCCGGCATCTCTTGGGCGATTGCAAAGATTGCAACAGATTTATCTCGGAGGAAACTACCTTTCTGGTACGGTACCCGCCTCGATTTTCAACATAACCTCTCTGATGGTCATAGCCTTCTCAGTCAACAAACTCCAGGGAGGTCTCCCTCTGGATATCGGAATCACTCTTCCCAATCTCCAAGCCTTCAGTTTCGCTGTTAATCGGTTGACCGGACCTATTCCCCTTTCAATAGCGAACGCGACAAACTTACTGAGCCTAGATTTGAACCAGAACAATTTCAGAGGGTCGGTGCCTGATCTCAAAAATCTCAATCAGTTGAGGTGGCTTGGTATTGGTAGTAATCAATTGGGAAACGGCACCTCCGGGGACTTGAAATTCCTCGAGTCCCTCAATTCCACCAAGCTAACGGTTCTGGGTTTTAGTCATAACAATTTCGGAGGTACGTTGCCTCGGTCTATAGGGAACTTATCTTCCAACTTGTACTTTTTGTCATTCTGGTCCAATCAGCTCACGGGGACCCTCCCTTCTAGCATCGGGAATCTTCACAACCTGGAAGTTCTAGTCATCGGCAGGAACTCATTGACGGGTATGCTCCCAAAGGAAATCGGTAACCTCCACAAGTTGAAGAACCTACAAGCACTGTACAACAAATTCATTGGGGAAATCCCATCTTCTCTTGGAAATTTGACTATGCTCACGATGCTAGTGTTGGGAGGGAGCAGATTCAGTGGGAGTATTCCAGCAAGCCTAGGAAACTGCCAAAACTTGATAGGTTTGGATCTAGCTGAAAATAACCTGAGTGGAACTATCCCAGCGCAAGTCTTAGGTATTTCTTCCTTATCATACTTTCTCGATTTATCTCAGAACAAATTAACTGGTGCACTGTCAGATGAGGTCGGTGATGTGAAGAACTTAGCAAATTTAGACGTTCAGGGGAATAGACTATCTGGACAGGTCCCGAGCACTCTCGGTGGATGCACCAGCTTGGTGTACTTGAACATTGGGAATAATCTGTTTGAAGGCAACATCTCCGCGTTTCTATCACCTCTGAAAGGGCTTCAACGTCTAGACTTATCACACAATAACTTCTCTGGTGGAATCCCGAAATTCCTAGGAGATTTCCAGCTCGAATACCTCAATATATCTTTCAACCATTTTGAAGGCGAAGTTCCAAATAAAGGAGTTTTCCTAAATGTCACAGGGATCTCTGTCATGGGAAATTATAAACTCTGTGGCGGGATTCCAGCATTGAACTTACCAAGCTGTCCTACTTCTAAACTGAAGCGGGGAAGAAAGACCTTGTTGAAGATCATCATCGCAGTTGCCGGTGGGATTGCTTTCCTGTTTGTTCTGCTTTTGTTGCTTGCATGGCATCTTAGCATAAAGAGGAAAAGGAGAAACGTAAAGTCGCATGATGGGTTGGTTCCCAAAGGCCCTTTTTCGCAAATTTCGTACGAGGATATACTCAGGGCGACCGGTGGGCTCAATCAAGATAATTTGATCGGTGCCGGTGGTTTTGGTTATGTGTATAAGGGGATCCTTGGTAATTATGATAATGTCGTAGCCATTAAGGTTCTCGACCTCCGAAATTGAGCTGCTTCAAGGAGTTTTATGGCAGAGTGTCAGGTATTAAAGAAAATCAGACATCGAAATCTCGTTAAGATTTATTCTGACTGCTCGACCATTGACTTTCGAGGTAATGATTTTAAGGCGCTTGTGTATGAGTACATGGAAAATGGAAGCCTGGAAGATTGGCTGCATTCTAAAGTTACATCCGAGGAAGTGAGTCGGAAGTTAAGTTTAAGGCAGAGGCTAAGTATATCTGTGGATATTGCATGTGTTGTGGAGTATCTGCATCACGAGTGTGACGTGCCAGTGATTCACTGCGATTTGAAGCCAAGTAATGTCCTCCTGGATGTGGAGATGACAGCAAAGGTCAGTGATTTCGGCCTCATGAGAATTCTCTCTGCCGATGATGTTGTTGTGCAAGTAAGCTCGACGGGAGTGAGAGGCACAGTCGGCTACAACCCTCCAGGTGCGTGAATTTTTTGTAAACGTGATTTTCGATAATTGTTAGCTCGTTCTCAGTAATATAGGCAGCTTAACACGAAATATTGTAGAGTATGGAATGGGAAGCCAAGTTTCAAGGTAAGGCGATGTTTACAGTTTTGGGATTCTTCTGCTAGAGATGTTAACGGGAAAGAGGCCGACTGACGACATGTTCCAGAATGCTTGGAACATCCGAAGCTACTGCAAGGCCGCATTGCCAGAAAGAGCGGGAGAAGTAGCAGACCCTTGTCTGTTTTTAAATAAGTTTGGAGTAGGATCGAGCGTTCGTGCTCCAAGAAGGATTCAAGAATGTCTAGCGAAGATGTTCGAAATCGGAGTCGCATGTTGTAGCGAGTCACCGGAAGAAAGGATGGACATCCGTGTGACAGCAGCGAAACTACGATCCATCAAATCTGTGGTGTGCTGAAGCTCCGGATCCCAAATACCGCTAAGATGTAACGTAGTCGTTGAACTTCGAACCGGTTTTAATCATATTTAGATATATATTCCAAATTGTCATGTACACAAGATCACTGTTGCAAACATGGCTCCCGTATAATAATGTGATACTTCATAATTTTAATAAAAAAAAATGCATAAATTACTTCCTCTCGACTTTAGAGGAGTGATGCAAATTCGATATTTAAAAGTGTTTGGATAGTAATTAGTTTTGTATACATTCATAATCACCTTAAGTGTGATGATGAAAAATATTACTAAAATAAAAGTATTTATTGAACTTAATATTTAGCAACACCAATAGAAGGAATGATACGTTTGACTTAATTCCTTTCTAATTTATTTGATATTATATTAAAATATATGATATTTGAAAATATCGTAATTTAGGTAAGATAATTGATCCCTGGAAAAGGTATATATTTTAATTGATAAGGTCAGTAAAATATAATGAATTTGACACATATGAGATTGAGATCACCTGCAAGAACGACACTATTTAAGGGTGAAAAGCGGTGCATGATTCGAGAAAGAAGTCTCAAGAGATTCAGGGAGCGATTCGTGTGCTTTCACCTATTCAAAATTGCTTCATAAAAGGTTAATGTTGCATAACCTAGGTAAAATATTGTGAAGTCGCCATCGACTTATTTATAAAAACGGTTTGAAGTCAAAAAACTGTTTGGTTTGGGATCCCTAATTACTAACTTCTACACTAGCATATGCTAAAAAAAAAGTTCGTTAAAATTCTGATTCAGTACAACAAACTTAACCAAACATAGGACCCTCCCCACCCATATATTTTAGAAATTCTTAATTTAAACTTCAAATTTTTTTTTTTAACTTTATGGTAATTTTATCCTTTTCTAAAAAAAAAATTTCCGTCTCATATAAATTTTTGGCCCGTAAAAAAGGTAAGAGGAGTCAAAAGACATTACGAAGTCGAAGATAAATGAGACGGAAAACAGTGAGAGTCAAAGGGAAGTATTTTTCACGGTAATCTACTTTTGACTCCCACTCTTCCCAATCTCCAGATCTTCAGTTTCGGTGGTAGTCAGTTGACCGGACCGATTCGCCCTTCAATAGCAAACGCGACAAACCTACAGTGCCTACCGTTGACATTGAACAATTTCACCTGATCCGAAAAATCTCAATCAGTTGAGGTGGCCTCTAATTGGCGGCAATCAATTTGGGAAACGATCTTGTTCAATGGTATGAGAACAGATCTTGTTAACATTCATCGGCAAAAACAACATTTGCTTTAACAGAGACAAAATGGTTTATGAACTATTTGTCCTACTGTCTTTATCGAAGAAGGAATGAGTGCCATCGATTTTACGAAACCAGGTGTTCTAAGGAGAAATCTCGAAAAAAATGGTTCTTGAAACTTTTATGAGTTTTGTATAATAAAATAGATTCCAAATGGGTTTTTGTTTATTAATATCACATTGTTATACATAAACCCAACATGAAAAAAAAAAGGAAACTCAAATTTAAAAGACTTAATAACACATTTTCTTTCTCATTAAAACATTTTAATTGGTGTATCCATTCATAAATAAGGGACGCGTCTTCATTTGGTGTTCCATGATTATGTGATATCTAACACGCTTATGAACGAATCCTCCTGATATTCGAGAACGTAGGTCCTCGTTTGCGCAAAAAGTCGCGTCCATCATCTGAACCTACGAAAAGAGAAGGGTGAGATCGTGATTACAGAAAAAGTTTAGCCCGTAAGGTCACAAAAGAGCAAGTGATATTGTGAAATGGGAGGGTTATAAATGGCAAAAAGATGCCACCAAAGAGTAGAGTTGGGTTCACGTAATGCTATTATGATATTATTCACTTGCCTCATGCTTTCTTTTTTTGTCCAGGGAGCAGCGGTGGCTAACACCAACGAAACCAACCGGGCTGCGTTGCTCGAGTTCAGGGGCCACATACCCGATGACCCCGACGGTGTACCCTCCTTGTGTAATGACACCACCCAATTCTGTCATTGGCCTGGCGTAACTTGCAGCAGGAGACGTCCCTGCGTCACCGAATTGGTGCTCCCAGGCTCCAGACAGGGGGGCTCCTTGTCACTTTACATTGGGAATCTCAGTTTCCTCAGGATATTAAACCTCAACAACAACAGTTTTGCGGGCGAATCCCCCCTGAAATCGGGAACTTGTGTCGGCTGGTAGCGTTGGGCCTGGAAAATAGCTCGTTCTCGGTTCAGCTCCCTGAGAACGTCTCAGGCTGCACAAACCTACGAGAGATCTGGCTGGGAAACAGCAAGCTTGTTGGTGAAATACCTTGTGGATTATCGGCTCTGTCGAAGCTTCTGGTCTTTGTGGTCTACAACAACCATTTCACCGGG
The DNA here is from genome assembly GCA_029817735.1 of Melastoma sanguineum. Lineage (NCBI taxonomy): Eukaryota > Viridiplantae > Streptophyta > Magnoliopsida > Myrtales > Melastomataceae > Melastoma > Melastoma sanguineum. The sequence goes on along the minus strand of JARUPW010000016.1, from coordinate 1,856,457 downwards.
AAGTTCCCTGATTTCTTTGGCAACTTCTCGTCTCTGGAGGCCATTACATTGTCTCGGTCTATAGGGAACTTATCTTCCAATTTGAAGGTGTTGTCATTCTGGTCCAATCAGCTCACGAGGACCCTCCCTTCTAGCATTGGGAATCTTCACAACCTGGAAGATCTACAAATATGCTGCAATCCGTTGACAGGTATGCTCCCAAAGGAAATCGGTAGCCTCCACAAGTTGAAGATCCTACAAGCAGCTAACAATTACTCCAGGGAAATCCCATCTACTCTTGGACATTTGACTATGCTGACGGAACTGTCGTTGGCGGGGAATGGATTCAATGGGATTATTCCCGCAAGCCTCGAAAATGCCAAAAACATGATTGCTTTGGATCTATCAGAAAACAACCTGAGTGGGACTATACCATCGCAAGACTTGGGTATTTCTTCCTTATCATACGCTCTCGATTTATCTCGGAACAAATTAACCAGCACACTGCTAGAAGAAGTTGGTGATCTGAAGAACCTAGCAATATTATATTTGAACGGGAACAGACTGTCTGGACAAGTCCCGAAAACTCTAGGTGGATGCACCAGCTTGGTGTCTTTGGACATTGGCAATAATAGGTTTGAAGGAAACATCACCACGTTTCTATCTCCTCTGAAAGGACTTCAAAATCTAGACTTATCACAGAATAATTTCTCCGGTGGGATCCCGAAATTCTTAGGAGATTTCCCGCTCGAATACCTCAATCTATCATTCAACCATTTCGAGGAAGAAGTTCCGAATAAAGGAGTCTTCCTAAATGCCAGAGAGGTCTCGGTAATGGGAAATTACAAACTCTGTGGGGGGATTCTAGCATTGAACTTACCCTTCTGTCCTACTTCTAAACTCAAGCGTGGAAGGAAAAAAAATGTTGTCGAAGATCCTCATCGCGATTGCCAGTGGGATTGCTTTCCTGTTCGTTCTGCTTTTGCTGCTTACATCACATCGTTACATGAATCGAAAAAGGAGGAGAAACGTGAGGTCGCTGTCTGGGTTGGTTCCCAGAGGCCCATTTCCACAAATTTCGTACGAGGTTATAATCAAGGCGAGGGCTCAATCAAAATAACTTGATTGGTGTCGGTGGTTTAGGTTCCGTGTATAAGGGGATCCTTGGAAATTTTGATAATATTGTAGCCATTAAGGTTCTCGACCTCCAAACTCGAGCAGCTTCAAAGAGTTTTGTGGCAGAGTGTGGGGTATTGAAGAAGATCAAATACCGAAATCTCGTTAAGATTTCTATTGTCTGCTCGACTATCGACTTCCGAAGCAATGATTTTAAGGCGCCTGTGTATGAATACATGGAAAATGGAAACCTAGAAGATTGGTTGCATCATAAATTTACACACGAGGGAGTGTGCCGAAGTTAAGTATAAGGCACAAGCTTAGTATTGCCGTGGACATTGCATGTCCCGTGGAGTATCTACATCACGAGTGTGACGTGTTGGTGATTCACTGTTAATCTGTGGGACTTTATGATTAATAATTTTACGTGCAGAAAAGTAAAATAATCAATGACAAATACTCACCTTTATTAATTATTTATCCACAAATATAATAAAGTGTCTTGCCACATAAGTGCACGCACTAGTACATCCAACTTCAACTTTGTGAATCTCCTGCAGTTGTACATAGAATGTTAAACTGGGTTTATTGCATGATCTGTTAGTTTCTTTTAAATGAACTATGAAATTATGCAAAGTAATTGCATGTTCGTTTCTTTTAGACAAAGACTTAAACTGTGATAGGTGGTTTTTTAAGGGGACACCTCGAATTGTTTAGGTGTTCTCCTAGTTCCTCTTCAAGCTGGCAGAAAAGAAAACAAGACAGTGGACGCGGTCCAAGACCTCTTCCGATGATTCCATCGTTAAAAAATAAAGTCGAAATGGTAAGAGGATGTCCCAAGTATCATGAATTTGGACTCATTCCACGTATGCATCGGATATGTTCAACCGGGTCATAAAAGTCAACGCTAAAATCCGGTGTCCGGGATTCTCGGCAGTTCGGACATGAAGTTGTGGATGAAGAAACTAACGAATCGACAATACAGGTGGGCTCTTCGCATGATTTTCATAGTTCATCATCCATTGTCAATCAATTCGCTCATATTCTATTATTTGGAGACACCCCACTACATCCCAGTGTACAATCTTATCGTATTATTTCGCATATAATTATCCCAAAAGGTTCGTATTTACATTATTTCTCGGAGGAAACTAACAATCTTAATAAAAAAACATTTATGCTTTCTCATACAAACCAAGAAAATATGCAAAGTAATAATTGCATGTTCGTTTATTTTATTGGCATCATAAAAAAAAATTTCCATATTTTCTTAGCTTTGCCACTTTACCACGATTTTATTGTAATATTTTTCTGGCAGCTATTTGACCCATTTTTTTCTCAGCTATAAAAATAAAAAAAATAAATTAATGACAATTATCGTAATAAATTATTTTTTGTGTTATAATAAATCGATGATAAATTAATTATTGACTCATCAAAGAGAAAACAAAACATATAAAAATTGAGACAGTAAAAGAAAAAGGTAATAAATTCATATTTGTTGTTATTTTATTACATTTATTTAAATAAACCGAAAATATTTAATTAGAAATATGACTACAGGTCAGTTGCCTTATAAGAACAAGTTAACCAAAGTTTAGTATAATGTCAAATAGATTTGGTAGGCTAAGCAAATATTTGAATCATTTTCCTGCTCTTGTTGTCTATAAGCCCCACTCTCGAATCGGATAATGTGATGAGGTTTGCAAAGAATCACCTCAAGGCCATTGGCTACTTGTCGGGGGATTATAAGTCGACCGACGACCATCCCTATGAGGAGGCCTTGGTGAAAGTACCAAACTCTCTTTGGATAGAATGTCTCGGGAAGAATAGATCCCTGCACATTGATGATGATGAGTTAGCCTCGTTGTGGTGTCCCCGACCGTCCCTCGGTGGATGATGTCAACAACATCACGCCGAAGTATGCTTTCTTTGCAGGAAAACCAGCTTGGCCAAAATCCATGAAGAAACTCAAGTACACTTTCATAAACATCCCGCCTATCTCATACAGAAACGTAAGTGCGGCCATATCGAGCGCGTTCTCGACATGGTCAGCTGCATCGGGATTCACTTTTAAAGGGGTGGCAGGTGTTTCTAAACCGGCACAAATACACATAGGATTGTATAGAGGTGATCACGGGGATGGATACCCCTTCGATGGTCATGGTGGTGTAGTTGCTCATTCCACCCCTCCAACGGGAGGAATTCTCCACTTTGATGCAGACGAGGATTGGGGCACGGTCCAACCTGCCAATATCCTCGACCTAGAAACGGTTTCGTTGCACGAGATTGGGCACATTCTCGGGCTCGACCACAGTGACAGGTCGAGTGCCGTGATGTTTCCAATACATAACTATGGGCAAATTAAGAGGCATCTTAACCAAGATGATATTGATGGCATTCATGCTTTGTATGCGGACTGATTAAACAGTAAAATTCCTAGTAAAAGATTTTCAGTTTATTTAAAATGTGATAAAATTGTTAGCCATATTAAATAACATTAAAAAAATGACAAAGCTAAGAAAATTCCTGAAAATATAGGAAATGTTTTATTAAGATGTCAATAAAATATGCAATTATTTTACAAATATTCTTCGACTTAAGATCTTTGTATAATAAAGTATAAAATTCTTTTTTTTTTAAGATTGTTACTGTGGATCTTATTGTCGTGGTTGGTTTGAGGTCGTGGGTAAAGCGAGTCGGGTCGTATGAGAGTGAAATTACCGTTCTGATCGTGTGACATGTGTAAACATGTCCTAATGTACGATGCCATGTATCACGGGCTGCCATATTTTCTGATGTATGTAATGTGAGATAATGTATGTTTCCATGTGTCGTTGGGCAGCCTTTCAGGTGGTGTGTACTTGGTGTGGGTTCGCATTCAAAATGAGGCCATCATGAGATAGACTTAATGAGTTGTTGTGTGCGCATGAGGAAGGGTCGTGCGTATTACGTGAACCGAACATATGCGGAATGGGTGTGAGTTGTATTTGGCCGGTTGTATATGCACGACGTGTGAACTAAGCACGTGCTAAAATGAGAGTGAGCCTTGTTGCTGGCGTCTGTTGTGGGACAAAATGATTGCCATCGATGGGTCGGTGAATTTCGAAAGAAAGAGAACTCCATTGCATTGCATTGCATGTGCTTGTATTTAATGTATTGATCGTCTTATGTTTGATGTGTCGTATTCATGCGTGAGTTGTTGCTTAGATGGTAAGATGGATACGTGGATTGATCCGCGACTTGGACTTGAGATTGAGTGCACATGATTGGAAATACGACTAAGTGCCATTAAGGGATTAGATTGGAAAGGTCAAGATGACTTACATTTTATCCGAATTAGAATCTTTGACATGTAATGTCCAGCACAATCGCTCGAGTGATTGTACATTTCATATTTTGTTGGGAATGAATGGTCTAAGAATATCTCGTTCAAATGCGTAAGACATAAAGGTACCCTGAGAGATAGTGTGCAGAGCATGGTGTTTTAAGGTCACCCACGCAGGACATTTGAGAGATAGTTTGCTGGATTTTGCAATGTGAACTGGTTAAACATGCGTGGAGTTGTCGTTGAAGGGAAAACACCCACATATGCTTGTCCATTGTCGTCATTGAATCATAAGATGCATATATAAATGTAATGATTTTGTAAATTGGATTATGCATGTCTTTGTTTGCTGCATATTCAATCATGAATAGTATCTCCCCAATTCACAGTGCACCGATTCTCTCCCAACATGACGAAGGATGTCAGAACTATGGAAAAGACATGCTTGCTTGCAAATGCTCCTCATAAGTTGAGGCCAGCTCGAAAGTGTCGAAATGGAAAATATAGGTAGTCGTGTCGTGTCCCATTTTGCCGAGAAATTCTGCAGAATGGCCAACTCTAGCTCTACATTCACCGTTTCATCATTGTGAACACTAAAATCTCGCGAAGAAATATCAGCGTACAAATTATCGTATTAAAATATGTAGCATGTCTCTGTCACGAGAAAAACACGTGATTCATCTGATTCGATCTTCGAAGAATAACGTTTGTAGATGGTGATCCTGAGCTCTGGCAGAATTTCAGCAGAACATCGGGATGAAATATTAACGAAATCGTCGGGGCCTATGGGCGTGATCCAGTAGAACTTCGATAGCTTGATGAAGTCGTCGGGGCCATTGGGTGTGATTCGGCAGAGCTTCGGTAACTTGATGCAGTCGTCGGGGCCTTTGGGCGTGATCCAGAAGAACCTCAGGACGCATTGCAAAAGAACACCGGGAGATGGACGTCGGCAGAGCTCGGCGAGCAGGAGGCGGCGAGGGTCTTCGAGTGCTCCAAGAGTCTTCTTGATAACTCTATGAATATAGAGTTATTTGGGACTCTTAATGGGACTTTACATGGCTAGTTGGACGAGTTTATGTTAGAGTTTTACAAGTTTTTATCGTGTTTCTACTTCATTTTAGTTCTAAGTTACTTTTGTTATTTTATTAAATCTTGAGCTTATTTTGAGAGTAACTAGAACCTAGTTGATGCATCTTAAAGTTGTTTTGATTTGATGTAGGTAAATGAAGAGAATCATAAGTTGGGCAAGTGAAAATTGGACGAAAATTGATAAAGTGCTGAAAAGTTACAGAGAGCAGAATGACGCGTCCTTCAATCTCCAGGACGCGACCGTGCGGAATCAGTAGACTACAGAGAGCAGAAGGACGCGTCCCTCAATCTCAAGGACGCGACCTTCGACGATCTGTACAAGATCTTGCCAAATCACTTGATTCCTTCATTATTACGATTTGAAGAGAGAGGAGGCATCAATTAGTTACTATTTTTATTATTCTTAGGTTATTTTGGTATTTATTTACTTTCTTAGGCTTCTTAGGAACTTTGAGAATATTAGGAAATCTTTTAAGGGAACAATATATTCTCTAGGATAGCCTAAGGAGGAGATAGAGTTTTTCATTGAGTTTTAGTTTTTTTTAGACTTTTGCTCTGGGGAGAAAGGAGAGGCGCCGACTAGGGTTCGAGAGAATATCCGGACGAGGCGACTACCGACCAGATCGGGAGGTCGGGAGGGCGTTCCTTATCCATTTTCCTTGATCTTTATGTCGATGCTATTTTCTTCGGAACTTTGGATGTTTTCTTATTTTAGTATGAACTAATTTTCTTATCTAGGCTGCTAAATTTGCGAAACTTGTCAAGGTGATTTTGAACGCGATTTATTTTATTTGAAAGTCTGATGTTCTTTGATGTGCTTGCGTGTTTATGTTTCTAAAATACGATTGGCGTCGGTTTCTGAAATAACTCGGATTACCTTAGCATCGGGAGGTGTAAGATTAATTCGAGAGGAAAATCGAAGAACAGGTTAATAGAAACTGGAGATAGGGATATCACAGTTGATATTAATTGGATTAACTATTGGGAGTAGATTAATAGAAATCGTAGATAGGGATATCACGGTTAATGTTAATTGAATCGATTGCTAGGAGTTAATTGAATATAGATCGTAGGGATACGTCTAATATAAAGGAGAGCATGATTTAAATCCTCAGACAATTTTATCTAAACGTTCGATTGATCCACGACAAGTTAAGTAAATTTAGTTGCCCTAGGCTTTCTCATTGATATTTTCTCATAATCCTTGCTTATTTTATTTTAGTAATTTTCGTTTAATCCATCGTTTATTCGATTAGTCTAGATAATATTTAGTGGTTTAATTGGTATTCAGGAACAATTAGTCCTCGTGGGAACGATATCTTAAGTGCTATAATCGATTCGTGTGTATACTTGCGCATAACACATTTTTAGCAGAACACTTCTCTTCACCTATGTGTGTAGTGTGTCATGATAGAGTGATATAGCCGTCATTGAAGAATATAATATCCAAGAATATCGCTCGGGAAGAATATTATTGTGTGTACAATATGACCGCTGGAAAAATATAACTTCTAGAGATTATACCACCGCGAGAATATCGTCATCCCGCTACGGAGCTTTCCGAGATGAAACCACCAGAGCCCTTTGGAGATATACTCGCAGGATGGGCCTTCGGAGATATATCCGCTTGAGGGGGGCCTTCGAAGATATCCCCGCAATAGTGGCCTCCGGAGATAAACCAGCTATGGGGCCTTCGGAAATTGACCCGCAAGAGGGCCCTTCGGAAATAAACCCTCTATTGGGGCTTTTGGAGATATATCCGCTATGGGGCCTTCGGAGATAAACCTACAAGAGGGTCCTTCACCACCGCATCACCTACAGATGGGCCTTTGGAGAGCCCACTAGAAGGGCATTCACCGCCGCACCACCCGTAGAGGGGCCTTCGCCACACAACCCGTAGAGGGGCCTTCGGAGAACCCGCTAGAGGGGCCTTCGCCGCACCACCCGCAAGGGGACCTTCGGAGAACCCACTAGAGGGGCCTCCGCCACCGTACCACCCGCCGAGGGGCCTTCGCCGTACCACTCGCCGAGGAGCCTTCGCCGCACCACCCGCAGCGAGGCCTTCGGAGAACCCGCTAGAGGGGCCTTTGCCGCACCACCCGTAGAGGGCCTTTAGAGAACCCTCTAGAGGGGCCTTCGCCGTCACACCACCCGCCGAGAGGCCTTGGCCGCACTGCACCACTCGCCTAGGGGTCTAAAACTTCTTGTAGGGGCCCCCGGTGTAAACTTCTTGGACGACGTATGGACCATCCCACTTGGACGTGAATTTGCTCCCGATCTTGTGCGTGATGGTTAAGGGCTTCGCACCGCCAAAATAAGGTCACCTATTTGAAAGGAGCGATGTTGTACTTTCTTGTTAAAAGACTTCGACATCCTCGCCTGATAGCATTCAATCCGCTGCTGGGCTTCAAGACATTTCTCATCCAAAGCTTCTAGTTCCTGTAAGCACAATCGTGCATTATCTTCCTGACAATGTCCCTCTTGTATGGCTATTCGCAGTAACGGTATTTGTCATTCAAGTGGAATGACCGCTTCAATGCCGTAGACCAACGAGTATGGCGTCATTTGAGTCGCAGTTCTATACGTCGTACGATATGCCCATAGGGCTTCTCCGACTCGTTCATGCCAATCTCTTCTAGCTTTATCGACCACCTTCTTTAGAAGATTGCATAGCGTTTTATTGTACGCCTCTGCCAATCCATTTGCGGCCGCGTAATACATGGATGAATTATATTGTACGCCTCTGCCAATCCATATTGTACGCCTCGATGTCGAACGACAAATCCAAGGAATTTGCCCGAAGTGGCCCTAAATGCACACTTCATGGGATTCATCTTCAGTAGATAATTTTGCAGTTTGTCAAATACTTTTCTCAAGTCATTAATATGATCATGCCTTTGTTTGTACTTGACAATCAAATCATCCACGTAGCACTCTACGTTTTTATGTAGCATGTCATCGAAGATGCATTGTGTTGCTCTTTGATAAGTTGCTCCTACATTCTTCAACCCAAATGGCTTCAACTTATAAAAATATATTCCTTTTGGTGTACGAAAAGCTGTCATTTCTTCGTCCTTCGGATCCATTCAAATTTGGTTATATCCCGACGATCCATCCATAAAACTGAGGGCTTCATAGCCGGTGGTAGCATCTACCATTATCTAAATGATCGGAAGAGGAAAATCATCCTTGGAACATGCATTGTTGAGGTCGCAAAAATCAACACAAACACGAAGTTGTCCGTTCTTTTTCTTGACGGGTACAATATTTGCAATCCATGTTGGGTACTTCACCTCCCGAATAAATCCAGCTTCGATAAGTGTATTGACTTCAACTTCTATCGAGGAATCAACTCCGGATGAAAACGTCGTTGCGCTTGTTTTACGGGACAAATCCCATGCCTCACGACTAACTTGTGGACTGTAGTCTTTGGATCAAGGCCGGACATTTCTTTATAGCTCCATGCGACGACATCTTTGTATTCCTTCAGCAGTTGGACGTATAACTCGTTTCAGGGGTTAAACTTGCGCTACAGAATGTAGGACGATGATCCCCTTCTTCTCCAAGATCGACTTCTTTCAATTCGTCGACAGTAGACTTTTTTTGGTCCTGGAATACTTCTTGAGCCTATTCTGCATCATCCTCTTTAGGGAAGTGTTTTCCTCAGCCTCAGTAATTGTGACGTGGTGGGAAGCGACAACATCATTTCGCTATTACTATGAGATGATCCCCATTGCTATTGGCAAATACCCATGTCTTCTGCTATTTCAGTACATCGTCAATAGTTACTTCAATAACCATTTGACGCTTCATTCGAGAGGGAACTTTGCTTCGAAGTTCCTTTGTATCTTCTATGATAATTGGGATATCTTTTTTTATCAACTCTCTTCCACACCATTCGACATCTTGGAGCTTGATTCAATCTTAATTGTGCCGATCTTCAAACCTTAATTTCTTCTTTCTGAGCGCCAAGCCCATCAAATACTGATCTTCGCTTCGACGAGGCTCCAAGTCGATCAAATACCGAAGTTCTCATCGATTCGGCTGTAGTTTTACCATCAGCCTCGATGTATTGAGTTGAAGCCTTCTTCACCGCTTGATTGACGGGCTTAGGAGTATCATACCCACGACCGAATTTTGACTTTTGACTATCACCTCCCGGACTAGCCTATTTTGAAGCAGCCCTAAGTGCCTTCAAGTCCTCTGTGTAGCCGGCTGCAGAGATTAGCTGAATGCATTTGGATCGAATCCGTTGGTGCGCCTGTCAGGTAATGAATCTGGATATATAATTGCCCCCTGTTTAGGCCGGACAAAACCTTTTAAGGGCGTACTAGTTTGAGCATTTGTTGTCATTTTCTTCACCGGCTAGTTGAGTTCCTTTGGCACCACCATTTCTTCAGCATGGCTACTCACGAAAGGTGGCTCCCCAGCTTTTTGGAAGGCTCTTAGGATATAGCGCAATATTGGCACATTCTGTTTTGACTTATCATCCTCCTTTCATTTTTAACTGTCGGACTAACTGAAGGTACCTCATGTTGAATAGGTGAAATTTATGCGTCCGACTTCTTCGTGATATCCCTCACAACCGGTGCAAGCTTCAAGACTTTTTCTTCAATATCAGTACCCTTATTAAAGTAAAACTTGGCATCGACGAAGTATGACTCCGCTTCCATAAAGGGTTTTGCATCTGCCCATACTGTGTGGGTTAGCCATCCTTCACAAATTTAAAGCATTGATGGAGCGTGGCTGCAACAACTCCATATTCATGCAGCCATGGTCGACCCAACAACATATTATAGGTGTTGGAATTGATTACGTAAAACGTCGTTCCGGCTTCCATATCTCCTATAGTGAGGGTGAGATAGATCTTCCCAACGGCTCGTTCTCCCCCTTGGTTGAATCCTTGGATTATTAGCCGGCTTCTTGATAAATCGTCAACCCCTAGCCCAATCTCTTTTAGGGATTTTAGTGACAAGATATTGACTGCTGAACCTGGGTCGACCAATATGCGATTGGCCTTCGTACTATAAGCATATCCTGATACAAATAGCGGTCGATTGGGAGATTTTTAACCTATAAGAAGATCTTTATCGGAAAATGTGATTGTTGTGCCATCTTCACGTGACTTCACAATATTCATCACTGCGGTATCTTCCAGTGTGTCAACCTTCGCAGCTGTCACTTCTTTGTCTGCATCAATGTGGTGACAACTCCTAGACAAAATTGTAAGTTTTCGATAACGTTACGGAAAGAAATCCCATAACGTAGCCGAGGTTAGTTTCTTCAAGGATTGGTCATTTAGGAGCTCTCTTCTTTCCCCGTTTTCCTGAAATACGCTTTTATTGGTGACCTCATCGCAATCTTTGCTCGTATAGGAGGCGTTTTCTTCGTTAGCTTAGAAGACTTCTTTCGGTTCCTTTTGTGAGTCACCAAAGTCCAACCTTCTTCGGTAAATGCTTCTTTGGGGCTAACCACACAACTTGACACCTTGGTCATATATTGACGCATTATCCCCAGACTTGGTAGGCCAATTATCTCAGCAGGATTGATAATCCCGAACGTGATGTTTGGAATATCATTATTTGCAACACTGATCATATTTGAAGGTACAATATAGGCTCCTAAATCGATCTTGTTGTCGCGTACAAGTTCCATGACCTTCTCCTTAAAGAAGAAACACTTATCAATTGGATGGCCTAAGACACGATGAAACTTACAGAAGTTGGGATTGTCAGTTGGATTCGCTTGTTGCGGTCGCTTTGATTGCGGAGGCTCGATCATTTTGGAAGACAATAGATGGTCAAATATTTCTGCAACATCTTCATCAGGAAAAGGATATTTCTTGTTTTGTCTTTCTTCAAGAGTTGGGCGTTGCCTCTCCATCCTGGGTGCTTCTGCAGGTGATGATTGTCCATTTGCATAACTTTTCCTTTTATCATTGGCACTTTGAAAGGAGCTACATCTATAGTCATTACGTGCTTCTTGGTATCCTTGAAAGCAGGCTTACCTCCAGTTCTGCTTCTTGGTCTTCCTGTCCCTCTAGGTGGCTCAGGAATTAGGATACTATTTACGTTGGTCCCAACAAAGCTTAACTCCATGTCATGAGCTTTTGTCGCCAACTCCTTGAGTGATCGTGGTTTTAGCCCTTGTAGAATATATCAAATCCTTCAGAGCATGCCTTGAATGCACATGTCGATAGACGTTTCCTCTAATAGACGATCCCTACAGTTCAAGCTTAGATTTCTCCATCGCTGGATATAGTCAACGACGAGTTCTTCCTCCCATTGGCGAGTATTAGTTAGCTCGATCATTCTCACCAAGCGCCGCACACTGTAGAAGCGGTTTAGAAACCTTTCCAATTGTTCCCAACTATCAATGGTGCCTGGTTAGAGGTTAATGTACCAATCACAAGCGTTTCCCTTTAGAGAGCGAACAAACTGCTTAACCATCCAATCCCCATCAGTGCCCGCATTGTTGCAAGTTTCGACGAAATGAGCCATATGTTAACGCGGATTTCCCTTTCCGTCAAATTGTTAGAAGAATGGAGGCTGATATACGACTAGCATCTTGAGGCCTTCGATTCTTCGGCTGTAAGGCTTATAATATGCCGAAGATGATGATGATTTGCCCTCAAGCTCGCTCTTCTCCATCTCTTTTATTAATTCCATTGTTGCCTTCGCTAGAATAGGATCTTCAACGATGGACTTGTGCTTTGCCAAATCATCAGCATTCATGACCCCTTTTCCTTTCTCAACTTTGGTACGCAAACTTTCTTCCATAAATGTTTTTTCGGCATCCTTACTCCCAAGCTTTTTGATGATGTAGTCCATTTGCTGCTCTCTTTCTTTCATTTAAAGCAACATAGCATCCATAGTTTTTGTGAGAGCTGCGACCCGATCTTCAAGTGAAGGAGTATCCGCCATCATCATCGGCATGACTTCAAAGCCTTAAGTTGAATCAGCTTTTGGGGAAGAATCCGACGGAAAGTCACTTGATGATATTCCCAAAACTTATCTATGGCACAGGAGATACTAGAACCTTGTCAAAAGGATTGTCACCAGCAGTTGCTTGAGACGACTTAGGGGAAATTGCTCTAAGCATTTCTTCGATTTCCTTAGTCTGTTTACGAGTTTTGGCCACAGATTGGGCATATGTCCACTTCTGAGAGCCCCCCTCTTTGAGAACATCCTTGTAAGATGGGGAAGCCTTAGGGGAGATAGATTTGAGCATTTCTTCTATCTCTTCAGCTTGTTTGCGCGTCATGGCCACAGACTGGGTATAAGTCCATTTTGGAGAGTCCACATCATTGAGAGTATTCTTTTCAGCTGTATCTTTGTAAGATGAGGATGCCTTGGGGGATATGAACTTGAGCAATTCCTCATTCTCCTTATGTAATTCAGCAATGGTCCTAGCCTTGACCAACCTTGGAAACTCCGCTGATGAAGAGGCTCCGGATGAGAGTGAAGGAAAAGCAGCAAGTCGATTGTATGCGACAGCATTCTTGACGTTAATCATCTTTGACACCATGTGAATTCCACAAAGTAAAGAGATGAGAGGTGGAGATGGTCCCACTGGGCATGCCAGAAATTTATGAGCACTTCAATCTCGCGAAGAAATATCAGCGTACAAATTGTCGTATTAAAATATGTAGCGGGTTCTGTCTCTGGTCACGAGAAAAACACGTGATTCCTCTAATTTGATCTTCGAAGAATAACATTTGTAGATGGTGATCCTGAGCTCTGGCAGAATTTTCAGCAGAACTTCGGGATGAAATATTAATGAAATCGTCGGGGCCTATGGGCGTGATCCGGCATAACTTCGATAGCTTGATGAAGTCGTCGGAGCCTTTGGGTGTGATCCGGCAGAGATTCGGTAACTTGATGAAGTCGTCGGGGCCTTTGGGCGTGATCTGGCAGAACCTCAGGGCGCCTTGCAGAAGAACACTGGGCAATGGACGTTGGCAGAGCTTCGGCGAGCAGGAGGCGGCGGGGGTCTTCGAGAACTCTAAGAGTCTTCTCTTCACCTATGTCTGTAGTGTGTCTTGATAGAGGGATATAGCCGTCGTTGAAGAATATAATATCCGAGAATATTGCTCGGGAAGAATATTGTTGTGTGTACAATATGACCGCTGGGAAAATATAACTTCTGGAGATTATACCACCGCGAGAATATTGTCATCCCGCTATGGAGCCATCAAAGATGAAACCACCAGAGGCCTTTGGAGATATACCCGCAAGATAGGACTTCGGAGATATATCCGCTTAACGGGGGTCTTCGGAGATGAACCCACAGAGGGGCCTTCGGTGATATACCCGCAAGTGGGGCCTTCGGAGATAAACCCGCTATGGGGCCTTCGTACATAAACCCACTATTGGGCCTTTTTGAGATATACCTCCTTTTAGGGCCTTCAGAGATAAACCTGCTATGGGGCATTCGGAGATAAACCGTAAGATGGGCCTTCGGAGATAAACCCACAGGAGGGGCCTTCACCAACGCATCTCCCACAGCGGGACCTTCGGAGCCCACTAGAGGGGCCTTCGCCGCCGCACCACCCGCCGAGGGGCCTTCGCCACACCACCCGCAGAGGAGCCCTTGGAGAACCCGCTAGAGGGGCCTTCGCCGCACCACCCGCAGAGGGGCCTACAGAATACCCACTAAAGGGGCTTTCGTCGCTGCACCACTCGCCGAGGGGCCTTCGCCGCACCACCCGTAAAGGGGCCTTTGGAGAACCCGCTAGAGGGGCCTTCGCCGCATCACCCGCAGAGGGCCTTCGGAGAACCCTCTAGAGGGGCCTTCGCTGCCACACCACTCGCCGAGGGGCCTTCGCCATAAGCTGCACCACCCGCCGAGAGGCATTCGCCGTACTGCACCACCCGCCGAGGGGTCTAAAAAAATAACTAAAATCTCTTTATAACCCAGTGGGGCTTAAGAGAATAAGAGAAAAGAGAGAATTTTGTGTGTGTGAGATGTGAAATGAATGAATGGGAGGCCACTATTTATAGAGCTCCAGGGTAAATCTACACTAATTAGCCCATCCTATGATTTGAGCTTGGCAAAATTTTAATGTCTACAATCATATCATTGAGCTTGGACTGTATGAATCTCTTAGTGAATCCTATATAAATCTGAGTGAATTAATTTCCATGTTCATATTAATTCGAATTGAATAACAAGAAATAAAATCTTATAAGAATCTTAGTGGATTAACTTCTCTTTCCTTAGAAATAAATAACTTTAATTATAAGAATCATGTTTAGAATCTCTTCTATTTTCAAAATTAATAAAGTGACAATATTAATTATATTCTAAAGCAAAATATTGATTAATACCTACAAGCCATTTGTTTTCTATATAAACTAACTATCATGGAGGAACAAGTACTGCTATCAAAGGCAATGGCCCCAAACTCCATCATGCTTTCCGACTTTTTTCGTCTCCTGTTGTTGATAAGCCCTAGTCTTGAAGTTGAAGTCATGAGGTTTGTGAGGAATCACCTCAAGGCATTTGGCTACTTGCCGAGGGATTATACCTCGACTGACGACACCTCCTATGACGATGCCCTGGTGTCTGCCCTAAGGGAGTACCAAACTTTCTTTGGATTGAATGTATCGGGAAGAATAGAGCCCGACACGCTGATGTCGATGAGTCAACCTCGATGTGGTGTCCCCGACCCGATAACAAGAAGACGTTGATCGCATTCGAGCTTTGTATGTGGACTAAAAAGTAGTAAAAGTTTCCTAATAAAAGAATTTCAATAAATGCATCTTATGTTTTAGTATTACAAAAGGATGATTCTCATATTCTTCACTTGGAAATGAACATGAGGTAAGTAACAATAAATGTGAATCCAGTCCCGTTCCGGCAACCACAGAGATCCTATCGGCGTTGTCATTCCAGAGACAACAACGATCCTCCGGATGTTCATGTTCTAGTACCCATGACGGTCCCATGTCGATACGGTCATGCCGTCCCTGATCTCGTTTTCCAATGGCAATTTGTAGCCATACGCCTATATTTACATCTTGTTGTTCTCATCACCTTCCAAGCAGTCTTGAGGATCTTAACATCCTAAACTCCTCAAAAATGTGCGATGGACAATCAAGACATGCACCCTTCTGCAATCGGGGCATACCTGGTAGCTTTGCATATTTTATAACTCGATCGGTTTTGTCTGATTATGCCAAATATGGGATATGCATTTCATCAAAAGCAGCCACACATATCATCCATCCATCTTGGGGCTAAAGCGTCATATTTTATTAAAGGTACTCACTTTCGTTTAAGGTGGCCTATCCCAGGTATGAAATGGACATACAAGTTTTAAATCATAGATATTCTATAACTCAAAGGGTGTAGAAGCTATAAGACTTTTAGCTCATAATTAACCTTCTACCGAATATGCGAATCGTGATCTTGTATACTGACCTTTGCTAGGAGTGCAAAAGGTGATTCAATTAATTCGTTATATCAAAGATAATTAATGAAGGACATATTTGATAAACAAATCCTAACTGATTCTACAATTTTTTTTATGAAGAATACGAGTGAATTAATTTGTATTTTCAAATTAATTATAAGTTAGATTTTGTAACTCCAAATTAATTATACTCTTGATGAATGCCACTTCTTTTCTATATAAACAAACTATCATGGGTCCATTAGTTAATAGTAACTATCAAACACAATGGCCCCAAACTCCGTCATCCTTTTGATCATTTTCCTGCTCTTGTTGTCGATAAGCCTCAGTCTCGAATAGGGTAATGTCATGAGGTTTGCGAAGAATCACCACAAGGTCTTTGGCTACTTGTCTGGGGATTATAAGTCGACCGACGTCGACACCTACGACGAGGCCTTGGTGTCTTCCCTGAGGAAGTACCAAACTTTCTTTGGATTGAATGACTAGGGAATAATAGATCCCGGCACATTGATGATGATGGGTTGGCCTCGTTGTGGTGTCCCCGACCGTCCCTCGATGGATGATGTCCACAACATCACACCGAAATATCCTTTCTATGAAGGAAAACTCGCTTGGCCGAAATCCATGAAGAAACTCAAGTTCACTTTCATGAACGTCCCACCTATCTCATACAGAAACGCAAGTGCGGCCATATCGAGCGAGTTCTCGATGTGGTCGGCCGCATCAGGATTCACTTTTAAAGGGGTGGTGGGTATTTCTAAACCGGCGCAAATACACATAGGATTTTATAGAGGTGATCATGGGGCCAATATCCTCGACCTAGAATCGATTGCGTTGCACGTGATTGGGCACATTCTCAGGCTCGAGCACCGTGACAGGTCGAGTGCCATGATGTGTCCTATACATAGCTATGGGATAATTAAGAGGCATCTTAACCGAGATGATATTACTGATTAAACAGTAAAATTCCCAATAAAAGATTTTCAGCTTATTTAAAAAAGTGATAAAATTGTTAGGCATAATAAATAACATTGAAAAATGACAAATCTAAGAAAATTCCTGCAAATATAGGAAATGTTATATTAAGATGCCAATAAAACATGCAATTATTTTGCAAATTTTCTTTGAGTTATGATCTTTATATAAGAAAGCATAAAATTCTTTTTTTAGGATTACTACTTTTCTTTGAAAAATAATGCGAACACGAACTTTTCTGCGATAATTATACGATGATATTAATAATACGATGATATTACAGTCCAGAAGGTCTTATGTACATAAGTACGAGGGATATAACAACCTTGACTAAATGCAACCTTAGTTGGGTGTCTCTTAGTAATAGTGTCGGATGAAAGATAAAATTATGAGTCAACAATTGATTGCACGAAGGAGCTCACTCGCATTGTCAAGTCGTTAGTTTCTCCGCTAGTACTTCATATGGTTCTTCGTACGAGACATGAGGTAAGAAACGTTGAATATGTCATTGGCACCATGAACATGCCCTTGTTGTATCAGACTCCGAGAATGTAAAAAGTTGATTGTACGCGCGCCTTCCGGCCTAGCACGCGCGTGGCGGTTCGGACGACCCGAGGATCCGGGCCCACTCCCCAAAGCCCAACCGGTCGACGTCACGACTCGAGCGTCGGATGCTGCGGAAGGGAATCGGGGGATCCCTCCCTGGATTCTTAACTGGGCCTGCTCGGGCCCTCGCCAACCGTCTCTGTTTTCCTAAGAGGCGGCGAGCGAAAGGCGGAGCATGATCCGAAGAAGGAATTTTCGGGAGAAATCAGGAGCGACTCGTGTCGCCAGTCCCTCATCCAAAATGGCTTCGTAAAAATGTTGTTTAACTTAGGCAAACAATTACGGAGTCGCCACCGACTTATTTTTGAAAATTGGTCTAAGTCGGAAAACCAGAGTAGGATTTGGGGATTCTTAATTACTAACTCTTACATTTAAGCATGCGAAAAGGGAGGTGGCGTTTGCTCCAAAAGATTTGCTTCTGTTTAACGGGCATTGGACCCAATCCGGGCATAATTCCGAATTCAAGTCAATGTTTTACGGGCGTTGGACCCGATTCGGGCTTTTTGGGCCTGAACTCATGTGTGTTTGGCAAACAACATGCGACGGTAAGCCTATGAGCCTAAGGCATGTGGGCAAGCACAAACAATTATTGAGATCAAAGAGGGCGGGGAAGGATGGTGACCGTGGACTTATGCACTTGGGCCCACGGCCTGTTACATGTTGGAATAATGAAAAAATGGGAGGCCCGCACCTCTCATGTACCTGAGGCCCCCCGAGAGGGCTTTACATCGGTCGGGCTCGTCAGTTGAGGCCGCTTTCGAGATGTGCTTCCACCATGGGTTTCCTCGCGCGCTTCCAGTCTTCGAAATTCGTTTTGTCAAACTCCCGTGAAGCTCGATTGATTTTCATGCAAGTCAAACCGGAATGCAGTGGTCAGAAAATTCTAATTGAATATTTGAAACAATTAAAATTAACTATTGTAAGTCGGAGTGAGACTTACAGGGCGTTGTGTGGCCCGTGGATGTCGATCTTCCGTGATGTTGAAAGATAACAGGGCGTTGTGTGGCCCGTTGATATTGATCTTTAGTGACGTCGAAAAATGGATGTTCCTTGGTGATGAATTCCTCGTTATTTTACATGCAAAACAAAGGAAAGGAGAGCGATGTACAAAGCCTTAGTATCGATTAAATTTGAACGAAATTCAATCGAATTGGATAAGTAAGGTATGACTTACCGTTTGAGGGTGAGGAATCGAGTCAACTTGGGATCTTTCGAGAAAACCCCAAATAAATAGCTAGAGAAGTTCCATGTTCGGTCCGTTGATTCATACATGTTATGAATCCTACGAGAGTGAAGGAATATTGAAAGTAGAATGTTCGAAAGATATGACCAAAGAGACAAACATAAGTAGTTACACCGTCGAAAGAAAAAGAAGCTAACCATTCATATAAGTAAAGAGATTAATGACAAGCATGTTTGTCAAATTTGATGAAAAAATCTAACGGTGGGATCCTATTCCACGAGGCAAAGAAAAGTTTGGCTAATCTTAGAACGTTTACTCAAATTGTGACAAATGGACGATGATTAAAAAATTCATAACTTGCCGTAAACTTCTCCAAAATTTATGAAATTTTACCAAAAGCTAGAAAACTTAAATATAATCCATCAAGTCATAATTTAGGAAAAAATAACATGTGCTGTGCTGCCAGTAAAGCAAAGAGTGGGGCTGTTCAAACTGGACATGTTCCAGTCGGACAGCTTACAGGGGTGAGATTGACCCCGTTGACCGTGTACTTAAGTTGCTCAAAATGAGAAATGTAAAACATGAAAGTTGTAAAGGATTGAATTTTCTAACTTTATATTCCAATTTTAGTTCATTATGATTTTATGTGAGTAAGTTATGCCTTCCGGTGCACAGACTACTCTTCCTGCCGCTGGAAGGCAAGAGTCAAGGGAGGGCTTTGTTTTCTCTGAATTTTTAGACCAAGTAGATGGAACCAAATATAAAAACTCAAAAGAGGAAAGTTGTAGAAAACCGAAATATGGTTCTGAAAACACTAATTTCATAAAATTTCAATTTTTGATTTGAAAAATAAATAATTTTCTTTCAATAGTATTTGTCCGATGCAAGGTGAAATGACGTTTTTGTGTCCGCTGCACTCCGCTAATGATTTGACCAGATTTTGTTGCTTTAATGAAAATTTTCAAAAACATGAAAGATTTAGACAAATAAAATAGGTATCTAATGCAATAAATTTCAGGTGAAATGGAGACTTGGTGTTAAAGTTGTGTCCAGAAAACCGAATCAGCCTTCCTGCTCGTGTGCAGACCGAGGCTAACTCACAGTTCAACTTTGAAACCCAACCGAAGAGACCTCGAATGAAAAAGTTCAAAACATGAAAGTTTTAGATAACTTAAATAGGAAGTGATACCAAGTAATTTCATGCAGATCCAAGCTGTACAGACAAAGTTATGTCCAACGGAGTGCGACTGCTGCCTCGTGGACGCACGTAACAGGTCAGTTTTATTCGTTGACGTTCAAGGATAAAAAACGTCGGCTAAACAAGTTCTTTTGGGAAAGTGATCAACATGAAAATTGTTCCTCACTAACAAAGGAATCCAAAGAGTCTAAAATCATCTCAATCCATGCACTGAGAGAAGACTTATGCATAAAATATGAAGCAATGACAGCAGCGACGGGCTTCGCAAACTTCAGCATACGTCCATCTAAAGAATCGGCCATAACTCAAGCTACACATGCTCGATTTAAATGCATAAGTTATCCACACGACCAGGAGAGAGAGAGGAAGAGGATAGACCTGATTAAGCTTGATTCCGTCGCTGGACGGAAGAGCAGCTCCTGCAGAAGTAAACTGCGACATCATGCTTCGCGATTTCCAGCCTCCGACCATCCCGAACTCGCGAATAACAGTGTGTTCATGAAATTAACACCAAAACAGGAGTAGACAGAATATGATTAGTGTAAGGGACGTCATAGGTGTTCATTTGTTGAGTTGCACGAGTGAGACTGAAAACTCACCGAGGGGTAGCCTCGCCTCGGGGTGGCCCGAGGAAGAAGAAGGACGTCGGGGAGTCCGTTAGAAGGCTGCCTTGGAGCACCATGCTTGGGTTGTGGCCGTGGCAGGAGGCAGTGTCGTCGGAGAGAAGGGTGTCGGCTGGTCCGGAAGTTTTGGCTCGTCAGCACTGGAGAGGGGGAGTCCTTGGCTCAGGTTTCTGTGTGTACGTTAGGGCGGAGTTGGCCTCCGGTTATATGTGATGGAGGAGGAGTTGGCCTCCGGTTTTATGTAGAGGGAGGAGGAGTTGGCCTCCGATTCCCAGAAGAGTGTAGCCTCCGGTTCCCCAGAGGAGAGGATGAACGTC
The DNA here is from genome assembly GCA_029817735.1 of Melastoma sanguineum. Lineage (NCBI taxonomy): Eukaryota > Viridiplantae > Streptophyta > Magnoliopsida > Myrtales > Melastomataceae > Melastoma > Melastoma sanguineum. The sequence continues at coordinate 1,835,626 of JARUPW010000016.1, read as the reverse complement.
TCGGAGGAGAGACCTGATTCTCTGATTGGAGATTTAAGGGATCCTCTCTGAAGGGGATGGGGATGCTTTGACTTTGAGGATTTCAGAGATTCTCTGATGGGGAATATCTGATTTTTTTTTTACGTCTGTGTGACTGTCTGATTGATTGATTGGAGATTGTTCGATAATTGTCTGAAGGAAAATGTCTAGGTTGAGAGACGATCGTTTCTTTCCCAAGTTTCCACTTTTGATTTCCCCTTTTTTTTTAATTGTCCGATTGCCAAATTTACTGATTGCCCCAATTTATTATTTTTTTCCAATTTGGGGTATTACATTAATCAGTGTGGATCTCTCTGAGAACAACCTGAGTGGAACTATACCAGCGCGAGTCTTAGGTATTTCTTCCTTATCAGACTTTCTTGATTTATCCCAGAACAAATCAACAGGAGTGCATCCAGATGAAGTTGGCAATCTAAAGAACCTAGCAATATTAGATGTGAGACGAAACAGACTGTCACATCTTGATGTCATTGAACATTGGGAATAATACGTTTGAAGGTAACATCGCTGCGTTTCTATCTCCTCTAAAAGGACATCAACATCTAGACTTATTGTATAATAACTTTTCCGATTTGATGCCAAAATTCCTAGGAGAAGTTCCAAATAAAGGAGTTGTCCTAAATGCCACAGGGATCTGAAACTACAAACTCTGTGGCAGGATTCCAGCATTGAACTTACCAAGATGTCGTACTTCTCAATGGAAGTGCGGAAGAAAAACCTTGCTGAAGACCGTCATCGCGGCACCAACGGGACTGCTTTCCTGTTTGTACTGCTTTTGTTGATTGCATCGCATAGTTTCATGGACAGAAAAAGAAGAAACGTGAAGTCGCAGTCTGGGTTGGTTCACATAAAAAGCCCTTTTCCACAAATTTCGTACGAGGATATACTCGGGACGACCAGTGTGTCAAACAAGATAACTGTATCGGTGTCGATGGTTTACGTTCCGCGTATAAGGGGATCCTAGGTAATTCTGATAATGTTGTAGCCATTAATGTTTTGTGGTAGAGTGTAAGGTATTAAAGAAAATCAGACACTGAAAATCTCGTTAAGGTTTCTACTATCTGCTAGGCCATCGACTTCCAAGGTAGTGATTTTAAGGCGGAGCACATGGAAAAAGCTTGGGCATGAAGTTTCAAGGAATCACAAAAATGAAGAGTTGGACCTCACAAAAAGGGTAAAATGCTTCTTCATGTTATTAAAGTATTTTCCTTTTCTTTTAATGTCGGGATGAGATGGAAAGACGTCTAAGCCTTAAAACCAAACTCACACAAGCATGGAAATTATACCCAAAATAAGTAAAATGAAGAGTTGGACCTCAAAAAAGAGTAAAATACTTCTTCATTCTTACAAAGGAAAGATGTATTTGGTTTCGAATATATTTATTTGTTTCACGGTGCCCAAATATATTTTAAGAATTTTTAAAGAATTTTTTCTTTAATTTCGAAAACATGTACGTAAGTTCATTTGAAGAATTAATCAAGGCAAATTTTGGAAAGAAAATTGATTTCCAATTGTTTAGTAAGTTAGTAATAAATCCCTAAAATTTGTGTTGAACGTAATAAAAATAAATAAGATTCTGACAAACAAAGAATTTATTTATTTTAGGTAAAATTGAGTAATATATAGGGCCTGGCGATTAAGTTCAACCAAAACATGTTTTAAACATATGTCGTATTAGTCTTATTGCCATACTTTTAGCATTCTTATATGACAAAAAAAGAGCATAAATAGAGAAAATAAAGAAAAATCATCCCATGGTTTTCTTCCTCAATTTCCTTTTCCAGGTTTTCTTTTTAAAATTTGAAACTTATTGTTTTATGAGCTCAACAATTAGGAGCGTGAATTATTTCAAAACAAAAATTAGAAAACAATATCCGAATATTATGATTAAATTTAAGGGAACTTCCGAATCACTTGTTTTAACCCAAAGTGTAAATATTAACAGCAAAATCATTTTATGTAAACAGAAATCAAGCCTCATAATTTGTTAATGCAAATAAGATATATCTTACTTCAGTGAAGTTTCCCAAATATAATACGCTAATTTAATATTTTAAAAAACTCACAATGATTTGATATATCAAATTCATATTTAAAAAATGTAAATATGAATTAGTATAGGATTGTACTAAGAAGGGGGTTGAATTAGTGTCGTAAGAGTTATGACACTTTTTCGTTCACAGAAGCGTGGTTCTGTCAGGTCACAGAGACTGGATCTAATGAACAGATTTTCAGTTCTGAGATGAACTATCTTACGTGTAAGACACAAAGATTTATAGTGGTTCGGCAAACAATGCCTACATCCACTCTCTTAGCTCTCACCCCAAGTAGGGCGTATTCACTATGATTGGAATGTGGGACTTTATAGATGCACACTTCTGTCAGAAATGTGACTAACAAGTTGCACGTAATCACATGTCTAACACAACCCACACGCAACGTGTCTGACTCCGGCTCCTCACTGAGCCCATGGCTTGACGGCTAAGTTCTGCCAAACGTGGCTTAACGGCTACCACCTGCACAAAACAAGATTAGCAATTACAGCACCAACAGTCTGCAGTTACAGAAGACGCTCCCTATCAGAGGTGATCGGCTCGGTGAATGCACAACGGACGCTCTCAGCTTTTGCAACAGTGAAGGCACAAGGATTCTGGTAAGCTTTTTGGTAGAACGACCCTGGGAATCATTGCTTCACTCTTGCTTATAAGCTTGTCTTCAGAACGAAGTTTCTCAATCAATCCCAATGGCTAGTTGATTCACTTGCCATAATCTCCGTGATCTAATCCTGTGGGAAAACTTTCAAAAGCATAAAGCAATACCCTTAGTTACGTCAAATAATTATAAAACAAAATTATCGCTCAACAAGAGATATATTTTCTGCTCAGAAGTTGTTTTCTGCGACAGCAAAACCAACACTCTTCCTTATACGAATTTGGCATTGGGATTATAAGTTTCCATAGTATGAAAACATTCCCTTCGTAGAATTATTCTCACCATATAGGGAGATCTTAACCTGATAAGATTGTTGCCAAACATATGATCACGTTAGTTAAGGAAATGAACCTTTCCAAATAACTTTAAGTTCAAAGATGAACATATGCGTGATTCCAATAAGGATGTATGAGTATGAGATAAATATCTCATGTACTCACATATAGGACAATCTCCAATAAGGAAATCGTCACTCACAGAAATACAATTCTGTAAACCGTAGCAAGTACTCCAGCAAGGAGAGTTATAGCAACCGTGACACAGATGCTCATTTTTGTAACAGAGATAGTTGACTCGATAGTAGATCTTGTCATCAGAACACCATTTCTGATGGCTAGATCATTTTCCCCATTGAAGTACTCCACATAACTCTTTTACGTATTGCACGGATAACAGAGACCAGCTTCTACACCCGTAGACTTGTTCTTCTGTACGCTTAAATAACACAATAGCAATACATAACCTTTGTCATTATCAAAACCAGATTATATCAACACCCATTTTTGATGATGTCAAAACCATGCTCATCTGGAGAATAATAATTAAAGAGTTTTTACGATCTTACAGATTTCCTTGTTGCGAGATGGTTGACATAGAAGCTACTTTCTGTAGTAACTCCCCCTGAATCTAAGCGGATTAATTTCGATCGAAATTATTGCTAGTTCAGACCAGTGATTTGTTCGAAGATGAACTTTCGAGATTAGTTAATGTTCGTTAACCTAATCTTTCAGAGCATTTATATGATTTTATCAAATCAGCGCTCATGATTACAATAACATGCATTATGGACATAAGTACTATTCTGTCATAGCTCCCCTAAACAGGTGAGTAGTTCTAAGACGAACTTTTAATCAGAGTTCAGAACGTCACATATAAGTGATATTCTGACCCAAATATGAGCAGAGACGATTCTCTAACTCCCCCTGAGTTTAAGCAGTTTTGCTCAATCCCAAGTTGATCTCAATCAGAAGTATCGTTCTGGCGAGGAATTTCTCAAAGCAAAAATTAATATTATTTGCGGACAAAGACTTAATTTTATCATAGAGTTATGAGAAAAAATTCTCAATATCTTCAGCAGATAGATCGGAGGGTGAGAAAGCGTTTATCTTCTCACTTTCAGAATCAGTTTGCGCCATATAGCAGAGGTTTGCTGTTTCATCATTCTGATCTGATTCCTCATCACTATCACTCCAAGATGCCATCATGACATTTTTCTTATATTTTGAAGGTTTACCCTTCTCATTCAAAAGTGGGCAATCTGGTCGCATGTGACCAAGTTTGTTGCACTCATAGCACACGCCACCTTTACTTTGGTGTGATTTTGTATTCTATTTTTTTAGTGTCTCGCTTTCCCTTGAAATGATTTTTGCGAAGACACTTCTTAAATTTCCTTGCCATAAATGAGATTTCATCCTCAGAATAAGATGAAGATTCATCCTCAATTTCATCGGAGGATTCAACACTCCCTTTAAATGCAATCACATTGGTCTTCTTATCTTCAACAACCTTGTTCTCATTTTCGTAAGCAATGAGAGAACCAAGCAACTGTTGAAGACATAAGCTCGTCAAATCTTTAGCTTCTTCAATTGCCGTCTTTTTGGCTTCCCAAGTTTTAGGCAACGAGCGAAGTATTTTTCTGACTAGCTCAGAACTGGAAATGGTTTTACCAAGGGATTCCATGGCATTAGTGATTTCAGTGAGTCTAACAAACATTTGATTTATTCACTCATCTGTTTTCATCTTGTATGCTTCGTATTGAGTTACTAATGCATTCAGTTTGGATTCCTTGACTTGTTCTGTTCCATCATATATCAAAGAAAGTCTATCCCACATTTCTTTCGCCGTCTTACAAGTAGAGACGCGATTGAACTCATTTCCAGCAAGAGCGCACACTAAGTATTGCATTGATTTAGTGTTCAGCGTGATAATTCTCTTCCTTTCAAATTCATACTGAGAGTCGCTGGGATTAGATAGAGGAATTACGAGATCTCCTTCCATTATAATATGCCAGCAATTGGCTTCTTTTGCGCCAATGAACAACTCCATTCTCATTTTTCAATATGAGAAGTGTTGTCCAGCAAAGAGCGGTGGACGTTCGAACGAGTGACCATCAGGCAAGAGCATCGACATTCTGCTCGGTACTCAGCAGCACCTTACTATGCTTAATGTAAGACTTTCAGCAATAAGCTGTTTTGATCCTTAGATTCAGCAACAGAGTTCTTTACTAGCAATCACACAAAAAGCTTTCCAGCAAACCTGCTCTGATACCGAATGTTGGATTGTTTATGTACACTAAGAAGGGGGTGAATTAGTGTTTATCACTTTTTTGCCCATTCTCGACGTCAGTGGGAGCGTACTGTATCACAACAGAGCGTTTCTCAAAATGATCCTTAAAGTGACAGAAAGACTTCTCAATGAGCAGCTCGTTTCTGATTCACAATAGAGGATTACTTCAACACTTTGTCGTTCAGCAGAAGATTTCCACACAGATCTTGTCTCTCCTTAAGATGAGCCTGTAATTGCTTAAGAGACAACCACGAAGTTGATCACACAGATAACCACAAAGACCACGAAGAAAAGAACCACAAAGACCACGAAGATAACCACAAAGACCACCAAGATAACCACAAAGACCACTAAGATAAGGTATCCGTCCTACACTCAGTTCGGACATGCATAGTTACCACAGCCGTGACTCACTCTACTGTAAACCCAGAGCCTATGGTGGAATTTTCTACTCCGGCGGCTTCCACAGAACCCACTCTACTGTCCGTCTGTATCAGGAGGTCGAGACTTCTGCACGGCACCCCTGTGCTCGGGAGGACCTCTTTCCACTCCGACGGCGTTCCCAACTCCTACTCTACCCTGAAGGCAGGAGACTTCTAGCGAGCACTCGCAAGTGCGTGTCTCACTGCTCAAACTCCGTAGGCTCGAGACTTCCCTGCGAAAAGACATGACAAGAACGGATTCTTGCCGATGGGTTAACATCTAGTTACTGAATTTAGAGTAGGTATTTACTTAGCTTCCCTCAGACGATTCGCCAGCCGCTCGATGAACGCACCGAGGACACCTAGTCCCGCTCATGATGATCAAAGGATCTGACCTCAGTCCCTTGACGCTCTCACACGCAGCTTGCACGAGAAAGAACCAGGAGATACTTAGCACATTCCGCTCTCTGTCGATGCACAAAGCTCACTTAGACCACTTAGACCACTCTGACCACTCAGACTCACAAAGGCAATGAGATATGTCGTCCCTAGTCTGATTATAATGGAGAAAGAGGCACAGAGCACATCCAGGCAATCATCGAGATTTGTTGCCAAAACTGGCACCCAAGACTCAGCAACGGTCTGCTCAACGGTTCAATGTGCCACAGAAGGAAAGTCCCCAACTGTAACTATCCTCAAATCAACTATTTTTGTCCGAAGCAAATTAATTGTTTCTAAGTCTTATAAACAAACCATCCTAAGGTGTTCTCATCTGATCGATAATTGAGATAAGATCATAAACAAACTTATATGATTTATGATTTCATCCTATTACAGCGTAGGACTGGTGCAGAACAACATATTTTATTTCCAAGTATAAACTTGGCAACCCAATCTCTCAATATTTAGTTTCCCAAATGTATAAAATGAGATCAGACAACCATATTAATTGAATTTGGACACTCAGACAAATAATATGAGATAAGCCAAAATAAAACGTGGGTATTGAAAATTTGTTTCCATATTTTATATGTGAATACGTAATATCATAGTAGCCGCTTACTGTGACATAGCAACATACAACTGTTACTAGCAATATGTCAGCAAAACCTTACTCAAGCTCATCACTAAGGATAAGCATACAACTTATGAAACATTATTACTGACCACCAGTAACTCGTTGCTTTACTTAATCATCAAAACCCGGTTAACAAGAAGTTCCAAAGGCAAAGAAGTAGAAATCTCATTCTTAGACTTGAATGAAGATTTAGTTTGCTTACCAAGTGAACCAGCTTCACAGAAGTTGTCTTACTCGAATTTGATATTAGGCAAGCCTTTTACCAATTCTTTTCTAGCATGCTTGGATAGCAATCGAAGGTTGGAGTCTCCTAACCTTCTATGCCAAAGATGAGTTTCGTCTTTGACTAACAAAAGACATCTTTCTGTAGAATAGAATCTCTCCTGTGTTAAGGTGTAGATGTTCCTTTTCCAATTTTTAATGAAGCGGACTTCATTGTTTAGGAAACCAGAAGATTATCTTGATCAAAGGTTATCGTATAGCCTTCGTCACAATGCTGGCTAATGCTCAGCAGGTTATGTTTGAGTTCTGTAACCAATAGAACTTCTTCTATAACCATAAAGTCAGGACTTCCAATGGTTCCTGTTCCGATGACAAAGCCTTTGCTATTGTTACTAAATTTAACAGAACCTCCATTATGTAAAGTCAGCTTAGAAAATTTGGATGGATCTCCGGTCATGTGTCTAGAGCAACCACTGTTCAGATACAATTCACTTTCTGTAGCTTCTGTTCGAAAGCAGAATTGACTTTCTATAGAGTTTTGAGTTTTTGTTTGAGAAGTAATGCACATTATTGATTGTTCTTTCTCATCATCAGAATCCTCAATATCTGCCCACGAAATCATAGCTTTCTTGGGTTTGCTTTGTACAGAAGGTTTTTCCTTCTCCTTAAGTAAAATACAATCAGATTTGAAATGTCCCTTCTATTTACACTCATAGCATCTGATCATCTTAGAATCAGGTTACTTTTCGCACTTCATATTTCTCTTATTGAAACGTCTTTTAGAGGCGAACCACAGAAGGCGTTTAGCGATCATAGCGAGTTCATCATCCGAATCAGCTTCTGTCTCATCATCAAAACCTTCAATTGATTCTTCTGATACTTTGAAAGCTACTGAGGCTCGTTTCACGTCAGACTGAGAGGTTCTCTCCATCTCATATGACATTAGAGAGCTCATTAGCTGATCTAATCGAAGAGTAGAAAGATCCTTAGCTTCTTCAATAGCCGTTTTCTTGGCTTCCCATGATTTGGATAGAGTTCGTAGAATCTTTCTTACTAATTCAGAATTAGTATAGTGTTTGCCTAGATGAGTTAAGGCATCAACCAGGAGGTTAAGTCTCTGGAATATTTGTTCTACAGATTCTTCGTCTTACATGGTAAAGTTTTCATATTGATGAATTAAGAAATTCATCTTGATTTCTCTAATCTGGTTTGTCCCAACATACATGGTGACAAGTTTATCCCAGATTTCCTTGCCCGAAGTGCAGGTGGAAACCTTAATGAATTCACTTTCCGACATAGTTCTAAACATTAAGTATTTAGCCGTCTTAGTGAGTCGTTTGATCCTAAGGCACTCCCGTGTAGGACGACCATTAGGACCAGTTTGTAGTTCAATCGACAGAGAAGGTGGACCGTCTTCTATGAACAACCACAAATCATCGTCGATTGCTTCTACAAATGCACTCATTCGAATTTTTCAATAGGAAAAATTCTTACCATCAAACATGGGAGGATTCCCAATATGTGGTTTCGGTATATAATAAATATCACCCATTTTTCAACTTACAGAAGATTTAGGCTTCTATGAAGAACAGCAAAACCTTAACAGTACTGTACCGAATCTCAATACTCAAAAGCTTTCTGTTGGATTGAAAATGATGTTGTTGGTAATCAAGTCTTTATGAAATAGAGCAAGAATACCAAAATGTCTAATTCTACAGAAACCTTGAAGTTTCAGCAGAAGAAAACAACACAATAGCGATTTCAAGCGTATAATAAGTAACGCCTTCTATAGGATATAACTAAGCACTCAAACTTTTGTTGAATCCTCTTTTAATACAAATGGTTGGATTCTAGCAGAGCTATTAGCTACTGTAGAAAAAAACCAATTTGTGACATTTACAGAACGCAAGCTTCTGTATTGTAGGAATCGAGTGCAATAGAAGGTGCGACTTTCTATTGAATCTCAACAAGGTGTAAAGCTTTCGGTGGAACCCGATTTAATACCAATCGTTGGATTCAAACAGAGAACACAGCTTCTGTAGAATACAACAAAGTGGTGATGGTCATAGAGCGTACAGAAGGTTCGAGCTGTATAAAATATCAACAAGCTGTTAAGCTTCCGTTGATACACGCTCTGATACCATTTGTTGGCCCAAAAATTACACTAAGGCGGGGGGTGAATTATGGTTAACTCCAGTTGAGGATTTCTTAAACGCTTTTTCACAATCCTCACAGTGGAAGCAAGTTGCTGTAAAACAGAACTTGTGAAATAGACTTCAAAATGAATTCGGAGACACAAAGGATTTTATAGTGGTTCGGTGAATGCACCTACGTCCACTTTCGATCGTTTTCACTAATACTTTGAAATAGTTATTACAGTTTGGATGGTTGAACCTTCTGTGGTAACCACGGGGTGGTCAGACTAGTTTAACCAGTGCAAGAGACTCTCTTGCTGAGTTTAGGATGAGTCTAAGTCGAATCAGAAGGAAATCAACCAGACTTGCACGAGCGCAAAACATTGGCTGGAAGCTTCAGCCTTCTGTGACGTTGTAGCGGACTGTCCCTTCTGTGGATCAACTAACAGATTCGATGACGCTTTCCCCAAGTGTTTGGACGCCTCTAATGTGCTTCTCTTTTTGTATTTTTTGTTTAATCTGCAAAACAAATAAAGATAATCCGTTTACAGTACGTTGCAGTCCCTAACCACTTACGCCTGCTACAGAACCTTGTCTTGAACCTACTGTATGCCCACCCTGCATTATGGATAGCTTCCCCGACCAAGTCCTTCAGTTCTTTGACCACTGACGCCTATGGAGTGGCTTCACCAAAGCAAACCTGCTGCAAACAAACAAACAACAAAATAACCAACTACAGAAGGTTACGCCTGTTACGGACTCCTTCTCTCCAACCAACTCTGTACGCTGACCCGCCAACTAGCGACCCTTCTCCCCAGGTCCTATTGTACACAATCCGATGTTATGGACAATGTTCCGGTCGAGTCCCTCGGATTCGTAAGCACCAACGTCTCCGGAGCAGCTTCAACCTGCTCAACCTGCTGTAGTCACCCCCTGCGAGAACGCTCGCCTAGAGAAACAGTCCTGCACACTCACACACACGTTAAAGCCCACAAACGTTGTTGAAATGTCAAGACTTACGCTCTAAATCTATTCAAAAATGTTTTTGGGGTTTTCTTTCTTATAGTAGTTCCGTCCTCCTGTAATTAAGGAAACTTATTTTACTATAAACAAAATGTGACCAGATTCATTCCTTTTATCCATCAAATGATTGGGAACATAATTTGTTTGATTTTTTGGCAATCAGATAATCGAATATTAAGTTATAGAAGGTTGAGCCACATTTCGTCAATAAGTTTCTATAGTTGGAAAAGAAAATTATTTTGTTTCCAACTTCAGAATTATGATGATGGGGTCGTGCAAGTATCCAGTTGGGACTTCCAGATTTAATTTTGTCTTTTTTAGACAAATAAATACCAAGAAAATGTGTTGTAGAAGGTTCGGCCAGTCACAGCAAGTTAACCATCTATACAAGCAAATAATTAATCAATTACTTCAAAATTTACTTAATTTATTCAGAAAATATTTACAATGTATCTGGAAGAAATTGTTCTGAAAATAATATTTGAGAATGATTTCTAAATAACCTATTCATTTATAGAAGGTTAGGTAGAAGTTGCGAAATGAAACAAAATAATTTCCTTGATTAAGAAATATTTTGTTTTTGACTCTCAAACTTTTGTTTTACGAGATAACAATTAAATATTAATTCAAATAATATTTCTAAGAATATTCCCTTTTTGAATTAATAAAATAATTAAGATATCAATAATTAATTAACAATTAATAAATTGTTGTAATATCTATTTTTGGAAAAATATTTCTAATCACGCCATTTGATTCTAAAATGATCATTGCGGAAGTAGAAAATATTATCGTGATATTTTTCCTTTATTAGGAAGCATATCTACGTTACAAAAGGTTACATCTTCTGTAAAGTCATAGCAGGTCAAAACTGATGTTTGACACATCATCAAAATCTTATCAACACATTATAACTTTTCCGGTTTGATGCCAAAATTCCTAGGAGAAGTTCCAAATGAAGGAATCTTCTTAAATGCCACAGGGATCTGAAATTACAAACCTTGTTGAAGACCGTCATCGCAGTCGCCAGCGGGATTGCTTTCCTGTTTGTACTGCTTTTGTTGATTGCATCGTATAGTTGCATGGATAGAAAAAGAAGAAACGTGAAGTCGCAGTCTGGATTGGTTGCCAAAAGCCCGTTTCCACAAACTTCTTATGAGGATATACTCGGGGCGACCGGTGGGCTCAATCAAGATAACTGTATCGGTGTCGATGGTTTAGGTTCCACGTATAAGGGGATCCTTGGTAATTCTGATAATGTTGCAGCCACTAATGTATTCGACCTCCGAAATCGAGCAGTTTTGAAGAGTTTTATAGCCAAGCGTGAGGTATTAAAGAAAATTAGACACCAAAAATATCGTTAAGGTTTCTACTATCTGCTGGGCCATCGACTTCTGAGGTAATGATTTTAAGGCGCTTGTGTGTGTACATGGTAAAGGGAAGCCTGGAAGATTGGCTGCATCCAAAAGTTATATCTGAGGGAGTGCGCATGAAGTTAAGTTTGAGGCATAGGCTGAGTATTGCTGTGGACATAGCCTGTGCTGTGGAGTATCTGCATCATGAGTGTGACACGCTTGTGATTCACTGCTATTTGAAGCTTTGTGTTCTACGCTCGGAGGTGCGGGACCCTCTTTGCTAATGTAAGAAAGAAAGTACCCAGCGGGATACTGCTCCCTCAATCGGGCATTCAGACTCCTTTCCTTCTGTAAGATCCCATTCCGTACTCTACAATATTTCGTGTTAAACGGCCTATATTACTGAGTACAAGCTAACAAATATCCGAAACCACATTTACATAAAAATTCATGCACCTGTAGGGCTGTAGCCGAGTGTACCTCTCACTCCCGTCGAGCTTACTTGCACAACAATATCATCGGCAGAGAGAATTCTCGTGAGGCCGAACACGGAAACACCGCTGCTTTTCAGACAGTATTGAGCACTTAGATTGGCTCCCCATTTTCTCTCTCCCTTTTCTTTTACAAGTGTTGTTGTACTCTTGACTTTGGCATCCGGTTGTGCCTCGTTGTTGTAAGGTCAGTTCATTTTCATTATAAGTCATTTGTTTGACGTTCGATGTAAATGTACTCCAGTCACGATGAAAACTCGAAATCCAAATCCAATGTTGTTCGTGGCCGCATATTTCCAATGTGTTTTTATGTAAATACCATGTCGGCCCACCGTGGCCCCGAAATAGCCCACAACCCCAACTCAACGATATGATACTCTCCCGTGGCATAGCCCAGTCCCCAAACTTCTTTGATCGTCGACCCTGAGGGGTATGGCATTCAGTCGAAGCGGCAGTGGCAGTGAAGGGCCATCATCAGTCACCAGCCCCTATAATTTATCATGGAAGGAAAGGAGGCAGAGGAGGAAATGGACAGAAAGGCAATGTTTTCATAACCACCGACAAGATTTAGGAAATCAAGTGTTACAATTAAAGATTAATCTCCTTAGAGTCTAAGTCAGTCGTCGCTTTTCAGACATTTTCTCCAGCAAAAGTAACCCCATGACTCACGTTCATTTATATCATGATTACGCGTAATCAACTATTCTTAAAAAATTAATAAAAATATAATTATATTTAAAATAATGATATGACTTTGACCGGACAGAAGCCTACCATTTTTTACTATAAAAGTGCTTCGCCTGAAACATTTTTAATCGATAATTATTTAGTAAATAAATAAGTATTTAATTACGAAATTAAATAATAAAACAGATCCTAATAGTAACCCCGTGACTCACATTTTACAACTACGCGTAACCTACTATTCATAAAAAATTAATAAAAATATAATTATATTTAAAATAATGATACGATTTTGAACAGAAGCCTACATTTTTGCGACTATAAAAATGCTTCGCCTGAAATTATTTCGAGATAATTCAAAATATATTGAAAAAAAAATTATTTTCAACTTTCCAATGAGAAAGCACTGTAGTGTTTCGTTTTTCCAATTTTCCAATTATTTACAAATTTCCAATTAGCTAAGGGAGCCAGCATTTCCTCTCTTCTCCAAAGTTTTTTTGTTTTTCTAGACTGCCTTTGCCTCCGCATCACAGACTGTCCCACTTTGCTTCTTGTTATTCAATGAATTTTTCGAAGTAGACAAGCGATGACTGACTTTGGAGTCGAAGGAGGAGATTGCCGTGAAAAATACCCGAAGTGGGTAGCGGACAACCCAAACTTCAACTATATGATACCCTCCCTTGGCATAGCTCAAGCAATGTTTTTATTACGACCGACAAGATTAAGGAAAGGCAATGCTTTGACGCCGAGTCAAAGGAAGATCGAAAGGGAAATCAAGTGCTAAAATAAAAAATAATTTTGTCGGTAATTCCAAGTCAGTCATTTTCAAACATTTTTTCCCAGCAAAAGTAACCCGCAACTCACGTTCATTTATATAAGGATTACGCGTGTTCTACTATTTAGAATAAATTAATAAAAAATGATACTTATATTACGAATTAAAAATATAATTATATTTAAAATATTGATTTCATTTCGAAAGCCTAAATTTGTAGGACTATAAAATGCTCCTAATGAAAACCTGAACGGATCTTGTTAACATTTATCCGCAAAAACGACATTTCTTTTAACAGAGACAAAATGGCTTTCTGAACTATTTGTCCTACTCTCTTTATCGAAGAAGGAACAAGTGCCATCGATATAACGAAACCGGGTATTCTAAGGAGAAATCTCAAAAAAAAAATGATCTTTGAAACTTTTATGAGTTTTGTATAATAAAATAGAGATTCCATATGGGTTTTTGTTTATTAATATCGCATTGGTATAATAAACCCAACATGAAAAGACACTCAAATTAGAAGGCTTAATAACGCATTTTCTTGGATAATAGACTCTTTGATCTCATCAATATTGAAATAAAAGAATGGATTCAAATATGTATTTTCATAATTCAGATTAAAAGTGTGACATATTTGGGTACATATATAACAACATAAAATATATAATTATAAAATTCTAAATTAAATCTACACCCTGGTTAACGTGTGTCTTGCAAAATTGTAGAGAAAATTAATCAGACGCGTTATTGTCCAAAGGCAGAGGAATTGGTCAAAAGGGAATGTTTTCATAACCACCGACAAGATTAAGGAAATCAAGTGTTAAAATAAAAGAGTAATTTTGATTTGTTTCGGTAATAATCTCCTTAAGAGTCCAAGTCAGTCGTAGCTTTTCAGTCGTAACCCGAAACTCACGTTCATTTATATTACGATTACGCTTAATCTACTATTCATAAAAAATTAATAAAAGTATAATTATATTTAAAATAATGATACGATTTTGACCGGACAGAAGCCTACATTTTTGCAACTATTAAAGTGCTTCGCCTGAAACATTTTTATAAATAACTATTTAATTATGAAATTAAATAATAAAACAGATCTTAATAATTTGATTGGTTTTGTGTTGTTCATCCTCTTATATGAGTTCGTTATGGCTTCTTGTTCAATAGAGAAAAAATCTTGTTAACATTTATCGGCAAAAAGATAAAATGGCTTTCTAAACTATTTGTCCTACTCTCTTTATCGAAGAAGGAACAAGTGCCATCAATATTACGAAACCGGGTGTTCTAAGGAGAATTTAGAAAAAGTACTACATTCCATATGGGTTTTTGTGTACTAATATCACATTGGTATACATAAACCCAAAATGAAAAAAAAAAACTCAAATTAAAAGACTTAATAACTAATTTTCTTTCTCATGAAAACATTTTAATTGGCTTATCCATTCATAAGTACAGGACACGTCTTCAGTTGGTTATCCGTAATTATGTGATATCAAACACGCTTATGAACTCATCCTCCTGATATTCGAGAACGTAGATCCTCGTTACGCATTGCGCAAGAAGTCACGTCCATCATCAGAACCTGCGAAAAAAGAAGGGTGAGATTGAGGTTACAGAAAAATTTTTAGCCCGTAAGTTGACAAAAAAAAGCAAGTATACGTACACGTAACCATTACGTACTTTACTAAATTCGCTTTTAATTTTAATAAAATTTACTAAAATATCTTTTTTTGGTAAAAAGCACATCAAAGTTAGTAAAAAATTTAGTAAAGTTTACTAATTTTTCACTGTTCACATTTTAATTTGAGTTTAATAATTCGACCTGGTAATTTCTAGATTGATTTTAGTACTTTTTTACTAAAAAGATAGTAGAAATCTTCCTATTTTTTGTAATTTTTATGGAAAAGAACTATTAAATGTTAGTAAATATTTATTAAACTTTTTAGTAATATTGTCATCCGATTTCCTACTTGTTGCTTAGTAATTTTTACTAAGAAATTACTGTTCATTTTTAGTAAAAAGTAGTAATTTTACTTAGTAAAAGTTCAAAGTTTAGTAAATGGTCCGATGGGCTTTTGACTGAAATAAGTAATATTTTACTAGTTTTTTTTTTAAATTAGTAAACTACTATTTAACTTAGTAAAAGTGTTTGGCAAATACTAAAATTGAATATGGATTTCATAATTTTTTACTGATTTCTGCGCGAAATTTTAATAAAATTTGGTAAAGTATTACAGAGTATTTTAGTAATTTAGTAATCAAAACAGTGAATCCCGAACCTAATTACTAACCCATGGTCATGGTGAAATGACGAATTTGCCGCCGGTTTCAATATACAAAATACATTACGAACCTAATTACTAACCTTGTCATCCTTGGTTCCATCGTCCTCTGATTGACCTTCCTCCTCTTGCCAAACTTCTCTCACATATGCAATCATCGCATTGTCGGCGTCCGTGACAATGCTAATCGGATGTTTCCCTCCCATAACTTGTGTATGAGTACGCAAGAGCCAAGTGTAGTCAGTAATGGTTTCAGAAGTCATCAAGGCAGCCCCAAAGACAGTAGTTTGATGATGATGATTCACACCCTCGATGATGACCATTTGCATTCCATATTTGTTCGTCATAAACATAGAGTCTAGAGCTACAACATCGCCGAATGATTGGTAATCAGCTACGGAGGTATTGTCGGCCCAATATATGCGACTGATTTCATTTTTTTCCACAAATGTTTCAAAGGCCATACCAGTCTCACTATTCCTCCTAGAAAGGAGGTATGCAAGGACAGAATCACAACCACCATTATCCCCAGCCGACTCTTCCTTCAGCTTTCGATTATTGAGGTCTTTCATTAGGAAACCAACACGTGAGTGTCCATCAGATGCGTGTATAAATAGTCACATAATATCGCATTGTCTAAATCCAACGTCAAGCATTCGGCGTACAAATGTCATAGCTTGGTTGGAAATGTTGCGCCTTTCTCGCATAAAATAGGACAAACCATTCATCGCCATTTCATGATTGTGTTCCAACTGAACAGCAACCAAAGTCCACTGTCCATTAACCTCGACTCTAGCTTTGAAGAAACAACTGCAACCTGTCTTGACATACGCCATAATCCGACTATTGGCCGTCAACACAGGGGAATCAGATTATTCCCATTCCCTTGAGCAAACCCACTTTCTCATGACGCATTCATCGTTTCGAAGTTTTGATGATCTCTTTTCCTAACTGAAAAGCCATGAACCGTTGCATACATGTTAATGAACTCTTCAGCTTCTTCAGCAGTACCAAATGACATATTCAACAACTGATTTTCATTCATATCCATGAGTATATCGAAGAAGTCATTCATATCTTGCTCACCTACAATCACATATATCACGTCATGGGGACAGTTTTGGGTGCAAAAGAGGAAGCAAAGAGATGGATAAAGGGAGGAAGCAGATGTTCACCGAATATTGGGTGCTCCTGGTTGAAGACAATTTCTATTTCTTCAAGGGACATGGGAGGGAGATAATATTCCAATAGAAAAGCTCTCCGGACCACTGTTGCACCTGGTGATCTATGACTTTCCAGTTGGGTTGTGCTCCATTGTAATGGACCCTGTGCTTATACTTGCTCTTGCAGGTGAATCAATACCTATAAGATTATTTCTCAGTCCTTATGAGTTGACATCGACTCATCTTAATGTGAACAACAAATTCGGTGTGAAGTACTACTCAATCCTCGTTCTTGTGGATGAAGAGCACCGTCGATACTTTAAGCATCAGAAAGTTGTGATTTACAGGCTGCAGGAAACTTCATCATAATGCCGACTGCTAACCAATTGTAATGGGCAAAGGCTCGCGGTTCCTTAGGAGCTACCTGTTTATGAACTTACTGTCTGTGAGGCTTTCTTTCACCAGAGATGAGGGCCTTTTTGAAGTTTGTATCTGTCCATCTTTCAGGATTCACTGTGATTCCGGGAGGAAGGGTTCTCGGACAGTATAAGGAAGACGATGAACGAAGAGAGGATCGCACCTTTCGATTGCACCCGATGTCAGGATTCACTGTGATTCCAGGAGGAAGGGACGATTGGAGAAGACGATCGGGGGAATGGGGATCGGAGGGGAAGACGGGAGGAGGAAGGTGGTTCAGAGTACGATGGAACCAATGACGACAAGATTAGTAATTAGGTTTGTAATGTATTTTGTAAATTGGAACCGATGGCAAATTCATCATTTCACAACGACCATATATTAGTAATTAGATTCGGGATTCAGTGTTTTGATTAGTAAATTACTAAAATATTTTGTAATACTTTACCAAATTTTATTAAAATTTCGCGCAATAATCAGTAAAAAATTACGAAACACATATTCATTTTTAGTAATTTTCAAACACTTTTACTAAGTTAAAGAGTATTTTACTAATTTTCAAAAAACATTTAGTAAAATATTACTAATTTCAGTCAAAAGCCCATCGGACCATTTACTAAACTTTGAATCTTTACTAAGTAAAATTAGTACTTTTCACTAAAAAGAAACAGAAGTACTCTTAGTAAAAATTACTAAACAACAAGTAGTAAATCGGATGACAATATTACTAAAAAGTTTAATAAACATTTACTAACATTGAACAGTAACTTTTCCGTAAAAGTTACTAAAAATCGGAAGATTTTTCCGATCTTTTTAGTAAGAAAGTACCAAATCTAATCTGGAAATTACCGGGTAGAATTACTAAACGTAAGTTAGTAAAGTTTACTAAATGTGAACAGTAAAAAATTTTACTAAAAAAAGTGATTTTTTAGTAAATTTTACTAAAAATAAAAGCGAATTTAGTAAATTATGTAACGTACACATATCATTAGCCGCTTCCAACCATCAAAAGTCAAAAGTCACTTACAAGTCATCAAAAGTTTGTCGGTGATTGACTCGAAAGTAATTTTCTCATAGACTCCGAGTCATCATTGCGGGTCTACTTTTCCAAAGTCTCCTTCATTTAAACTTTTACGCGCGTGATTTATAAGCTTAAATGATAAAAAAAAATCTTTATATTGTGAATGAAAAAATGTACCTAAATTTGAATTATATTTTCATTGTTTCCATCATGGGATACAATATGAAAAATTCTGGATCGTCCCACTCCAAGCCCAACATATAAGGCCAACGTGATTCAAATTTAAAATTAATTGGCAATAGAGTGAGTGATCCATTAAGTATTTATGCTAATTTGGGAGGCATTTTCTATCTAACGTAGGACTTGTAGATCTTGCTAACCTTTATAGGTAAAAACGACTTTTCTTAAAAGTCGGTAAGATCACAAAAGATAGCAGCAAGTGTGTGAAGGCCATTAAAAGTCAATGTCGCTTACAAGTCATCAAAATGTTTGTCGGAGATTATTGTCGGAGTTTGACTAAAAAGTAATTTTCGAGTTAGAAAATTATGGGTTTATTAAAAAGTCGTGAAAAGGGAGGGTTATAAATGGCAATAAAAGATGCCACCAAACAGCAGAGTTGGGTTACGCGCAACTACTAGTCATAAAAAATAATCATGGGTTCATGCTCTGCTTCTATGATATTATTCACTTGCCTCGTGCTTTCTTTATTTGTCCTGGCAGCAGCGGTGGCTAAGACCAACGAAACCGACCGGGCTGCATTGCTTGAGTTCAGGGGCCGCATCCCCGATGACCCCGATGGTGTATTCACCTCCTGGAATGACACCGTCGACTTCTGTCATTGGTCGGGCATAACTTGCAGCAGGAGACATCCCCGCGTCACCGAATTGTGGCTCCCGGGCTCCAGACTGGGGGGGTCCTTGTCACCCTACATTGGGAATCTCAGCTTCCTCAGGATATTAAACATCAACAACAACAGTTTTGCTGGCGAAATCCCCCCTGAAATTGGGAACTTGCGTCGGCTGGTAGAGTTGAGGCTGGTTAATAACTCGTTTTCGGGTCAGCTCCCTAAGAACATCTTGGGCTGCACAAACCTACGAGAGATCTGGCTGGGANTCACCCTACATTGGGAATCTCAGCTTCCTCAGGATATTAAACATCAACAACAACAGTTTTGCTGGCGAAATCCCCCCTGAAATCGGGAACTTGCGCCGGCTGGCAGAGTTGAGGCTGGTTAATAACTCGTTTTTGGGTCAGCTCCCTGAGAACATCTTGGGCTGCACAAACCTACGAGAGATCTGGCTGGGAAACAACAAGCTTGTTGGAGAAATACCTCGTGGATTATCTGCTCTGTTGGAGCTTCGAGTCTTCGAAGTCCACAAAAACCATTTCACCGGGAAGTTCCCTGATTTCTTCAGCAACTTATCGTCTCTAGAGGCCATTGACGTACACGATAATGGTTTCCGCGGCCCCATCGCAGCATCTCTTGGGCGATTGCGAAGGTTGCAATGGATTAGTCTCGCAGGAAACTACTTTTCCGGTTCGGTACCCGCCTCATTTTTCAACATAACCTCTCTGATGTTCATAGATTTCTCCGACAATAAACTCCTGGGAGGTCTCCCTCTAGATCTCGGAATCACTCTTCCCAATCTCCAGCGTTTCCTTTGTTTTAATAATCAGTTGACCGGAACTATTCCCCCGTCAATAGCAAACGCGACAAACTTATTTGACCTACGGTGGACCGTGAACAATTTCACCGGATCTGTACCTGATCTCAAAAATCTCAATCAGTTGAGGTGGCTTCTAATTGGTGGCAATCAATTGGGAAAGGGCACGTCCGGGGACTTGAAATTCCTCGAGTCCCTCAATTCCACGGAGCTATGGGTGCTGGAATTCAGCGGAAACAATTTCGGAGGTACGTTGCCTCGGTCGTTAGGGAACTTATCTTCCAATTTGAACAAGTTGGGATTCTGGTCCAATCAGCTCACGGGAACCCTCCCATCTAGCATCGGGAATCTTCACAACCTGGAAGTTCTAGATATCAGCGGGAACCCATTGACGGGTATGCTCCCAATGGAAATCGGTAACCTCCACAAGTTGAAGACCCTACTAGCAGAAGACAATGATTATTCAGGGGAAATCCCATCTTCTCTTGGAAATTTGACTATGTTGACGAAACTGTCGCTGCAAGGGAGCGGATTCAGTGGGAGTATACCAGCAAGCCTCGGAAATTGCCAAAACTTGATCTCTTTGGATCTATCTGGAAACAACCTGAGTGGAGCTATACCATCGCAAGTCTTAGGTATTTCTTCCTTATCATACTTTCTAGATTTATCTCAGAACAAATTAACAGGTGCCCTGCCAGATGACGTCGGTGATCTGAAGAACTTAGCATTATTAGGCGTGCACGGGAACCGATTGTCTGGCCCAGTCCCGAACACTCTCGGTGGATGCACCAGCTTGGTGTTATTGGACATTGGGAATAATCTGTTTGAAGGCAACATCACCTCATTTCTATCTCCTCTGAAAGGACTTCAACAACTAGACTTATCCCAGAATAACTTCTCTGGCCGCGTACCGAAATTCTTAGGAGACTTCCAGCTCACATACCTCAACTTATCTTTCAACCATTTCGAGGGAGAAGTTCCAAATAAAGGAGTTTTCCTAAATGCCACAGAGATCTCGATCATGGGAAATTACAAACTCTGTGGCGGGATTTCTGCATTGAACTTACCAAGCTGTCCTACCTCTAATCTGAAGCGCGGAAGGAAAAAATTATCGTCGAAGATCATCATCACGATCGCCGGTGGGATCGGACTCCTATTTTTTCTGCTTTTGTTTCTTGCATCGTATCGTTGCATTGACAAAAAAAGAAGAAACGTAAAGTCACAGTCCGGGTTGATTTCCAAAGTCCCTTTTCCACAAATTTCGTACGAGGATATACTCAGGGCGACCGGTGGGCTTAATCAAAATAACTTGATTGGTGTCGGTGGTTTTGGTTCGGTGTATAAGGGGATCCTTGGAAATTCTGATAATGTGGTAGCCATTAAGGTTCTCAACCTTCGAAATCGAGCAGCTTCAAAAAGTTTTGTGGTAGAATGTGAGGTGTTAAAGAAAATCAGACATCGAAATCTCGTTAAGATTTCTACTATCTGCTCGACCATTGACTTCCGAGGTAATGATTTTAAGGCGCTTGTGTATGAGTACATGGAAAATGGAAGCCTGGACGATTGGTTGCATCCTAAAGTTACACATGAGGGAGTGCGCCGAAAGTTAAGTTTAAGGCATAGGCTGAGTATTGTCGTGGACATTGCTTGTGCTGTGGAGTATCTCCATCATGATTGTGAGATGCCGCTGATTCACTGTGATCTGAAGCCAAGCAATGTTCTCCTGGCCTCGGATATGACAGCACACGTCGGTGATTTCGGCCTCACGAGAATTCTCTCTGCTGATGATGTTGTTGTCCAACTCAGCTCGACGGGAGTGAGAGGGACAGTCGGCTACAGCCCTCCAGGTGCGTCGATTTTATGTAAATGTGGTTTCCAATAATTGTTAGCTTGTACTCGTAGTATAGGTCATTTAATACGAAATATTTGTAGAGTATGGAATGGGAAGCCAAGTGTCGAGGGAAGGCGATGTTTACAGCTACGGAATTCTTCTGCTGGAGATGTTTACTGGAAAGAGGCCGACCGACGACATGTTCCAGGATGCGCGGAACATTCGAAGCCACTGCGAGGCTGCATTGCCGGAAAGAGTGGGCGAAATAGCAGACCCTCGTCTGTTTTTAAATGAGTTTGGAGAAGGATCGATCGCCCGTGCTCCGCGCAGGATTATAGAAGGTCTAGCGAAGGTGTTTGAAATCGGAGTCGCATGTTGTATTGAGTCGCCTGGAGAAAGGCTGGACATCCGCGCGGCCGCAGGGAAACTACGATCCATCAAATCTCTGGTGGGATGAAGCTCCGAAGGCAGAATACCAGCCTGATGGATTGTATCCCCGACTGGTTGTATGTTTGGTGGTGGTAGTTGAAATAACTCAATCCCATTATCATCTCCATCTATTTCCCACCTGAATGAATGGAGGATGATGCTCTGTTTATATCAAATCTTGTGTTTTGCTTATCATCAAATTGATTTCTATCATTCTTCTTTGCCCCAATTGATTAAGGTGTAATTTAAACAATTGAAACATTGTCATCCTTCATTATTAATTACCTTATTAAGCATAATACTATTAATACGAGTTAAATACATTCTAATTATGTTTGTGGTCCGAACAATATCACCCAATAGTAAGTTACAAAATTATTCTATGCATGATAAGTATTTCTGTGTTCCTGGAGAAAGAGCAGTTCCCCCTTACCAGTAATCCTTGCGAGAGCACGTGCCCCCGTTGAAATGGTGAAACCGGCTTCGATCCCGGACGATGATCTCCCTTCCGTAGATCTTCGATATGAGCTTCATCGCCAGGTGACAATCTGCACAGATTCGCAGATTCTTCACCACCCTTATCGGGACTCCTGCACCCGTGTTGATGAGCATGAAAGCCACGGCTATCTTCTCGCTGTGATAGGACAGTGTGAACTCCTTCTCCTCGTCCTCAATATCGCCAAACACGTTCTTCGTATGAGGGACGTACCCTTCTAATCTCAAGGAAATAGTGGTCTCGGCGAGCTTCGCGTAAATTGACTCGCTCTGAGGATGAGATTTTTCACCCATCGTGAACTCGTGAATCTGGTTCCCTAGTTCAACGAGGCTGTGGCCGGGAAACTTACGGACTCCGTCGCCGAACATTTCTCGCCTAACTTTTTGGACGTCCGACCATCGACGCTCCGTCGCGTAAAGGTTCGAGATCAGAACATAATCCCCGCTGTGGTTAGGCTCCAATTCGGCGAGCTCCGCTCTCATGACCTCTGCCAAGGTTAAATGCCCATTAGTCGTGCATGCCGACAATAACGTTCGCCAGATAACTGCATTCGGCCGCATCTTCCTGCTTTCGATGTAATTGTATGCCCTCTGCACTAACCCTGCACGGCTTAACAAATCAACCATGCAACCGTGATGTTCGACCTGCGGCACAATCCCAAACTCCTCCTGCATTCTCCTGAAGTACTCGAATCCTTGATCAACTATCCCGCAATGACTGCAAGCATATAGAACCCCGACAAAAGTTATCTGGCTGGGCACCAGACCTTCCCTCTCCATCTCCTTGAAAAGCTCCAGCGCTTCAAATCCGATCCCATTCACCGCAAGTCCCACGATCAAGGACGTCCAAGAGACGACATTCCTCACACTCATCTCATTGAACACCTTCCTCGCTTCCCAAACACAACCGGATTTTGCGTACAGGTCCAACAGTGAATTGCTAGCATGAAGATTCTCGATTAAACCGATCTTCACCATATAAACATGAATTCTCCTGCCAAGGGCCAACGCCCCCATCTCTGCACACGTAGTGAGCACGCTAACCACCGTGAAGCCATCCGGTGCCACGCCATCCGAACTCATTTCCTTGAACAGCGTGAAAAGCGGGGCATGATCCGAGAAAGAAGTCTCAAGAGATTCATGGAGCGGTTCGTGTGCCTTCACCTATTCAAAATTGCTTCATAAAAAGGTTAATGTTACTTAACCTAGGTAAACTATTATGAAGTCGCCATCGACTTATTTATAAAAACGGTTTGAAGTCGAAAAAACTGTTCGGTTCGGGATCCCTAATTACTAACTTTTACACTGGCATATGCTAAAAAAAAGTTTGTTAAAATTCTGATTCAGTACAACAAACTTAACCAAACATAGGACCCACCGCACCCATATATTTTAGAAATTCTTAATTTAAACTTCAAATTTTTTTTAACTTTATGGTAATTTTATCCTTTTCTAAAAAAAAAAAAATTCCGTCTCGTATAAATTTTTGGCCCGTAAAAAAGGTGAGAGGCGTCAAAAGACATTAAGAAGTCGAAGATAAATGAGACAGAAAACAGTGAGAGTCAAAGGGAAGTATTTTTCACGGTAATCTTCTGTTGACTCCAAACTCAGTCTTCGCTTGCAATCTTCTGGATCTCGGAATCACACTCTTCCCAATCTCCAGATCTTCAGTTTCGGTGGTAGTCAGTTGACCGGACCGATTCGCCCTTCAATAGCAAACGCGACAAACCTACAGTGCCTACCGTTGACATTGAACAATTTCACCTGATCCGAAAAATCTCAATCAGTTGAGGCTGTCTCTTATACACATCTAGATGTGTATAAGAGACCAGTGCCTACCGTTGACATTGAACAATTTCACCTGATCCGAAAAATCTCAATCAGTTGAGGTGGCTTCTAATTGGTGGCAATCAATTTGGGAAACGATCTTGTTCAATAGTATGAGAACAGATCTTGTTAACATTCATCGGCAAAAACAACATTTGCTTTAACAGAGACAAAATGGTTTTATGAACTATTTGTCCTACTGTCTTTATCGAAGAAGGGATGAGTGCCATCGATATTACGAAACCGGATGTTCTAAGGAGAAATCTCGAAAAAAATGATTCTTGAAACTTTTATGAGTTTTGTATAATACAATAGATTCCATATGGGTTTTTGTGTATTAATATCACATTGTTATACATAAACCCAACATGAAAAAAAAAGAAACTCAAATTTAAAAAACTTAATAACACATTTTCTTTCTCATTAAAACATTTTAATCGGCGTATCCATTCATAAGTAAGGGACACGTCTTCATTTGGTGTTCCGTGATTATGTGATATCAAACACGCTTATGAACGCATCCTCCTGATATTCGAGAACGTAGGTCCTCGTTTGCGCAAGAAGTCGCGTCCATCATCTGGACCTATGAAAAGAGAAGGGTGAGATCATGATTACAGAAAAAGTTTAGCCCGTAAGGTTGTAGATCCCCCAAATTGTTTTTCATCCGAACGAGACCGGCCGATTTCGTCTTGGACCCACTTAAATGTCACTTCGAGAATTTGGGGACTAATTTGCAATCATTCGAGTTAGGACCAATTTGAGAAGTCCCAAAAATTTATATCCCCGATCTGAGTTTTTATCAAAAAAGGGTAAAGTAATATAATAATAAAAAATATATACAAAGGAGTCGGTCTGTCTCTTATACACATCTAGATGTGTATAAGAGACAGGTGTGAACTCCTTCTCCTCGTCCTCAATATCGCC
>JARUPW010000016.1:1789641-1807288 GCA_029817735.1 Melastoma sanguineum | reverse complement strand
AAGATGCATTGCTGACCAGGTACATCGAGGAGCACGGCGAGGGCAACTGGAGGAACCTCCCCAAGATGGCGGGTAAGGTTCGCCTGCACTACTATCCCTGTCTCTTATACACATCTAGATGTGTATAAGAGACAGGTGTGAATCACAACAACAACAACAACAACAAATCATTCGAAGACACGAGCACTTAACAGAGATAATAATAACTTTTAACAAGGAAAGAAAAGGAACAAGGAGATCAAATCCAAAGGGGGACATGATACCTGTGGCGGCCATTGAGAAGGACCATCCATTGGTGAGATGGGAGGAAGGGATGATGAGAAATGGTGTTCTGAGAAGGATATAGAGGAGTAAAAGGGGGGAAGTGGAGAAGACAGGGAAGAGATGATGGGGGGAGGAGGAGGGAATCGTTCGAGAGACTTGAGACAGACCACCTTCGAATGGTTTTTGAGGTTTGGGGAGACAACATCACCCTCTTTTATTTCATTGGTCTTTGCTAGAGTGACCACCACCTAAGCCTCTCTCTTCTTGCTCCCCACCTAGTTATTCCGGGAATGTTTGTCCTGTCCACCTCTCTCCGTTGCAGAACTAACCATCTAACCCCCACCCACTATCTAGATGTGTATAAGAGACAGGGGATGATGAGAAATGGTGTTCTGAGAAGGATATAGAGGAGTAAAAGGGGGGAAGTGGAGCTGTCTCTTATACACATCTAGATGTGTATAAAAAACAAGGTCCATGCTCTAAAAAAAAGTGTAGGGGCGGGGGGACATGGCATAATTTCTCTCTTAACATATTTCACATGTCTTGAATTTCATGAAGAATAAAATTACACAATCTCCATTCTTGGGTATGAGAATCTTGACTAAATACACCACAATTCCACCCCCCCTCTATCTCACCTAAAGAGCTCCTGGGGATTTCTCGTTAAAGGTGGGTCGTCAAAATCTAAATCAAGTAGCACAATCACACACCCGAATTCACCTCTTATCTCATAAACTGTAATTGGGTTACAGCCAGAACCAATAAAATCCCATTGCATAGGACACCCAAAAAGACCACTTTTCTCCCCTTTTGTTGGGATTTTGTTGGGTTTAATTATTGAAAACTTTCCCCTCCCCCACAAAGCACACAACATTATCTGCACCTTTAACTACATAACCCCAATCTCAGATTCCCCCCTTAATCAATGTTGATCCTGATGTTTACTTGATGGTTAACATTCCCTGATAATGTCTTGTCCCAAAAGAAAAGCAAAAGGAAGGGAGGAGAATCCAAACCTTTGTTTGTAGTTGAAACGCGTCAGATAAAAGGGAAAGTAAAAAAAAAAAAAAATTGAAGTACATATGACCAAGACACAGACCCACGAACCTTTCTTTCTTTTTTTTTTTTAGAATTGAATTGAATTATTCAGTGAGTTCATAATTTCATAGACCCACATCTTAGTAAGAGACGCAGAATCGAACCTGTCTCTTATACACATCTAGATGTGTATAAGAGACAGATCTTAGTTCGAACTCCCCTCCCTCATCAAACNGTTTTTAATGGCTGTAAGCCCTGTTTCTTTTACTCATTAAGATTGTAAGACTTGCATTTAATTTCAATAAAATTGTGCATCTTCTTACTGGCGACCACAATATAACTACTGTGAGTCCATTGCCAAATATTTCCAACGTGATCCGTTTCGTGCGCGAACAACTTGTTATGCAAGTCTCAATGATATTGCTTTGAAAAACACCTCCTGGTCTTGGTCGTGGCCATCTTCTTGGCGTCGTTGCTGGTTAGTGCTTTCCCAACAATGGCTTCCATACGTTCGCTGCTTTAGGCTTGACCATCTTGTCATTCGGTACCTCCTCGTAGTAGAAGATGCACTCGATTGTGTGTATTTAGTCGATGAACTCCTCTCGGACAAGGTTACCCTCTGTTGAAAAACATAGGTCCATAAGGGACATTATTTATTTCATTAATTGAAAGGGTGAGTCGTTAAAGGACACGACCCCTTGGCCTGGAGTTTTATCATTAAAGGACATAAATATCTGGCCAAGAATTCGGTTATGAAACTACATAACTTTAGCCAAGAGTTTTGTCATTAAATGACAACTCTTTGTGCATCTTATTTCAAAGAGACAGGACCATTCATTCTCTCTAAATAGTGGATTGATTCAACTCATTTAATTATAATTATTCTACAAATTCCATTTATTGAGAGAAAATAGTTGAGGCATTAAACACTCGGGGTTTTTTGAGAGCGTAGCATCATTGAAACCTAGTTGTGTTTCGTGTAACATGTAGTCGCTACTTCGACCGATGACTCAACCAGATCGATGTTCGTTATACAACTTCTACAAATGGTGGTTCGTCCTTTCTAATTTGTTCGACTTGTTTAGGTATAGTCTTCCATAGCTTTACTGCGTTACATGGATGACGTATGCTGAAGTAATTCTTCAATTGGTATCAGAGCCATTTTCAATGTTTTATGTGATTCGAAAGTTGAAAATTTATTCCAAACTATGTTTGGTTACTTTCAAATGTCTACCTATATTGTTTTGAATTTTCTTTAAGATATAATGTATTTAACTGTCATTGACTGATTATATTATATGCATATAGTATTTTTTGGTGTTTGTGCATTAATCAAATGAGTGATAATGAAATGTGAAATTTTTTGGATGGTGGTGGGTGACTTACTTACATTTCTCGATTCTAAGCTTTCTTATTTACCCTTTTTATTTTGAGAATTACTAGAAATAATGAATGCAATGCATCGTTTGACTAGTTATTATCTCTGTGTATTAATATTCTACTAGATTGTGAAATGACAGGGACAAAAAGTATTGTGGCAGACTTGAGTAAGGGGGACAAGCTAAATGGTGATAATTATGATCATTGGCATCAAAAGATTTAGTTTATCCTCGAGGAACAAGAGCTCACCAAGGTATTTGTCCATGAGTTGACGAATCTACCGTAGGGATCTAACGCCTAAGGCAGGAGAGAGATCATACGTCATATTTGGCTTGGAAAAGGAAAGATGGCCAAGCAAGGGCTATCTTAGTTGTATGCATGACGATCTAATCCACGAGTATGAACATTACCCAACAGAAAAGCAGATGCGGTTTGCTTTGTTGTAGCATTTCGGGGAAATTTACGTCTCTAAGTTGCGAATGCTCAGGTATAAATTTATAACGTATAAGCAGTAGACTGATCATACTATGAAGCAACACTTGAGACCGATGTCGAGTATTATATCATCTCTAAAACATGCGGGGCAGCCATGATAGATGAGATACAAGTTTTGAGTGCAATCTAATATCTACCTAGTTCATTGGAAGCACTGAAACAACACTTGACTCACAATGAGAACATTCGTACATTTGCTGATATTGGATGACACTCTGAGTTAGAGGAGGGCCGCATTGAGGTGTCTCATCCACTATCCGGCCAAGCATATGCTGTGAAATCAAGTATGGGTTCTAAACGCAAATGGAAAAGGTTTGGCCAGAAAAGACGAGATGATGCGTGTAATGACATCGAAAATATGATTCCAATATTAAAACGACGTGGGAGTCAGTAAGACACAAAATGGAGCGACATGTATAATTGAAAAGGTAGATAAGGCGGGATGGCGGAACTGAACAGGGGAGCTTTTTAAACCCCGTGGGATGAACTTTTTTTGTTCATATTTTTTGTCATGTATGTTTTCCTTGAACATTTTTTTGCAGTTGTTAGTTTTAGGATATTTTCTTTTGTATTGATTAGACAACTCATAAGAATATCATAAGGAATTCTGAAATAATTTGTTTAGGCAATCCTTAAAAAATAGAATTGTCGGATTTAAATCAAAATCGGCATGACAAATTATTTAAAACACTCGCACTCTTTGCAGTTTCATTTTTCTAACTCCCACTCCACGTGTTCTCCTCCAACCCTCTTTCTCCTGCTCCGTTGCCCAGCAAGCGCCCGTGTCCCTCCGTTGCCCGACAAGCTGTCATCTTCCTCCTTCGTTGCGCCTGACAAGCCCTCCTCCTCACGTGAGTCGCCAAACAAGTGCTCCTCTTCCTCCGTTGGGTCGCCCGACGACAAGCCGCCCTCCCGCTCTTCGTTGCGTCCCCCGACAAGCCCTTCTCCTCCTACTTCGTGGGTTGCTAGACAAGTGCTCCTCCTCCTCCTCCATTGGGTTGCCCATTGACAAGCCGTCCTCCTCCTCCTCATTGTGCGCCCGACAAGACCTCCTCCTCCTACTCCGGGGGTCGCCAGACAAGTGCTCCTCCTTCTTCGTTGGGTCGTCCAACAATAAGCTATCCTCCTCTTCCTCGTTGCTCGTCTGATAACACATCCTACTCTTTCGTTGCGTCGCCTGGCATCCCACCCAAATCCAAACTCAGGTAAATCCCTCTCAACTTCCTTTCCTACCCAAATCTAGGTAAACACATTTTATAAAATGTGAAACCCATCGCCCACCTAAATTCGGGATATTTTAATTTTGTGTTTTGGGGTTTCGTTGATGCTTGCTTTGCTTGTCTTCATTTTCTTGCCGGATTTCACAACAAAATGCCGCTGCTCTGCAGTTAATGTCTCCCGGATTTTGATTTGATGAATCTTCTCCTATAAAAAGTGCCCCAATTGACACGTGTATACGAATTACCGATAACGGGCAGAAGAACATCCGTCGAAAAGTTTGTTCCTTCTGCAGAACAAGTGGCAGAAGAGCTGTTTGTATTTGTTTACTGGTGGGCTTAACACGGTTTTATTTCTTCTTCCGTAGGTGCTCTTCATCTTCAATCTATATAATACCGCTAATCACCACGATCGTCTTAAGGTGAGGCAGTTTGATGTTCGATTGAGTTGATTTAGTTCGTTCAGAAAGTCCGACTCTCATGTTGTGTGCTTCACGAAACAGTTGGGAGCCGATAGTTCGGGAATAGCAGCAGAATGGATTCGGTCCCTGCGAGTTGCAGTGGCAAAGGTTCTATTTGCTTCACAGCTACCTTTGGTGAGACCTCGATGTTTCGACGATTTTGAAAGACAGATTAATTTTGAAGGAACCATCAAATCGCGTGACAAACATTGTTTCTTGCTCAAAGAAAAAATGGCCATCTATGAGGTAATGACCATCGCATAATTTCCACTTTTGCTTTTCTGGTGGCGATTGATTTACTATTGGAATCTTGCTGACATGATCAGTGTCGGTGTTGTCGTTGATGGAAAATGAGTTGCTGACTAAGTGTTTTCTGAAAACATGTTTTACTTCCGTAAATAGTTTATCAATGCTATCACCAAAGGTTTAATCAGGTATCATAGTGGAGAGAGTGAGATTTTTAGCTTCCCTAACAATGTCGACTTCCAGTTATGATCTGGGCCCACTCAAGAAAATCGAGAAATAAACTCTCTTCAGACTGGATAGTTTCTTCTTCCACACATTCGGAGGCAGATTCTTCTTCTACACTTCAAATCCAAGGCAGGGAACTTTTTTTTGTTTCACAGCATTTACGCATTGAATTCATAAACTTCTAAATACTCCTCTTCCTTTATTTTTGGATTCAGCCGGAATTTAATACGACGATATCGAGTTTACAGCGTTTGTGTCGAACACCGCAAAGCAAATGAATACAAGTATAATAGATAAACACAATATCGTAATTTAATGCGACAATACCGAGCTTACAACGTTACACTTACAAACATTACTCGAACGGGAAACAACAGAAAAGGCCTGGTGACGCTCACGACAAGAGGCGGTGGACGAGAGGCGGTCGATGCGAACTCCTCTGCTGAAATTCACCCCTTGTGGAAAGGTGGAGGCGTCAACGGCACCAAAATTTACTGTGACACGCCGAGGGTGGAGCTCGACGTCGGAATTTAATCCATGATGTCTATGGGCGGAGTCAAAGTAGCGGCAGGTTAACGACGACGGAATTCAATACACGTCACCGAAGATGGACGGAAGTGTGTCAACAACGCAGTAATTTAATGCACTACGCTGAGGTTGGACGTTTGGTAACAAGAAAAGAAAAAGGTAAAAGACTTAGAGTCTGCTTGAGTTTGTGCGTGTTGTTGTGTTTTTGTTCTTTGAAGAATCCTGGGATTTTTATAGACGTCTTCAATCCAGTGATAGATACACGTTCTGCTTGGCAGTTGTTGATCTTCAAGCACGTTCGCCACTTTATCATATTGTTTCGGCAGTTGTGAACCACGTTCCTTAATTTGAGGAGAATATGATTTTCTAAAAAGATATTTTAATATATTTTCACTTTTGATATAATATTTATATTAAATCAAAATCCTCTCTTCAATACATCATATTTTCTTGAGACTGATTGAAGTTTTTTATATAAAATCTATATATTCTCTCGTGATATATAGATTTTCTCGAGAGACTCTTCAATCAAAGATTCTTTCTCGAGACATTCTTCTCGGGAACCTATAGATTTTCTCGAGAGGCTATTTCAATAAGAGATTCTTTCTTGAGATACTGGTCAAAGATCTTTCTCGAGAGTGACACGCACTTCTTGAGAAAGGCCGAAATTTCCATGTGTCAACATTAAGCCCCCCGTTTGTATCGTGATGTCCACCAATGTTTACATGGTTCGATATAACGAATCTTAACGTCTCCAATATACACTCCTTCGACGTGGACCTTAACAGAGAATCCCGACGAAGATCCGATGTGTATGACCTCGAGAAAGATAGTTTTGTGGAATGACCCTCCTCATCTTTCATTGGGCCATTTGCTTTTTCCGACAATTTTTAAAATGACGGTGAAGTCTCATTCGACTACTTAATTTCTAGGTGTGACGTAATCAAAACGCCAAAAGGATTTTCTCGACCCAAGGAATTTCTTTGTTTCCCTTTTATATAAGATGGTAATGAATACCGGGAAGAAAAATTATCTAATAAGCTTCAAGGACTTAGAATTAAGGATCTTATTAAGGCAAGGATAATGAGATTGTCTCTCGAGAGGGTTTTTCTGCCTTGCCTCTACAAGCAAGTAATGTTGCCTTCAACATTTCGTACTCATTACGTCTCTCAAAAAGCTCGAGATAATAACCATACTAAGAAGTCGGATAGCAAACTCCTTGCTACTCAGGCTTTGAGTGCCCAAGATGTGGGCATAGATCGTGGGTGCCTCAAGATTCTCCTAGTTTATTGGTGTTAGTATGCATGAAATAAATACTTACCCATGAGGTCGGGATGGCCAATGGTCGGGAAGATAAAGTGGGGCGTCGGCAGTCCACTCCCGAGGGCATTACTCCTCCATACCGGGATGGACTCAAGCCACGTCAAACTCATCCTCTTCCTCATCTTTTCCCGATCGTGTGGATAGGTTGTGTGCCTAAATCGAACATGTGTAGCTCGAGATATAGCTAAAATACGGAACGCAACGCTTTTGTAATCGAGTTGGGACGTCGTTTCAGTTGACAGAGCATAACTTTGGCTATAAAGCCTCAATATACTCGCGATTAGTTGGGATTGTTTCTTTTCTGACTCTTCTATTACTTTTATGTTTTGAGTTTTCTCATTCAAGACAATCTGCATTGAGTTTTGATAGGTTGTAGTCAAAACTCCCTTGTTCTCGAGTTCTGGTCTCGAGAACTACAACACACTTCTAGTTTTTCAGCATAACTTTGGTAATAGAGATTGGATTAATTCGAGATTACTTGGAATAGTTTTCTTTCTGTCTCCTCTACAACTTTTATGTTTTGAGGTTTTTCATTCGAGGTTGTCTTAGACGTGTTATGTGTTATAGCTAGCCGAAGTTGTAGCTGTTCTGATCTCGAGATCAATTTTGAGAAGAGAACACTCTCTCGATATTTTGAGCATCCAAGACAGGTCGGATTAACTCGAGACAAGTTGTGTTAGTCTTCTTTCTTCTTGACCTACAACTTTTATGTTTTGCACTCTTTGATTCGAGGTAGTCTTCGATGAGTTATGACCAGTCGAAGATTCTTTCTTGAGATACTAGCCAAAGATCTTTCTCGAGTGGGACACGCTCTTATTAAGAAAAGTCGAAATTTCCATGTGTCAACACAGCCCAATATGCCTTATGTTTGAGTTCTAACGGTAGGTGACAACTCTTTCCGAAGACTAGGTGATATGGTGACATACCGATGGGTGTTTTGAATGCTGGATTAACGGTATTCTCCAAGATCCGCTTTATTACCCGATTTGTCACCTCTACTTGTCCGTTGGCTTGCGGGTGTGAACTATTCTTCCCTCCCTATTTCAAATGCAACTTCTCAAATAATTTGTTACAAAAGTGGGTACCTCCATCACTTATAATAGCTCTTAGAGTCCAAAACGAGTTAATATGTTCCTCTTCAAGAATTTTGTCATCACCTGCGCGTCGTTCTTTGGGCATGCACAAGCTTCCACACACTTGGTGACATAATCCACTGTAACAAGAATGTACAAATTTCCAAACAATGAGGGAAGCGAACCCATAAAGTCAATTTCCTAAACATCGAACAATTCAACCACAAGATTGTTAGTCAATGGCATCTCATGCCTTCAAGAAATATTTCCAACCCTTTGGCATTCATCACATTTCATGACAAAAGCATCTTTCAATAGAGTTGGCCAATAAAATCCACTGTGATGTATCATTGAGGCTGTTTTTATGCCTCCAAAATGACCCCAATACAAGCTTGCATGACAACCCGTAAATATCATGAGTTGTTCCTCTTTCGGAACACATCAGTGCAATGCATTATCTTTTCCCAACTTAAACAAATACGATTCATCTCAAAAATAAGATCGCACATCATGAAGAAATTTCATACACTTATTGGAATTTAAGTTTGGAGGAAGTTCATTACTTACAATGAAGTTGACAAAATCTACGTACCATGGGGTGCTTGAAGTCAATGCAACAATTATTGAAAATAATTGCTCGTTTGAAAAATTGTCATTCACCCGCCTTTCATCCTTTCCTTTGTTCAATCCAGTTCCGGGCTTACTAGATTCTAACCTTGAAATATGATCTGCAAATGGATTCTCACTCCCCCTTCTTATCTCGAATCTCAATGCCGAACTCTTGGAGGTGTAGAATCCACCTTAACAATCTCGGTTTTGAGTCTTTCTTCACCATCAAGTTTTTAATTGATGAATGATCTGTATAAACCACAACAGGCACATCGAGAAGATATGAACAAAATTTATCAAAAGCATAAACAACAGCAAGAAATTCTTTCTCCGTCGTTCAATAATTAAGCTGGGCTTTTGATAACATCTTGCTGGCATAATATATGGTGTGAAACACCTTATCCCTTCTTTGACCAAGAACGAGTCCAACAACTAAATAAGTCGCATTTGTCATAATCTTGAACAGTAGACTCCAATTCAGAGTCATCAGTAGTATCAATATGTTTATAGTGTTAAAAATATTGAAAGTCACTTCCTAATCATGAACTCGCAGTTTTAGAATTCCATCTGCCACATCTATGGATGTTCGACCTGTTGCAAGGAATGGTCGACCAAGTATAGTTGGCACCTCTTTATCTGCTTCCATCTCAAGAATTAAAAAGTCTGCCGGCAAAATCAAATTAGCAACGTTCACCAACACATCATCCACTACTCCCCATGGGTGTGTAATCGATCGATCCGCAAGTTGTAGTGTGACTGTCGTTGGTTTTACTCCTTTAAGTCCTAATTCCTGAAAATCGAGTAAGGTAATAAATTAATTGAAGAAACAAGATCACATAAAGCCTTACCAAAAATTCTAGATCCAATGCGGTAAAGGATAGTGAAACTCCTTGGATCGGCAAGCTTTAGAGGGAGTGGTTGATGCAATGCCATGTTACACTTCTTCGACAACGGAATCACTTCAAATTTTTACCAACTTTGCTTCTTTGATAGAATATCCTTTAGAAATTTTGTGTACGTGGGCATTTTGTCGATTGCCTCTCATCCTCCGTTTGTTTCACATGAAAAGCTACTTGAAAATATCCAGGCATCGCATGAATTGCTTCTCGTCCTCCGTTTATTTCAATTGCTGTGGAAACGGTGTTGGCGGATGAGTCACTTGCGGTTGGGCGGTTTCTTATGCCATTAACGGTTCCATTCTTTTAGCTTCTTAGTGAGTTCGAGACTTCTCTTTTATTCCCGTCCTTCTTGGAGGTCAGCCATCACTTTGTCGGGTTGATTTTCTAATGGAGAAACTTTGTGAAGATTTTGCTAAGATGCACTTGCTTCATCCATAGTTTGCTCGATCTCGCCTTGTCCAGATTCCTCCTCGAGTGACGCCTTGTTTTTCTGGCATGGGTAACCAATGTGTTGGTTGATCACCTTTCCGGTTATGAGGTTCATGGCCTGAAATTGTTCCTCTGACTTTGGATTGACTTCGGTGTCACTCGGCAAGTTTCCTGGTGGCCTCAAGGCGATCACAAATGCAAGTTGACCCATCTGGTTCTCCATGGTTCTCATAGATGCTGCAATACTTTTTATGGATGAGTTCTACATGGAAATCAATTGTAACATGCCATTAAACTTACCTTTTCCTTCGCGAATTGTTGTGGCTGTCCTTGAAATCTTGGAGGCTTAAATTTTGGCTTCATGTTTAAGTTCGAGCTTGGTCCTGCTGGTTGTCCATGTCGTTGTGTCTCTATCCAAGAAAAATTGGGGTGATCTCCAACATGCATTATAAGTGTTAGAAAACGGGTTACCTGCTCCTCGATTGAAGTTGACCGTATAATTTTCCATCTCCACACATTCACTGGAGTTGTGTTTTCCTCCGCAGACCTCGCAACTCATAAAATTCAACTTCAATTGCCCTTGCATCATCTTGGTGAGAGCATCAATCTTGGCGTTTATATGTGTTAATGAATCCACATTCATCATGCCTTGTTGTCTAATTTGTCCCCGTTCATTGCCCCATTGGTGGGTGTTGTTGCCATATTTTCCATCAGTGTGTATTCCTCATCTGTTGGTTTTGCCAGTAAATGCTCCACCAGCTGCCGCGTCGATTGACACCGGAATTGTATGTAGCAATCCATTGTAGAATGTCTGCACAATCAACCACTTCAGAAGGATGTGAAGTGGACACTTACGGAGTGATTCCTTGTATCGCTCCCACGCCTCGTACAAACTCTCCCCATCGAGTTGCATGAAGGTTGTAATGTCACGCCTCAACTTCCCCGTCTTCATTGAGGGAAAGAACGTTGTGAGAAACTCTTGAGCTAAGTAATCCCACATCATAATTGAACCCGGCTTTTACTGTGTAACCACGCTTTTACTTTGCGTAAGTTGTGCGCGGGATTCCTCATCGTGCACATGAACTCATTCAAACGAAAGGGACCCGAATGTTGAATGTAGAACTCTAATTTTGAACAGTTTGGGAAACATTTGGGGATCATCTAGGCATTAGAAAATGCAAGTTCGGAAGCACGAAAGTTCGGAGCATGCGGGATGCACAACTTTGCGTAAGTTGTGCGCGGGGTTTCCCATTGTGCACATGAACTCATTCCAACGAAATGGACCCGAATCTGGGATGAATTATTCTTGTTTTGAATAGTTTGAGAAATATTTGGGGATCGTGTAGTATTCGGAAAATGCACGTTCAGTAGCGCGAATGTTCGGCGCATGCGGGATGCACAACTTTGGGTATGCTGTGCGCGGGGCTCCTCATTGTGCACATGAACTCATTCCAACGAAATGGACCAGAATATCGAATGAGTAACTCTTGTTTTGAATGGTATGGGAAATATTTGGGGATCGTTTAGTATTTGGAAAATGCATGTTCCGAAGCACGAATGTTCGGAGCATGTAGGATGCACAACATTGCGTAAGTTGGGCGCGGGGTTTCTCATTATGCTCATGAGCTCATTCCAACTATATGGACCCGAATCTCACATGAATAACGCTTGTTATGAATATTTGGGAACTATTTGGGGAACGTTTAGGGTTCGGAAAATGCATGTTCGGAAGCACGAATGTTCGGAGCATGCGGGATGTACAACTTTGCGTAAGCTGTGCGCGGGCTTCCTCATTGTTCACTTGAACCCATTCCAACGAAATGGACCCGAATCTCGAATTTATAACTCTTGTATTGAATAGTTTGGGAGACATTTGGGGCTCGTTTAGGCTTCGGAAAATGCAAGTTTGGAAGCACGAAAGTTCGGACATGCGGGATGCACAACATTGCGTATGTTGTGCGCGGGGTTTCTCACCGTGCACATAAACTCATTACAACGAAATGGAGCCAAATCTAGAATGAATAACTCTTGTTTTGAATGGTTTATGAAACATTTGGGGATCGTTTAGGCTTCTGAAAATTCAAGTTCGGAAGCACGAATATTCGGAGCTTGTAGGAAGCACCACTTTGCGCAAGTTGTGCGGAAAATGCATGTTCAGAAGCACAAATGTTCGGAGCATGCGGGATGTACAGCTTTGTGTAAGCGGTGCGCGGGGTTCGTCATTGTTCACATGAACCCATTCCAGGGAAATGGGCCCGAATCTCGAATGTATTGAATAGTTTTGGAGACATTTGGGGAACCGTTTAGGCTTCGAAAAATGCAAGTTTGCACGCACGAAAGTTCGGACATGCGGGATGCACAACTTTGCATATGTTGTGCGCGGGGTTTCTCACAGTGCTCATAAACTCATTCCAACGAAATGGACCAGAATCTAGAATGAATAACTATTGTTTTCAATGGTTTATGAAATATCTGGGGATCATTTAGGCTTCTGAAAATTCAAGTCCGGAAGCACGAATATTCGGAGCTTGGAGGACACACAACTTTGCGTAAGTTGTGCGCGGGGTATCCCATTGTGCACATGAACTCATTCCAACGAAATTGAACCGATTCTCGATCGGATAACCCTTGTTTTGAATAGATTGGAAAAATTTTGGGGATCGTTTAGGCTTCTGAAAATTCAAGTTCGGAAGCACGAATGTTCGGAGCATGCAGGATGCACAACTTTGCGTAAGTTGTGCGCGGGGTTCCTCATTGTGCACATGAACTCATTCCAACGAAAGGGACCCGAATCTCGAATGTATAACTCTTGTATTGAATAGTTTGGGAGACATTTGGGGATCGTTCGTTTAGGCTTCGGAAAATGCAAGTTTGGAAGCACGAAAGTTCGGACATGCGGGATGCACAACTTTCCATATGTTGTGCGCGGGGTTTCTCACTGTGCTCATAAACTCATTCCAACGAAATGGACTAGAATCTAGAATGAATAACTATTGTTTTGAATGGTTTATGAAATATTTGGGGATCATTTAGGCTTNGTTGTGCGCGGGGTTTCTCACCGTGCACATAAACTCATTACAACGAAATGGAGCCAAATCTAGAGTGAATAACTCTTGTTTTGAATGGTTTATGAAACATTTGGGGATCGTTTAGGCTTCTGAAAATTCATGTTCGGAAGCACGAATATTCGGAGCTTGTAGGAAGCACAACTTTGCGCAAGTTGTGCGGAAAATGCATGTTTAGAAGCACAAATGTTCGGAGCATGCGGGATGTACAGCTTTGTGTAAGCGGTGCGCGGGGTTCGTCATTGTTCACATGAACTGATACGGGGACGGCAAGGAATAGATGATTCCTAAACCAAAAACGATGGGACGTCACTGAAAAGGGTGCGGAATGGAGTGACGCTCGGTATGGACGGAAAAGTGTGTGGGGTAGGCGGCTGAATGATGAAAAGGAAGGGTTGAGATCAACCTTCACGGATACAGATGCACCACCGTGATAGAAGACTCGGGTAGGCTCGTTTGGCCGTGGATACAGATACACCACCACGAACAAGACGAGGGCGAGGCACAACACGGAGGATACAGATACACCACCACCGGTTGATACACTCTACTCAATCTGCACTTGGAAATCCACCAAATGAAGAACGAGGTTTGAAGGAGAATCCACTCACTTCGGATAAAAGACACTAAGTCTGATAGGGGTTTATAATTTGATTCAAAGCCGTCCTCTAAATGAGTACAAGGTGCCCATTATATAGGAAACACCTGAAGAAGAACTTAAATGCACGAAATGAACCTAAGCTAGATGCATGCAAGGCAAGATTCATGGACGAGCCATAAATGGCTTATTGGAAATGCAACAAAGTAAATGCAAAGCATGAGTGACAAATGCAAGAATGAGGAATGCGAATTGATTCAGCTTCTTTGAGGCTCTTCATCTTCGAGACTCTTGGCTTGGCCGACTCGTCGTTGCTCAGTCGCTGATGATGTCAAGTCGCACCTCCTCGCAAGTCGCATACGTCAAGTCGACGTCAAGTCACAAGTCGCACTCGTCAAGTCGACGTCAAGTCGCAAGTCGCACTCGTCAAGTCGACGTCAAGTCGCAAGTCGCACTCGTCGCTCAGTCGCAAGCGAGTAAAGTGACGCCTCTCTTGCTGCGCGTCGACGGGGATAAGTTGACGTTCGTCTTTGTATCATCCTCCCATTCCAGGGAAATGGACCCGAATCTCGAATGTATTGAATAGTTTTGGAGACATTTGGGGAACCGTTTAGGCTTCGAAAAATGCAAATTTGCACGCACGAAAGTTTGGACATGCGGGAAGCACAACTTTGCATATGTTGTGCGCGGGGTTTCTCACAGTGCTCATAACTCATTCCAACGAAATGGACCAGAATCTAGAATGAATAACTATTGTTTTCAATGGTTTATGAAATATTTGGGGATCATTTAGGCTTCTGAAAATTCAAGTCCGGAAGCACGAATATTCGGAGCTTGGNGATCCTGCGTCTCGTCCTTTCCGAAACGTAACTTGAACATTCGCTGAGAAGGCGAAACGAAAAGCACTGCTTCCTTCCTTAGCCAGAGCAGTAGCGAGATTCACCGATAAATCATTTTCCTAACAAAAAGAGAAACTTTAGGACAACCCAGAAAACATTGCACCTCCCGGACATCAACCTCCGACCAACCCTCGACCTCAACCCTGTCTCTTATACACATCTAGATGTGTATAAGAGACAGCTGCCGGACGGCACGCCGTGTGGCAGCACTCCTCGTCGACGCACTCACAGACTCCCCTGACCAGCGGACCCCTGACTTTCCCGCCGTACAAGTACCCGAGCACCTCAACCACGGCATCCTGAGAGACCTCCACGTCGTCTCTCCCCAGCAGCTCCTTGAGCTCGAGGTCGACCTTACCGGCGACGAAGGCGGATCTGAAGAAGGAGCTACGTGCTGACAGGATACAACGGTGGAGTGGGATGGCAGTGGCTGCAGCTGCCGCAGCGCCGGGAGTCGGAAGCAGGAGCTTCGCATCCGCGAAGAAGTCGAACGTCGAGGAGGAGGAGGAGACAACCGAGGAGAGGTTATCGGAGAGGAGGGAAAGGGCGTTGGGAATAGGGAGGAGGGGTAAGGAATTTGAGGAGTAGATGCTGCTGTGGCTATTGGAGTCGGAGTTAGTCCCGGCGGAGGCCATGGCCCCGGCGTTTGTACGGACGGGGGCGGCGATGGGGGGAATCACAACGACATCGGACTGAAGGGGGGGAAGTCAACGGAGGTCGGATTGACTGGTGGCGACGGTTTGGTTTGGTTTTGGTTCCAGTTTTAAATAAAGAGGGGGGGGGTAGTGGGATTAGTGACGGACGACCGAGAGCTGACGTTCATAGCATGGAAGCTGGGGCATGCGGGCGTGACCAAGTCTTTCCTTTCCTATTGATGACGTGGAATGGGAAGTAGTTTAAAAGTGTCTATTTTATTGCAGAGACGTAGAGTAATAGTGCTCTTGAATGGTAAAGTGTAATTATTTACGTCCTGGGACTTTGTTATTACAGGGCATCGAAGTTTTTATCAACACCAAGCAATCGTCGTAAAAGACCGGCCCCCCACCCATTGGTCGGGCCCAATGGGAAGGTCCCGGGCGTCTTGATTTTATGGGCCTTAACAATTTAAACCGGGCTGGTCATCAGGCCCAATAAGATGATCCGGACCCCTTCTCCTGAACATCAGGCCGTTTCTTCGTTTTCTTTCTTTTCGTGCAAATAGGAAAGAGGTTTCGCGTATTTAACTTTTAGATGAACTGCTTGTGCCATTTTTTTTTGCTTTTAAATTATAACCTTGTATATATACTGTCTCTTATACACATCTATATATATAGTAATGTTAGGATGAACATTAGGCTGTTTTATCGCCCATCGCATTAAGGACTTTCATCCTCAACCATATTTATTTTGATGATCAGAGTCTCATTCTAATATACAAGAGTAGGATGGTCTTTTGTCTGTATCCCGANTGCGCTTGCGGGTAAATATCTGCAGTTGCCCTCTCGGCTTTCACCAATGTGTTGTCTTTTCCATTGCTTACACGCTTTCATTCTCTTCTGGGCTCACCTTACATTTGGTGTTTTCTTTTTCTAACCCATTCTTTGCTGGCGTAGGAAGTTTTGTTCTAAAGCTGGTAGATGTAATCTCACCGGAAGATATTTGAGAGTAGCCTTGGGCCAGTCGTTCCTTCCCGGGGGTCTTCTCCTCAGGTTAATTTGATTGTTTTTTTTTTCGTTGGGTTGGGACAAGAAGTGGGGGAGAAGAGGCGATTCAGTGTCAGTAGATCAGGAAATAGTGGAGGTTGGTGGGTTTGTGGTGTTGCAGGCGATTAATTATGATGTGGGTAATTAATTTTGAGTAATGCCAAAGAAAAAATGAAGGGATCCCAATAAAGTTGTCGCCTCTGAAATTTGTCTTCTTCCTGTGATGGGGTTTGTTCTGAAGGAGATTTTATCCATCAATCAATGTTGACCCGTTATCACGATTTGTAAGACGATGAATGTTCTTGTTTTTGACCTTTTCTTTTTCTATTCCGGGTGGCCGCTGTGCAGATCGAAGTGGAATTCTCGCTCCGTCGTTGACATATGTGATGATACAAAGGATGG
Organism: Melastoma sanguineum; assembly: GCA_029817735.1. Lineage (NCBI taxonomy): Eukaryota > Viridiplantae > Streptophyta > Magnoliopsida > Myrtales > Melastomataceae > Melastoma > Melastoma sanguineum. The sequence goes on along the minus strand of JARUPW010000016.1, from coordinate 1,790,455 downwards.
TTTGACCCACCCAGATGTTCTTTGGGAGGTTCATCTGCTAACTCCATTCAAGGGCATGGGTTGGTGAACTGAGTGATAAACGACAGATATCCTAGTTGAAGGAGGGAGGAACAGAGGAGGAGATGAAAGCCGAGTCGTCGGGATTGATCATTGGTCTCTCAGTTGGGGTCGTGATTGGGGTGCTGCTCGCTATTCTCGCTCTCTTTTGCCTGAAATATCAACGGAAGAGGTATCAGAGTCTCTTATACACATCTAGATGTGTATAAGAGACAGGTTCTAATCTCACAATTGAATGGTTTGTTTTGACATATTTCACCTCTATTAATTCGAATGGATGGAACACTGATCCGCCTGACTATATATATATAGTAAGTTTCGAGATATTCTTACACGAATCTAAAGTAGCCAGCGTTTTCTAACACTTGACATTTTGTACTACCAAACCAAACTACAGACGTCCCAGGAAAAGAAAAATGGGAATGCCTTTTGCTTTTTCTCTCTCTCCCTCTCCCTCTCCCTCTCCCTCTCCCTCTTGACTTTCCCTTACATTCCTTCGATCACGACAGCACGCAGCACGACAACATCCCCCACCTCCCTTGAATCCCAATCCCGCTTCCTCCTCCTCGTACCAAGTGTTTCCTTTCCTTTTCCTAGTTTTGTACCCTCCCCGACTCAACCCTGTCTCTTATACACATCTAGATGTGTATAAGAGACAGTAACAACTCGACGTGAACGTGTGTGAACTTTAGGGCACGTGCATCCATGACACAGGGGCCGACTTCCTTTGACTTTCAACATCACAAGTACAGAAAAA
>JARUPW010000016.1:1725714-1784945 GCA_029817735.1 Melastoma sanguineum | reverse complement strand
TTGTTGTTGAGAGAGATTGATGGTCGGAACGCGGGAACGATTGGGTACATAGAGCCGGAAGTCTTTCCTCGGAGGAAAACTTTTCGGGAGTTGTGTCTTCAAAAAATCCATGTCTACAACTACGGGATGTTGTTATGTCGAGTTGATTGGTGCACAAGGATAGGACCAGTGTTGACGGCCTCAGGAGCAGCGAGATTGTACTTCCCCGATTGGGTTTGTAGGCATCTAGAGTCGGGAAGCCACTACGGGATGCAGAAAATCAATTGTCCGAGGATGGAGAGTTTGCGGCGGAAGATGATGCTCGTCAGCCTGTTGTGTATTCTGACACGTCCGACTGACTGGCCACCAATGTCAAAGGTTATAGATATGCTAGAGGGGAGCTTCAAACAGTTGGGAGTGCCTCCGAAACCTCTCTTATCTTCTCCACAGGGACTGGCATTGATCAACAGCTTTACAACGATGTCGTCATCAGTTCAGTCGTCATCGGCATTACAGAACTCTAAAGGATGAAAGACTTAAGCAGCAGCAGGCTCGTCGTGTTTATATTATCACGAACATTGGCAATGAACATCTTGAGATATGAAAGTGATCATCACTAGTAATGCCCCCGACTACCATCAACAACAGTTAATGCTCTTGGCTCGCGTTGATACCGAGAATTCCAGTCCTGCATCATACGGCAACCCAGATTCCAAGAATGAGTCCAGTTAAGCATTCCTATCAAGTGCCCGGCAAAGCGAGGAGGTTTAAATGGCTTCTGGTACCGCTTTTCCAGAGCCATGGAGAGGCTCGTCATTGGGCTGCGTTACTCCGGGCGATCGGCAGGAACATTTCAAGGGAGGGAGGGAGGGAAGTGAAAAAGAAAATATCAATGAAGCTAAAATGCAGGGCGATGTGATAATCAGGTATGTTGTTTGAAGTTTATTAGAAGAATCAGTAGACATTACAGTTGGATCCGGGGAGGTGGTACTTTGTGCCTTTTCCAGCCAAAGACGACGACCATAAGTAACATATCGGTCTTCTTCGTTAACCCAATGAACTCCCAACGGCAACGGGTCCTGCACGGCAACTGTTCTAAGACGAATATTCTTCCCACGGTGACTTTCGGTCTTTCCTAATAGTAACAGATCCAAGGCCACATGTTTCCTCCTCTGATCTAAATCTGTCTCTTATACACATCTAGATGTGTATAAGAGACATGTTCTAAGACGAATATTCTTCCCACGGTGACTTTCGGTCTTTCCTAATAGTAACAGATCCAAGGNACGGTGACTTTCGGTCTTTCCTAATAGTAACAGATCCAAGGCCACATGTTTCCTCCTCTGATCTAAATATCTCCCCCGCACGGCAACTGGTCTAAGACAGGAACATATCCAGGGCTGATGATCACATGTTTCCTCCTCTGATCTAAATCTGTCCCCCGCCTAGAGTTTCGTGACCTCGTTTCTGGTGTATACAGTATTACCAGGTAACACTGCGTGTCAGGAATGTTTAATCCAATGGCCTTGTCCCATCATCGTTTATGCGCTTACACGTGCTCTTTTTTAATGAATTCCTCAGTCATAGGCTCTGCGGTGGTAGGGATTTTGCTTTATATCTGTGTTTGCCGTTGCATTAGAGGGAAATGCTGGCCACAAAGGAGGAATCTCCAGGAGGATGTTGACACCTTAATGAGATGTCATGGATCGAGTTTACCGAGGAGGTACAAGTACCGCGAGCTCAAGAAACTCACTCGCTCCTTCTCCGAGAAGTTGGCGGAAGGAGTTAAATAATCTGAAACCACATAGCAAACTACTCGTGTAACTTTTAATTTTTAAATAGCAACCTACGCCAGACATCTAATGGAGGGTAGCGCCTTAGGAAAGACTAATTTTAACAATAAAATTCTAGGTACGATTCTTTTTGCCTTAATGAGCCAAATGGGCTTAACTCAATTTGGGTACTGCCTGTAGTGATAAAATATTATAATTGTTGTAATTAAATTAATATGTCTAAGTACTCTAGGATTTATTACTTTCGATATCTCAGATCAAATTTATAGGCCAACAAATTCTAATTCTGAAAATTTATATATTTTAATTCCAATATCAATTAGAATTAAATAATTAATGTACGTGTCCACGTGCTTTTGCGTGCAGCCCTCTAGGTTCGATATACAAAGGCGGTGTATATTCATACAGAGGCTGAGGTAACCGTATAACAATAGTTTTTTCAGCCACCCTACGTAATAGAATATTGATCATGAACCAAAACCACATTAAACTGATTATGTGTAATTCAATATCTTCATCTGACTGATATCCCGATTAATTCAGTGCTTCATGCGTCATCACTGAATTAATCATTTTACTTGATTTCTGATATATAATAGATCTTGACTTGAAAGATAAACATTCCTCCTCGGCCGTGTGTTTAAAATCACTAATATCTCAATCAAGAGGCCAAGATGTCAACTCTCTGATCCAAGATAGCGATGAATCATATATTGACGCAATACTATCAGCTCTACGCTTCGCTGCACACCCAATAACCGTATTACTCACAATCCGATTAAAGACTGCATTTAACTGCATCAAAGTGGACAACTCCACGCATAGAATAAATGAAAGTATCAAATCAGGAGATCGGTTACACTCGTTCAACAAGAGAAGTGACCAATGACGCACCCCCAAGTGTAACTTGGGCATCCCTCCCTTGGTCTAACACGACCTAAGTTATACTCGGCATTGATCTAGATGTTCACGTCCCCTCTAAATATCTATCCGATCAAGGACAATTTTAGATTGACAAATAATCAATCTATGGGACTTTACCGTAAATTAATTACGCGCAGAAAAGTAATTAATAAACAATAAATACTTGCCTTTAATAATAACTATTCACATACATTACAAAGTGTCTTGGCACTTACACACTAACAGTAGCGTGCTATATAAAAGAAGAGTTACATTTTCCTCCTTCCTCTGCTTGATCATGGGCGACACCGGACGTTGACATGCATCACACGGCAGCCCATATTCCAAGAATGAGTCCGGTTAAGCATTCCTGTCAATTGCCCGGTAAAGCGAGGAAATTAAATGGCTTCTGGTACCGATTCTCCTGGAGAGGCTCGTCATTGGGTTGCGTTACTCCGGCGGTAACATTTCAAGGGGAAGTTAAGACGGTGATGAAACTAAATCCATTACATTACATGCCCTTTAATAATAGGAATTGTAAGAAAATATCAGCGAAGCTGAACTGCATGGCGAATTGATATTATGCATGTTTAATCAGGTATCTTGTTGGAAGTTGTTCTTTAAAAGAATCAGTAGCCTTCACAAGCCAAAGACGACCATAAATATCATATCGGTCTTCGTCAACCCAATGAACTCCCAACGGGGTGGGTCACTCACGGCGACTGGTCTAACACGAGCATTCTGCCCACTCCGGCTTTCGGTCTTTCATAATAGGAACAGATCCAGGGCTGATTATCACAGGTTTCCTCCTCTGATCTAAATATCTGCCCCCCCCGGTTTCGTGACCATGGATCCAAGACATCAAAGAATAGCTGCCGCCTTATTATTTCGAGTTGCGCTCGCACTTGGAATAGCCCCAACTGCGGATGGTTCAGCTGTGCTCGGATGCAACAAAACCTGCAGCGGCCAAACCCCAAATATCTCGATCCCATTCCCATTCGGGTTCTCTTCCGGTTGCCCCATCCAGCTCAACTGCACCCCGGATGGCACTGTGTTGATTGGTGAATTCCCAGTACAGGAAATCAATTCGCACAACGGTTCGATTTCAGTCAACGTATCGGCCAGGTGCGACCGCCCTTTCAGGACCATTGACCAGCTATACGGTCGCAACTTTGCTCCCAAGTCCAATAATGAAGTGTTCCTCGGCAACTGCACCCAGCCTTCCCCATGCGACAAATATCTGCCCACTTGCAGCATGAGTCTGGGGAATGTCAGCTGTTACACAGGCAAGGAGAGTGGAAGCGAGTTCCTCAGTTATGGTAACTTGTCAGAGATGAAGTGCGGGATTTTTACGNTTGTACGTACACTTTTGAACTTCAGTTTCAGCTTTGATTTCAGTTTCAGTTTCGGTTACACTCTGGATCGAGAGATTATGGATCTCACCTTAGGAGGACCAGTTGGAAATAGGCATGTACAGATCACATTTCATGTAATTTCCATGCTGCACACCTATACTTGGTCTATGTCGTTGAGTGTGTTGGTATTTGTGATTATTGAAGGTTTAGCTGCGATTAATGACAGCGAAAGCCGCTTTAGTTCTGATACTGATATGCTTGATGGACCAGACTGTTGAGATGGTTGATACGGATATGTTTTATAGAGATCTCATTTAGTGTGTTATGACTGTTCGGCTTTATCAGTCGGTCCAAGTGGGAGATTGTTAGAAATAATAATTTCATTTGGTGGCCCGACGTTTATGTTTAGTCATACACGAGCTATTCGGATATTGGACCTGATTAAGTGATCTTACCTACATCAATATTCAGAGGGTCCAATTGACATCTCGTTAAGTATAGGGGTATATTGTGCAGATACCGTAATAATCTCTTATTCTGTGATGGGTGGAATTAAAGAGATTATTAACCTCAGGGACTTAATTGTCAAAGAGGGGTTATGGTCCCCAGGTCATACGATATCTAAGACAACTGTAGGGCATTCCCATTACCCTAGTCAGTTTTTTTCAGACGTTTAAATCGTAAAGGCCTGGAAGACCAAAAACCTAGGCGTTCTTCTCAGAAGTTCTCCAAGTTTCTAATGGATTCATCAGGTACGCTTCCGCATCTAGATATGGATCTCAGTAATTTGACATGTGTGTTCCCGGTTTTATGTGGATTACAATTCTAACACGTATATCACCTCATCCTGTAACATATGAAGGATTTATCTGTCCCTCGTCCAGACCGACATTGCCAACAAGCTTATGAAGATATGAAAGCTAAATCGTCTGCAACGGTTCTCTACTCCGAACTCGACTGCTATCAGTAAATGAGGCCTTCGACAATCTCTCGTGTTGATACTGAACATTATAATCCTACCCGGGATGAGTTTGGCTAGTGTTCTTCATATCAAGTGTAAGTTCTATCCTTTCCGGGGATCGTCCCTCCATTCCAGACATCGCTGTTGGCTACATTCAGGGCTCTGATTCTCTAAAGCAAATGGATGAGAACAGATGGGAAACATAGAGGCAGCGAGTCCCCTTGCCGCGGTAGCCAGAGGCTCGTCGTCGGTTGCTTTGCTCCGGAGACAGGCAAGAACATTAGACTGAGAGGGGAAGAGTTACGTGTTGGAGAAATAAAAATTTTATTACGTCTTCTTCTTAACCAATCGGAATTGTTGGAAAATATCTCCTTCCCCCCCAATTTGGGAAACCTCCAAAGTTTCCGCCTTCAATCTTACCTTTCTGCTGTCAATCCCAAGACCCTCCCTAATCTCAAACCAACAACTTCAGCGCATTCATACCTCAACACCCATGATTTTGTTGCCTTCCCCATCACTTCCTAACGCACCCTTATTGCGCCCGCTACGCCTTCGCAACCGCAGCGAGTGCTTCTGGCCGTATCGGCCTATTCTGGCGTTTGCGGCCGCTAAGAGCGGTGTAGAGGACGGTCGTGATAGGTTCGAAGTGGAGTACACTCCCTGGTTGGTCGTCGGGCTAGGGAATCCGGGGAATAAGTTCCATGGCACCCGACACAATGTAAACTTTCTCAAGCCAGTGCTAGTTCAAGGCTTCGACATATTTTGCCCCTTCTCGTGGTGTTGGTCTTGAGTTGTGTTTTAATTATGCTAGGTTGGGTTTGAGATGGTCGATCGAATAGCACAAGTGGAGTGGAGGGCTTGCCGCTGAACACGATACAGTCGAAAGCTTTAGTTGGGATAGGTACCAACTGGTTGGCGTATTGTATCCCTCTTTCTTGAATTGGTTTAGGATCCTTTCTTATTGATTGTTTGAGGTTTGTAATCAGCACAGGCTGCATCGGGGAGGTGCCGATTGTATTGGCGAAGCCCCAGGTCTATATGAACTTCGTCGGGGAATTGGTTAGTATTGGTGAATCTGTCTTTGGGCTTGTTTAAAGCTTCTGATATTCGCTCTTCTTGCGTTGATCACAATTGTAGATACCCCAAATTTGTAATAACCCCTTATTTTCAGTTCATAAAGTTGAATCTTTGCCCATAATTGATGTTTTGAGTCGTAAAGATTGGAATCTGACTTACATACTAAACTCACATCATCATTATGATCATACTGGTGGAAATGCCGAGTTAAAAGCTAAATACGGTGCCAAGGTAATTGGCTCTGCAATAGATGGTGATAGAATACCCTGTATTGATATCTTACTAAAGGATGGAGACAAGTGGATGTTTGCCGGGCATGAGGTGCTTGTCATTGAAATTCCTGGACATACTAGAGCTGGAGAAAAGATAGAGGCCATATTAGCTTCTTCTTCCCTGGATCTGGAGTTATTTTCACTGGGGACACATTGTTTAGCTTGTCATGTGGGAAACTTTTTGAGGGAACTGCCGAGGAGATGCATGAATCCCTGAACAAGATTGCACCGTTGCCAGATGATACAAGTGTTTACTGTGGTCATGAGTATACATTGAGTAATTCTAAGTTTGCATTGTCTATCGAACCGAACAATGAGACCCTGAAATCATACGCTGCTCGTGTAGCCCACCTCCGGAGCAAGGGTTTACCTATGATACCGACTACCTTGACGACAGAGAAACTGTGTAATCCATTCCTTTGAACGTTAAGTACAGAAATTCGACAAGCTCTAGGCATATCAGCTGCTGCAGATGATGCAGAAGCATTGCGTGTTATCCGCCAAGCGAAAGACGACTTCTAAAGGTCTATCTGGCGGCTGTTTCCGTGCGTGCAAAGCCATGTTCGCGGCCCTATTATTTATATTAGTAAAAATAAATAGTCTGCCTGCTCGGACTGAAGTCTTGACCCATCGATGATTCCTTTTGTGGAGTGTGATGTCTTCAAGCTTCCCTTCCAGTCCAGATCTGTGAAGCCCCTCAACGGGATCAAGCTAGATCGAGACTCCCATTCTTTCAAGATCAACACCAGAAGGTGCTCGTGATTATTTAGTGCCATCAAGGGTTCAGGAACTTTCTATACCTTGCCTCAGAGCCCTCAGCTATTCAAGCAGCTGCTGATTGTCTCTGGTTTTGATAGATATTATCAAATAGCTAGATGCTTAAGAGACGAAGATCTAAGGGCTGATAGACAGCCTGGGTTTACTCAACTCGACATGGAGCTGGGTTTCACCACTCTGGAAGATATGCTGCAGCTTAATGAGGATTTAATTAGAAAGGTCTTCCTCGAAATCAAAGGGATCCAACTGCCCGATCCTTTCCCAAGGCTAACATATGCTGAAGCCATGGACAGATATGGCTCAGATAGGCCCGACACGCGATTTGATCTTGAGTTAAAAAATATCCTTTCTAATCTCCTCGTCCACTCGAGGCGGCCGTTTAGTCCTAACCCAAAGAGTTCGTATTCATCCTCGTCCAATTCTAACGACGCCGCGCCTAATCATGATTTCATCGCCTCAGCCAGCAAAATGTTGGGAGACCTGCAACCCGTCGTCTACAACAGGGAACAAATTGCACTTGATGACGATTCCCAAAAACCAAGACAAGCTGGACAATCTCACATCCCAAATCGTGGCAGACGGTCAACTAAGATGGGTAGCTTCCTCATCTCGTCGCACGAGGAGTCCCGGGACGGCCCTCTCCAATAGCCTCCATGTCCCGCTGAGAAGAGTTACCAAGGAACATGACCTGCAATGATGACCATGCACTCAATATAATGTTTCCCACTTTTTTTTAGGGGGTGATACATTCGGATGGCTCGCCCTAATTTGGTCCAAAAGATAAGAGGAGGAAAGACCACACTTGACGGCGTCTCCGACCCCGTCGTCTTTACTTTCAAAGTAATAATGACCACTACAGTGCAATAGCTTCCCAGCGGCGTTGCAGCTTTTCCTAGGGGGGCTCAATGACTCTTCTTATCCGCTTCTTCCTCTTCTACTTAGCGGGGCTCGGCAAGCTCCACCAAAAAAAAAAAGAAAGCTCTCCTTCCTCCTGGGCAGCAGAGATTAATTTCTCTCCCGAAGGGTTTCCAAGCGAACAATCAACCACGCCTGACGTCGAATGAAGAAATGCATCAGAAGAATGCTAGTTGACGACCACCTGTCACAATTCCAGTCTCTTCCCTGGTTCCCACTACATCAGCAGCAACATTGACTCCAAGGCGGTCATCCCAGAGTATTCTGCAGCAGCGAAGGCGCCTTCCCGAGGCCCGCCAGCGGCAGCAACTGCGACAACAACAATAGCAGACTCAAAGGCGACCGCTCCAGCACCAGCCGCGACAGCTCCAGTAGCAGCCGCAACCGTTCCAACAGAATCAGCAGCCAAGGTGTACGCGCGCCTTCCGGCCTAACACGCGCGCAGCTGTTCGAACGACCCGAGGATCCGGGCCCGCTCCCCTAGAGTCTTCCGGTCGGCGTCGCGACTCGAGCGTCGAACGCTGCGGAAAAGACCGGGGTGGTTCCTCCTTCGATTCCTGACCGGGTCTACCCAGACTCTTCGCCGATCGTCTCCATGCTCCTTAAGAGGCGACGGGCGAAAAGAAGCGCATGGCCCGAGGATGAAGCTTCAGGACGTTCCAAGAGCGCCTCGTGTCGTCAGTCCCTCATCCAAAATGACTTCATAAAAAAATGTGTTGTTTAACTTAGGTAAACTATTACGGAGTCGCCACCGACTTATTTTTAAAAGCTTGGTTTAAGTCGGAAAATCAGGGTAGATTCGGGGATTCCTAGTTACTAACTCTTACATCTAAACATGCGAAGAGATGGCGTTTGCTCCAAAAGTTTGCTTTTGATTAACGGGCGTTGGACCCGATTCAGGCTTTTTGGGCCCGAACTTGTTTATTTATTTTACAAACTGCATGCGACGATAAACCTATGGGCCTAAGGCATGCGGATAGGCACAGACAATTATTTAGATCAAAAGGAGTGGGGAAGGGCGGTGATCGTAGGCCTATGCACTTGGGCCCACGACCCGTTACATGTGGAAAGAAAGAAAAAAAAAACGGGAAGCCCGCACCTCCCTCATGTACCCGAGGTTTGCCGGTTGAGGACGTCTGGAGCATTTCCGCTATGATCCACCGTGCGTCATCTTGAAGTTGGAAAACGGAAGCGAACGATGTGAGGTGTTTGAGCCCATCGACCTACAATATGTCCCGAACGTCACTCGGATTGACGAGATTGTATTTTCGCATGCGAAAATGTCGAGATAGGAAAATGATTAGTAAATAGTAATATATACATGATAAACGCGAGGATCATGGACTTAGAAACATATCAATGACAGCAGGCAAGTTCAAGACATGACGGAAAATCGTAATCGAATGATTCTCAACCGTGGCAGCTTTGGTACCTTTCAAACAAAGATGCATAACTTTTTGCTCAATCCATGAAAATGCATGTGTTTATACTTGAAAGAAAGCTCTTCAAGTCAATAATCCAGTAGAACAAGTTTCAAGTTAATCTAAGATTTGTAACGAAAGTTATGAATGAAAGAGTGAGATGTCCACATGCAGATCCGAGCTCCGACAGTTTTATTACCTCTCGGAAAAACGTATATAACTTTTAGCTCAGTTAATGAAAATGAGCTTACTTATACTCAAAACAAAGCTCTTGAAGTCAGGCATCTAATGGCGCAAGTTTTAGGTCAATACGATTTCCAGAAAGAAAGTTATGAGTGGAAGAGTGGACTGTCGACATGCAGATCCGAGCCTATAAGTCTTCGGATTCTTCGGAAACACTCCATTCATATGTAAATGCCATGTCATTTTAAAACCACTAAAAATTTGTGCATGAAACATCATATATAGCTAGTTTGACATGTCTAGAGTATATTTGAAGTTCGACGCATGGCAAAAATGCGAACGGTCATGTCCAAAAGTGTGAAACTCGGTCGTTTGTAATCAGTACAATGTTTTATTCGAAACTCCTAGGTTAAAAACTCAAATTTAGCCTGGTTAGCGTCCTTAGAACCGTATTTAAGTTAGGAATCAAATGAAAGTGGTTTCGCACGATTCCGATAACTACACAAAAAGATATATAGCAAAAACCGAAGGTTGCGCAAACTGATCCGAAACATGCTTGGACTTACCGAGCTATTTTGGCTCGATGTGAGGGCTGCAACACATCCCAACATGCTAGGACGTGTGAAGGGAAGGGGGTGTGAGAGTCTTGGCCTGTTTTGGCGACCACAAGATGTCTTCATGAGTTGGTTCTCGGCTGTCTAATCCTTACGGCTGCGCAAACAAGAAAACGTCAAAGCAAAAAGGGAGCCCTCCCGCGAAGCTACGAGGTTACGAAATGTGGTAGTTGAGTCCTCCTCGTCTCTAGACGAGGGAGGGCAGATCCTAGATGCCGGAGAGAGGGCCTCGAGCATGGAGACGGCGAAGGGAGGACGTCGGAGGTTGTCCGGGGTTGCCGTTGTTTCTTCTTGCCACAGCCGTCGACTTGTGAAACGGGAACGTGTCCTCCGCGGTTAGGCTGGTCCGGGGGGGGTCTCCGTTGACGTCTTCTTCCTCTTACCTTGGTGAGGAGATTGCAGGAGATGACGATCGTCCAAAGGTCAAGGCTGTCAGGATCCCCCCCTCCGTTGTCTCTCTGTGTGTGTCTTCTATATAGGGAAGTAGAATATAACGTTTGCAAGTTGAAACGTTTAAAGGGAAAAGCGTTTCAATCTATCTCTGCAACTTTTGTAACGTGTGTATGTGCTTCTATTTAGGAAGGGAAATTTAGTGAATGCAAGGAATCAAAAGAAATATTCTTGAAAATAGGAAAGGTAATGTCTAGCATAGATATTTGAGGTATTACACAAGGGTCTCTCAATTACAGCGGCATCAGCTACAAATTCATTAGATGCAGCAGTACCATCCTCAAACTGGCAGTCTCCTTCACCAACATAGGCGGTTTCGGTCGAACGTCCGCAAGCATGTCCTGGCTCCAGAATAGGCCAACACTGACGTCAACTAAGCTCCCAACTTGAGCTCTACAGCACCAGTGGACACTCCCCTCCGGTCGCTAGAACATACATCTGAAGCCGAGTCTTCATCTCCTTGACTCCGACCCTCAACCGCGCGGCCAAACTCCTTTCAGCCCTTTCCCCAACAGTCATGCAAACCGAGACAGCCTCAGTACAAGTATCCCTTGACTTGCCTCTTCATACCAGAAGACTTCGGCGGCCAGACTCGCCATACTTCTCCATGGAGACAACCAGTTTCCTGAACCCCAGCGACCTGACATCCCGACCTTTAGGCGAACCCAAGCCCTCTTCCTCCAGTCGACGACCCATGCCGACGCGATGCACCCCGAGTAAATCGATCATCCTTGTCCCTATCCGCCAGAAGCATGATGCCGGCCACAAGGAGATCTCTCCAGACCAGATCTCAACCAGATTTGGGCAAAGGAAAGGAACCCACACTCCGATGAACTCGTCGCCATGACCCAGCGGCTCTTCTCAACAACAGGGTCCTTCTTCCTCTCAACCGGAATCTGGGCTTTCCAAGAGAGGACATGTTGATTACTAATATCCGAAGATGCTTGAACATAATGATCAATGAGCGTGATCGCTACATCTCTTCAAAAAATGAAATTCCAGACAATTATGGGTGGTGCGAGAATTTGGGGTATCTACAACAATGACAAGTTCAACCTAGAATCTACTAAAGATTGGCTGAATGTGCGTTTTGCAATGAAAGATATTGGGGAAGCGACTTATATATTAGGTACTAGAATATACCGAGATCGACAAAGAAGACTGCTAGGATTAAGTCAAAGTGCATATATTGACAAGATACTAAAGAGATTCAACATGCAAGATTCCAAGAGAGAATTCTTACCTATGTCACATGGTATACAACTCTCCAAGGCAATGTGTCCACAGACACTAGAGGAGAGAAAGATGTGGGTAAGATACCATACGCTTCGGCTATTGGATCAATTATGTATGCCATGATATGTACAAGACATGATGTATCGTATGCTTTGAGCATGACAAGTAGATATCAAGGTGATCCTGGAGAGGGTCATTGGACAGCAGTCAAGACTATCATCAAGTATCTAAGAAGAACAAAAGATATGTTCCTGGTTTAAGGAGGGGATGAGGAATTGGTCGGTAGAGGATATACTGACGCCAGTTTCTAGATAGATAGTGACGATCTAAAAACGCAGCTAGATTACGTATTTTGTCTAAATTGAGTAGCTGTTTGCTGGAAAAGTTCGAAGCAAGAAACAGTTGCAGATTCTACAGTAGAGTCCGAGTACATAGCAGCTTCAGAAGTGGCAAAAGAAGCTGTTTGGATCAAGAATTTTACGACAGAACTTGAAGTGGTTCCTAGTAGTCATGGTCCAGTTCTGCTTTACAGTAACAATAATGTTGCCATAGCACAAGCAAAGGAGAGAAGGTCTCACCAGCGATCCAAGCATGTGTTGCGGAAATATCACATCATCAGAGAAATAGTTCAGATGGGTGATATGCTGGTAAGTAAAGTAGACACTAGTGAGAATATGACAGATCCACTCATGAAGGCATTACCTCAACAGAAACATGAGTCCCATGTGAGGGGCCTAGGACTGAGAGTTCATAATGCTTGGCAATAATGCAAGTGGGAGATTGTTAGTGTGTGCACATATGTGCCAAGACACTTTGTAATGTATGTGAATAGTTGTTAATAGAGGCAAGTATTTACAGTTTATTAATTACTTTTCTACTCGTAATTAATTTACGATAAATTCCCATAGATTGATTATTTCTCAATGTAAAATTGTCCTTGAACGGATAGATGTTTAAAGGGGATATGAACATTTAGATCAATGTCGAGTATAACCTAGGTCGAGTTAGACCAAGGGCTGGATGTCCAAGTTATACTTGGGGGTGCCTAAATTTAGGGTACACTGGACACGACCTGTTTATAGAGAATACCACATGTTAAGCGTCATTGGTCATTTCTCTTGTTGAATGAGTGTAACTGATCTCCTGACTTGATACTTTCATTTATTCTATGCATGGAGTTGTCCACTTTGATGCCGTTAAAAGCAGTCTTTAATTGGATTGTGAGTAATACGGTTATTGGGTGTGCAGTGAAGCGTAGATAGGATAGTGTTGAGTCAATACATGGTTCATCGCTCCCTTGGATTAGAGAGTTGACATATTGGCATCTTGATTGAGATATTAGTGATTTTAAACACACGGCTGTGGAGGAATGTTTATAATTTAAGTTAAGATCTATTACGTCTCAAGAATCAAGTAAATGATTAATTCAGTGATGACGCATGAAGCACTGAATTAATCGGGATGTCGGTGAGATGAAGAGATTGAATTACACAGAAATCGGTTTAATGTGGTTTTGGTTCATGACCAATATTATATTATGTTGGGTGGCTGAAAACTGTTGCTAGACGGTTACCTCAATCTGTGTATGGATGTGCACTGCCTTCGTATATAGAACTTAGAGAGTCGCACGCAAAAGCACGTGGACACAGACATTAATTATTTAATTCTAATAGATATTGGAATTAAAAGATATAAATTTTTAGAATTAGAATTTGTTAGACTACAAATTTATTCTGAAATATCGGAAGCAATAAATCCTATGATTGAAATTAATATGTCTAAGTTGTAGAATATAATAATATAATTATAATAATTAATTATTATATCATTATATTATGTAATATTTTATCACTACGGGCCGTACCCAATTTGGGTTAAGCCCATTTGGCTCATTAAGGCAAAAAGTAGAATTTTATTGTTAAAATTAATCTTTCCAGTAGCCTCCATTCGATGTCTAGCGTAGGTTGCTATTAAAAATAAAAAATTACATGAGTAGCTTTGCTACGTGGTTTCCGATTATTTAACTTAGATAATAAAAAATACATAATGGCGGTACCCAAAGGTTAAGGATCCTCAATCTATAAGTTGGGCATAAGCAGAATCAAATATGTGGGTAAGAAAATTGAAACAAAGAGAAAAGGCATTCTGCCACATAATGCTTCCGAAAGAAAAATAGAAGAAAAAATTCCGACGGATAGTGCCGAAGGGAATTCAAGTCTTTCGTGTAACGTGTGCGTGGATACTTCCAAAGGAGTCACACTTGTGACTCTCGAAGACGGTCATATTCGCAACGTTCGTTGTTTTCGATCAACAAGGTACGAGTTATTCAACGTATTTTACTATTCGATTTATATGTATCACATAGATCCGGGATCATGTTTTGGATAGTTTTTTCCAAAACGACCTTCCGTTGCGCCCTGTGGGAACCTAACAACTACATCAATGAGGCTGGGCCTCTTTCTTTTATTTTACAAAAAGCTCAGCCCAACTACTTCTTCGTATTCTTCTGCACATTTCAGCTCCCTGCGACCTTCACGCTCCAAGTTCTTCTTCTTACTTTCACACTCTTCCCCAAGATGTGTATACAGATTTTCATGCTCATCTTGTCTAACAACCAATAAAATCTAGAAGCAGAGAAAGCCTTAGTAAATAACTATGCTACTTGCAACTTTGATGGAACAAATAGGTATGGCATTGACATGTATTTGGTGTGATCTCCGCGGGTTTTTTTCTGCAGCTAGGTGATGAGGAACTGGTGCCATTGCAATGGTCTTCATCATTGTTCCTATAAGCATTGTAAGGCTGTTGCAACTGCAAGCGCAAATTGTAATAGTAAAGAGGCAGCAGCATGGCTGCACACATAGCTATTCCACAATGTTGAGAGCCCATTGTAAAGAAACGTCAGTTCGGGCGGCCGATTTAGATCAGAAGCTGAACGAGAGACAATCTGCACTCGATCTATTTTGAAAGGAATGAATAATCAGTCCAAGTTGACTTGGCTTGGGTTCAGTTCATTTGCCATGTAAGACCCGACGGTTCATCGGGTTGACGACGATGCGGACAGTCTGATATCTGTGGTTGTCTTAGGCTCGGGAATGTCTAAGACTTACTTCACGAGATCCATTAAAATTTCTGCATCGATCACATGAAATCTTTTTAACCCTTAGGACAAGCCTACTAATCTTTTATCCATACAGATCAATGGAGCCCGATGATTTCTGGTTATTGCCTGTAGGTGTTCTTGTGATGGCCATCGGACGATGTTCGTCGTCGTAAAAACAAGAGATTATGAGAATATGTCTATCTGTTATTACGAGCACCATCGTCTACTTAAGCTAAGGCATTCTGTAGGTACACTATCATGGATGCATGAACATGAGAATGGGTTCTGCATCAGCAACATTAATCAAAGCCAGAATAAGAAAGAATGAGGCGGGAAAGAGCCGCTGCTGTTCCACTTATCTGGCATGGAAGAATCCAGCGATAGTGGAGGATGCAGATGCCTCAAGGGACCAATTTCGTCCGACGGATGTCCGACTACTTCTGCGTCTTCAATGCCAGTAACCTCCTCTTCTCTCTTGATTTTCCGCAAAGCCTCGAGAACTTCCTTCATCGTCGGCCGCATGTCCCTCACGTTTTGAAGACACCGGAAGGCCAACTCAACCATATTTGTTGCCATCCTCCTTACAGAGTAGTATGTCTCGAACCCTAGGGATGGGTCAACGAGCTCGTGTAATGCATGGTTCTGGATCTTGCTAATGGCCATGCTTGTAAGGTTTATGTCGTGGCGGTGCCGGCTTGTGTCCACTGCTGGCTTTGAGGAGATGAGCTCGCATAGCACCACACCAAAACTGTACATGTCGCTCTTGTTTGTCAACTGATGGCACTAGCAATTCCCTCCCTTTTCTCTCTACATTGTTTTATCTCGTTTTCCTCTTCCTTCTTTCTCGTTCTTTATTTTACAACATTAATAAATTTTAAAAACATTTATCTTATTTCAATAAATATTTTTCTCTCCTCGGAGGCACGAGTTCGTAATAATTCTTAAAACTTTTCTTAGCATCATAACTTTCTCGACATTATCTGTTGGTTAATTTATAGATGGTTTTTACTAAATGGGTTAAAAATTGTGTTCTCCATTCGGCGATTCCTATTTTAATTTCCTACCATGATCCCTTTTTTTTTCTATAAATGTTATGAACGTGGATCCAAAGTACTTAAAGCTCTATATTCAATCTTATTTAACCTAACTCGAATTTAACTAAAGGGAAATTAAGTATCGTATTATTAAACTAACTAACCTGTAATTGGTTATTACCGAATGACTGAAATGCCCGACCACCTCGGACATATGTCAGGGGTAATGCCGGTCAGACACTACCATGACTTAAATTTGATTAACGACGACAACCCACGCACGGTCACTTTTCTTGACTAATTTTTAGGCCCAAGGAAATTTCCTACCTATCAAAAGTCAATCTAAATGAAGAAAAAAAAGAATGCGCGGGCAGAGCATGTTTCAACGTCACGTTAACGTACCTTTTGAGTTGGTCTGTCCCTGTGGACCGGCCGCTCCCAAGGGGCACGTCACTGTCGCCCACTTCGACCTGTCGCAGCAGTGAAATTGTACAAATCAAATTAGTACAGTTTGTTCTTATTACAATTATACTAACAAAAATTAGTACAATGTAAAAACGCTATAAGAACAATTATAGTAACAACAAATTGTACTAATGTGTACAAAACTTTTACCGTACCGATTAGTAGTAATTACAAACTGTACTAATTTTATTTGTATAATGTACAAAAAAATTCAAAAAAAATTAATACAAGGTGCGTAACGGCTCTCGAAAACCCTAATTTAGTACTAATTAGAACAATAATATACAAACGAAATTAGTACAGTTTGTAATTATTACAAATATACTAATTAAAATTAGTACAATATACAAACGTGTACTAGTACAGCGTTTATACATTGTACAAGCTAGCACAGTAAAAGTTTTGTACACATTAATACATTTGTAATTATTACAATTGTACTAAAAAATTAGTAAAATGTATAAATCATGTATTAGTACAGCGTCTGTACACTATACTAATTTTTGTTAGTACAATTATAATAATAACAAACTGTACAAATTGATTTGTACATTGTACTAGTTTGAGCGAAATTAGTACAAGAGGGGACTCACGGGAAGTTAGCCGCGTCTCCTGACACACTGGCTTTATAGAGATTAAAGAGATAAATAAATAGTAGTACACATTATGCTTTCCATCCCCTCCCTTAGGTTGGAGCCAAATGACACCATTCGGTAACCCGATCTCGTCATATACCTGCAAATACGTTAAATCTTGGAATAGGGTATGCAGACAGGAAACAAAGACCGAAAGTCAGAAGGCGGGAAGTTTCTGCCACTAAAATATGTCGCAAAGGTACTCCATAGTAGGTAGCAAGAGGTGAGACCTAGAAAATATATAGAGAAGTTAACCTCGAGAGTTCTAACAGTACCAGCCGTAACAAGGAAGATGATAGAGTCGATTAAAGATGAAGAAGACGAGGAGTGAATTATAACATTCAGGCAAACAAACAGACCAATAAAACAACACTTAAAGTAGCTGATAAAATATATTGTGATCAACGCAAGAAGAGCGAATATCAGAAGCTATAAACAAGCCCAACGACAGATTCACCAATACTAACCGATTCCCCGACGAAGTTCATATAAACCTGGGGCTTCGCCAATACAATCGGCACCTCCCCGATGCAGCCTGTGCTGATTACAAACCTCAACCAATCAACAAGAAATGATCCTAAACCAATTCAAGAAAGAGGGATACAATACGCCAACCAGTTGGTACCTATCCCAACTAAAGCTTTCGACTGTATCGTGTTCAGCGACATGCCCTCCGCTCGTGCTATTCGATCGACCATCTCAAACCCAACCTAGCATAATTAAAACACAACTCAAGACCAACGCCACGAGAAGGGGCAAAACATGTCGAAGCCTTGAACTAGCACTGGCTTGAGAAAGTTTACATTGTGTCGGGTGCCATGGAACTTATTCCCGGGATTCCCTAGCCCGACGACCAACCAGGGAGTGTACTCCACTTCGAACCTATCACGACCGTCCTCTACACCGCTCTTAGCGGCCGTAAACGCCAGAATAGGCCGATACGGCCAGAAGCACTCGCCGCGGTTGCGAACGCTTAGCCTGCGCAACAAGGGTGCGTTAGGAAGTGACGGGGAAGGCAACAAAATCATGGGTCTTGAGGTATGAATGCCCTGAAGTTGTTGCTTTGAGATTAGGGAGGGTCTTGGGATTGAGAGCAGAAAGGTAAGATTGAAGGCGGAAACTTTGGAGGTTTCTCAAATTGGGGGGTTTTCCGGAAGGAGATATTTTCCAACAAATCCGATTGGTTAAGAAGAAGACGTAATAAAATTTTTATTTCTCCAGCACGTAACTCTTCCCCTCTCAGTCTAATATTCTTGCCTGTCGCCGGAGCAATGCAACCGAGGACGAGCCTCTGGCTTCGGCGGCCAGGGACTCGCTGCCTCTATGTTTCCCATCTGTTCTCATCCATTTGCGTTAGAGAACCAGAGCCCTGAATGTAGCCAACATCAATGTCGGAATGGAGGGACGATCCCCGGAAAGGATAGAACTTACACTTGATACGAACACTAGCCAAACTCATCCTGGGTAGGATTATAACAGTATCAACACGAGAGATTGTCGGAGGCGTCAATTACTGATAGTGTACGCAGCGCGCCCTTCCGGCCTAGCAGCACGCGCGACGACAGTTTCGACATGCCCGAGGATCCGGGCCCGCTCCCCTTAGGCCCATTCCGGTCGGCGTTACGGCTCGAACGCCGGACGCTGAGGAAAGGGGCCCCGGGTTGAGCCTTCCCTTGATTCGGGAACGGGTCTGCGGGGCGTTTCGCCAACCGTCTCCAGTTCCCTGGAGGCGGCGAGCGAAAGGCTGCGTTAAGGCCTCGCTTGCGAATTTTGGGGAGGGCCCAAGAAGCGGCTCGAGTAGCCCTCACCTCTTCTTAAATGGCTCCGAAAAGAGGGTAATGTTTAGCTTTGGTAAATTGTTCGGAGTCGCCACCAACTTAGTTTAAAAATGTGATTTTAAGTCGGAAAAATCAGAGTCTGGGTTCGGGGATTCCTATTTACGAACCTTATATTCTAAACATGCGAAAAGGGTGCCGATTTGTCCAAAAAAGGTTTAACTTTTGATTGACGGGTATTGGGCCCGACCGGGAGTAGGCCGGACTCTTATCGACTTTTTAACGGGTGTTGGACCCGAATTTAGGTTTGTTTGATTAAAACAAACATGTGACGTAATCCTAAAAGCCTAAACAAGTGTGCAATCACCAACAAGTATTTAGATAAAAAGGGCGGGGAATGGCGGTGATTGCGGACCTATACACTTGGGCCTGCAATTCGTTACAAGTGGGCTTTAAATAAAATTCGGAGAGGCTCGCACCTCCCCTTTGTACCTTTGATTGAAGGTTGGGGCCGCTTTAAATCTTCGAGCCCGCGGTTTTTAGGCCGGGGTAGATCCACGCGGTTTGATACACGCGCCTTCGAGTTAATCTTCGAAATTATTCGAGTTGATCTTCGTGGATTAAGTGCTCGATGTACATGCAAAGAAAACAAAGAAGTTGTTAGTATCATCAAATTCGGATGAAATTCGATTAAGTTGAGAAAAGATAAGGCTTGTCTTACCGTGTTAGTCGAAGACGCTCACTTGTTGTAAAGAAAATCGTCGAAAATGTTCGATAAATTCCTCTCATATTTCCCATGCAAAACAAAGAGAGTTAGATGTTAATGACATTCAAGACATAATAATTTCGTGTAAATAAATAAGAACAAATAAAAAAGATGCTAATTTCATTAAGGATTGAAAGCTTTGACCGACGAAAGAAAAAAGGAAATAAACGTATTTAATTGAAATCTCGAATAAATCATTTTATGATTGTCAAAATTGTAATTGTCATATATAAACGGTACTCAAAGGGATAAAACAAAATGTTGGACATGGAAATCATTCGGGCAAAAATGATAATAGGAAATAAAAATAAAATAAAAGCATTTTTACCTTTCTGACAGCATCCCCCACCACGTGTTCCTTTTGTGGCACAACCCATCTTCTCCTGTAGCTCGGCACAGACAAAGCAAAGGTTAGTAAAAAAAATTGAAACATTCTGACAACAGCAATCGGAGGCAAAATTAAAAAAGGGAAGACTCATCTTGTTCAAGGAGGATTCTGGCGAGGGGGAGAAGAAAGCCTTGGCGAGGAGATCAGGAACCAGAGATCCCTCGGGGAGTTGCCGTCGGGGTCGATTCCTCGGAGTGAACAGTGACCGCGCAGGAGCTCAGAGTCGAGGGATGCTGAAGCTTCACGGCGATGGGGAAGGCCGTTTGGGTCGGGATACTTCAGATCCGAGGCTGAGGGGGGCTTCGTGACCGGAGCTGTAGCAGTCGGGAGGGGGGGGTCACCGTCGTCGAGGAAGTGACAGGGGGCAAGTCTAGCTAGGGTGCAGAGGAACCCGTCACGGCTGGGCTTTTAGAGGCTGCTGCCGTCGCCGGAGTGGTCAGATTGGGGCTGCCGTGGAGGAGGCGCTACTTCGGGGCAGACGCATCACGGTGGCAAGACAGGAGAGCCGCCAGGTCGAGGTGAGTGGGGGTGCCGGGATGAGGTGCCAGATCTGAGGCGGAGAGAGGATGAGAGAAGCTGGAGCCGTCCCCGGACCCGATTTGCGGGCATGGTTTGCTGAGAGGGCTGGTCACCGGGAAGGGGGGCATGCCAACACGGGACTTAAATGGGCTATTGTTGTGGGACTTGGTGGCGCCGGGAAGAGCTTGTTGCTGCCGGGTCCTGTGACTACCGGGGCGTCGATGGAGTAGAAGGTCGAACCCGGGGTTCCAGATCTATGAAGGGAACGACCTTCCAACGGTCATAGCCACCTGGACTCGCTGTGGGTTCGCCGGGGAGTATTCTGGTCTGTCGAAGGGTACGTGATCGCGGGCTGGATCTCCAGGGCGTAGGGACACTGGGTCTGGGCTCCGTGGCTGCCGCTGCTGCATCTGGAACACCCGCGGCTGCTGTTTTGGCCTCAAGTCTTCTGACCGACTCCGAAGCCAGGTGAGGATGGTTTTGTCTCCCCGGGACGGTGGCTTCACGGTGAGGTAACCGGCAGTCTTCGGATGCTTTACTTTAGGGAACTGACTCACTGCTTTGGAGGAGCAGTTTGCTGCTTAGGCGTGACCGAGAAGAACGGAGGCGAAGAGGGAAGCTGTGATGGGGAGGTTGAGGATCGCCGTCTTTGGGAGCGTATACCTGTACAGGAACAGGGGAGTGGTTGATGAAGCTGATGAAGTTGGAGGCTAGNAACGGAGGCGAAGAGGGAAGCTGTGATGGGGAGGTTGAGGATCGCCGTCTTTGGGAGCGTATACCTGTACAGGAACAGGGGCAAATTAAAATACGGAAAGCCCGGAGTTGATTAGAACTGGTTATGTCGTCTAAGGAGGAAGCTTCGTCTCCGCTGTTGCTGCAGGAGGACGTCCGTTGTCAACGGGAGTGGTTGATGAAGCTGATGAAGTTGGAGGCTAGCATTGCTGTCTGCCGCACTTGGGGATGCTGAAGCTTGCTGCAGCTTGAGGTACGGCGTATCCCGGCTGCCTTCGTTGAATCTTCTCCTTGGGTTGGTCGTCGGGGGTGTCCTCGCATCATTGATCCATCCTTACCTTGGTCAGGGGGTGTCGAAGGATTTTTTTTGTGGAGAAGATGTCGGTCCTCCTTGAGAAGATCCTCCTCCCGAGAGGAAGGGAAGGAGAGCCGTATATGAGGTGATACGGGGACGTTGAGGAATGAATGATTCCTAAACCAAAAATATGGGGAACGCCACTGAATGATGCGGAATGGGTGACGTTGGGTATGGACGGAAGGTAGTGTGAATGGATGCGGCTGGAAATGGGGTAAATGGGTAGTTGATAGATAGGTTGAGATTCAACCTCCACGGATACAGGTACACCACCGTGAAAGAAGAACTCGGATGAAACTCTTTTGACCGTGGGTACAGATACACCACCACGAACAAGACGAGGGCGAGGCACAACACGGAGGATACAGATACACCACCACCGGTTGATACACTCTACTCAATCCGCACTTGGAAATCTACCAAATGAAGAACGAGGTTTGAAGGAGAATCCACTCACTTCGGATAAAAGACACTAAGTCTGATAAGGGTTTATAAATTGATTCAAAGCTGTCTTTTTCAAATGAGTACAAGGTGCCCATTATATAGGGAACACCTGAAGTAGAACTTAAATGCAACAAAGTAAATGCAAAGCATAAATGACAAATGCATGCATGAGGAATGCGAAATGATTCAACTTCTTCGAGGCTCTTCATCTTCGAGACTCTTGGATTGGCCGACCTTTCATTGCCCAGCCGCTGATGATATCAAGTCGCTCCTCCTTTAATTGCACTCCTTAAGTCGACGTCAAGTAGCACCTCCTGGCGTCGCGTCGACTTGCACGTCCTTGCTTCGCGATCGTAGCTCAGTCGCAAGCTAGCAAAGTGACGCCTCTCTTGCTACGCGTCGACGGGGATGAGTTGTCGTCTGTCTTTGTATCATCGGACGCCGTCAGGAGAGGAGAAATGGGGTGAGGCTCTCAAGTGGGTCTGTCCATAGCAGAGCAAGTGGAGGCCTAATCTCGGGCTGAGCAAGGCGACTGGAGTCCGCTTTGTCCGTCGACATCGGTAAGATTCAAAGGGGGGAATCATTGCTATTTGGCTTTTCTTCACAACGCTGCAGGTGGGATGACGTGGGGGAGGTGGTTGTATGCGTCTCCTGCGTTGTGGATGGATGGTAGGCTGCTAGTCCTGCCCGTTCGTCGTCGGCGTGCGGCATTGGTGTTGTCGGGCGGTAATTGCAGAGGTGGAGTGTTATGTCCTTTCCTTGGAGCTGCGCCTCTATTTTGCTAGGCGGCGGGAGGTAATGGAACTTGTCATTGCTGCGGTACTGCTCTGCTGCTGATGCTACAACTGCTGTTGTTGCAGACTGTAATTGGGGCGCCACCAACGTTGTTTGCTGGCTGGGCTGACTTCTTCCAGCCTCGGGGGCTTTGGCACTGGGTTAGGCGGGCCGGTGGATGGGCCTGGTGGGCGGATCAGCTGGGCTTTACTAAGAAGGCCCTTCTTTAGGCAGATTGGTCAAGTCTGTTATTTATTATTATTTTTTTTTTGTAAAAGTCGGATTGAGCCTATAGACTTCCTTCGCATTTTCAAATCAGTCCGGCCTAAGTAGTCGTGGATTGACCCACAAACTTTCGAAGTGATTTTCGAGCGGGTACGAAATGAGTTCAGTCGATTTTGTTCGAACGGCAAACAATTTGGGGATCTACAGATAGCAGTCGAGGTATGAGTAGAGAACCGTTGCAGACGATATCGCTTTCATATCTTCATAAGCTTGTTGGCAATGTTCGCCGTTATTGAAACATATTGCAAAGTCGGTCTGGACGAGGGACAGATAAATCCTTCATATGTTACAGGATGAGGTCATAGACGACCATGACTAAGGTTTTACCATTTGATTCCTGCCTATTACTGAATTGAGATCAAGAAATGGCAACCATGACTTACTGCTCTGACGACATCAACGTTGTTGTGCCTCCGTTCAATGCCAGTCCCCGCTGAGGGATCGAGAGAGGCACAGGAGGCATTCCCAACAGTTCAGAGCTCCTCTCGAGCATATCTATAACCATTGACATTGATGGCCGGTCGCTCGGATGCGTCTGAATGCACCACAGGCTGACTGTCATCATCTTCCTCGCGATCTCCTCGTCCTCTGGCGAATTAATCTCCGACATCCACAGCGGTTTCCCCGACTGGAGATGCTTATACACCCAATCAGGGAAATACATCTCGCTGCTCTTCGAGGCCTCGACACCGGTCCTATCCTTGCCACCGATCACCTCGAAGAGCAGCATCCCGTAGCTGTAGACATCGGACTTATGAGACACATCCCCAAAGTTCCTCGAGAACACTTCTGGCGCAATGTACCCAATTGTCCCCCGCATGCCGATCATCGACACGATACTCTCCCTCCCCTGGCATAACTTGGCTAGGCCAAAGTCAGAAATCTTCGGGGTGAAGTTGTCATCGAGCAGGATGTTCTGAGGCTTTATGTCGAAATGTAAGATTCGGGTGTTGCAGCCCTGGTGCAGATACTCCAGCCCACGAGCTATCCCAATGGCGATACGATGCAGTACTTTCCATTCCAGGGGACAATTCGGTGAGCCCTGATTGATTGACTTCGGGAGAAACTTGTCCAATGACCCGTTGGGCATGTAATCGTACAACAAGGCTCTCTTCTTTCCCTCATAGCAAAAACCGAGGAGTTCCACGATGTTAAGGTGTGCGGTCCTGCTGATGCTTGCAACCTCGTTGATGAACTCCTCGCCATTGCCTTTGGAGTCCTTGAGGATCTTGACAGCAACAAGGCGGTCATTCTTTCTTAGCTTCCCTTTGTAGACGACTCCGTAGCCTCCCTCCCCCAACTTCTCGGAGAAGGAGCGAGTGAGTTTCTTGAGCTCGCGGTACTTGTACCTCCTCGGTAAACTCGATCCATGACATCTCATTAAGGTGTCAACATCCTCCTGGAGATTCCTCCTTTGTGGGCAGCATTTCCCTCTAATGCAACGGCAAACACAGACATATAGCAAAATCCCTACCACCGCAGAGCCTATGACTGAGGAATTCATTAAAAAAGAGCACGTGTAAGCGTATACACGATGATGGGAGAAAGCCATTGGATTAAACATTCCTGACACGTAGTGTTACCTATTGATAGTGGAACCATCACATTCAGCAAATAGAAGCGTGCTGTATCTGAAAAGAGAAACCACGGGGCTTAAGGCACGAGAATTGCTCTGTGCGCATAACAGTTGAAGAATTAAAATATGGGACTAACAGTTCGGGCAGCCGGAGCCGTCTATGAAACCATCACTGCCCCCCCTGCATTGGCATCGATATCCATTCCCTCCGGCTGGTACGGATGGAACTGGAATACATTCAGCTTTTCTTGAGCACCTACAGTCTTCGCCACTTACCCACCAATCCAACAGCATGGTCTGATCATACGAACTGCCACTAATCCATTCCGATGTCGATGACGTAAAAATCCCGCAATTCATCTCTGACAAGTTACCATAACTGAGGAACTCGCTTCCACTCTCCTTGCCTGTGTAACAGCTGACATTCCCCAG
Source organism: Melastoma sanguineum (assembly GCA_029817735.1). Lineage (NCBI taxonomy): Eukaryota > Viridiplantae > Streptophyta > Magnoliopsida > Myrtales > Melastomataceae > Melastoma > Melastoma sanguineum. The sequence goes on along the minus strand of JARUPW010000016.1, from coordinate 1,759,726 downwards.
ACTCAAGCTGCAAGTGGGCATATATTTGTCGCATGGGGAAGGCTGGGTGCAGTTGCCGAGGAACACTTCATTATTGGACTTGGGAGCAAAGTTGCGACCGTATAGCTGGTCAATGGTCCTGAAAGGGCGGTCGCACCTGGCCGATACGTTGACTGAAATCGAACCGCTGTACGAATTGATTTGCAGTACTGGGAATTCACCAATCAACACAGTGCCATCGGGGGTGCAGTTGAGCTGGATGGGGCAACCGGAAGAGAACCCGAACGGGAATTGGATCCAGATATTTGGGTTTCGGCCACTGCAGGTTTTGTTGCATCCAAGCACAGCAGAACCACCGGCAGTTGGGGCTATTCCAAGTGCGAGCGCAACTCGAAATAATAAGGCGGCAGCGGCCAAGGCAGCTATTCTTTGATGTCTTGGATCCATGGTCACGAAACGCAGGGAGGGCTGGGGGAGCAGATATTTAGATCAGAGGAGGAAACGTGTGATAATCTGCCCTGGATCTGTTCCTATTAGGAAAGACCGAAAGCCGCAGTGGGCAGAATGTTCGTGTTAGACCAGTGGCCGTGAGTGACCCACCCGTTGGGAGTTCATTGGGTTGACGAAGACCGATATGATATTTATGGTCGTCTTTGGCTTGTGAAGGCTACTGATTCTTTTAATGAACAACTTCCAACAAGATAACTGATTAAACATGCATAATATCAATTCGCTGATATTTTCTTACAATTCCAATGATTAAAGGGCAAGTAATGTAATGGATTTAGTTTCATCACCGTCTTAACTTCCCCTTGAAATGTTGTACGCGCGCCCTCCGGCCTAGTAGCGTGGTGCGGCTCCGGCGACACGAGGATCCGAGCCCGCTCCCCCGAGGCCCAATCCGGTCGACGACGCGACTCGAGCGTCAGACGCTGCGGAAGGGCACCGGGTTGAATCCTCCCTTGTTTCCCGAGCGGATCTGCGGGACACTTCGCCGACCATCTCTAGTCCTTGGGGCTGCGTGAGACCTCGCTTGGGATTTTCGAGGAGGATTCAAGGAGCGGCTCGTGTCGCCGTCACCCATCCAATGATGGCTCCGTTTGTAAAACATGTTTAACCTAGGTAAACTATTACGGAGTCGCCACCGACTTTTTATTTTAAAACTGTTAAGTCTGAAAAACAGTTGGTTCGGGGATTCTTACTTACTAGTCCTTACACTCTAAACATGCGAAGAGGTGGCGTTTGCTCCAAAAGTGTTTGGCTTTTGATTGATGGGCGTTGGACCCGATCCGGTCATGACTCCGGACTCATGTCACTGTTTTACGGGCGTTGGACCCGATTCGAGCCTTTTGGGCTCGAACTCATGTGTATTTGGCAAACATGCGACGATAGACCTATGGGCCTAAAGCATGCGGACAATCACAAACAATTATTAAGATCAAAGGGAGCGGGGAAGGGCGGTGATCGTGAGCTTATGCACTTGGGCTCACGACCCGTTACATGTGGAAATAAAGAAAAGACGGGAAGCTCGCACTTCCCTCATGTACCTGAGATGATAATTGATGCCGCTTTGCTTCGAAGCTAGCGCCTCCGAGCTTTCTGTCTTCGAAATACCGCTTTGTCGAAATTCCATGAAGCTCGGTTGATTTTTCATGCAAAATTAAAACACCACATAGAAGACGATAGGTTAGAAAATTCCAAAATATATTGAATATCTGGAATTAACTGGTGAGTAAGAATGTTTACTCACCGGGCGTTGTGTGGCCCGTCGAAGTTGATCCTTCATGATGTTGAAAGATGATATTCTCTCGTTTGTTTTAACATGCAAAACAAAGAAGGAGAAATGCAAAGCAAAAGCAGCAGCAGCAACGATTAAATCAACGTATATTTAATCGTGCTGAAAAGTAAGACATGACTTACAGTTTGAAGTGGTTGAATTGATTTGGGGATTTTTGTAGCCCGTTGATGTCGATCTTCCGTGATGTCGGGAAATAATATTACTTGGTAGTAAATCCTCGTTGTTTTTCATGCAAAACAAGGAAGAGATGAAAACGTTTTGACGAAGTCGTGTCAATGTTTGATACTTCAAATGAACGTGGGTCCCTCGTCGTGTTTTCATGTAAAACAGATTGAAGCGGAGACAATGGAATTAGAGTTAGCAACATAACAAAGGTAAGATTAGAAATAATTCCATAGTTGTATTAATTTCTAATCTTTATAATGTTCACAGTATGACATCAATATTACTTATTATAAAAAAATGTTTACTAACTTAATGAATTTTTATCAAAATGGTCAAACAATCACACGATTTGAAAATTAGCAGTCAAACATTGAACGTAAAAATCTGTAAACAATCGAACCGAATTAAGAATAAAACATTTTTGCCTAATAATAATAATAATAGTAATATTCCTCTATTCAGGTGGATCGTAAGAAAAGGTGGGAGAAAAAACCTTACCTAAACGACCATGTCAAGGGGGTAGGGAATCCCACAGTTTGGTTGACGGGCGACAAGGCTCATGCAGCCGGTGGGGAGGCAAGTTCTGTCCGGGATTCGCCGCTGCGTTGGAGAAGGGAGGCCGGCGTCACGGATCTGGGTCGGCGTCGGGAAAGCTCGTCGTGGCTGCCGTTGCTCCTGATCAGGCCTGCTATGAGGCGGCGGGCGGGTCCGTCGAGCCCTGGTTGCCTTGGCCGAGAAAAGGGGAATCCGGATCTGGTCGATCCGCGCGTCACCCGTCAAGAGAGTGGCCGAGGCTCCTCGGTTTCTTTTTTTTGGGAACGGTCCCATGGGGTAAAGGGGGGGGGGAGGCTGCCTTCTCTGCTCCAGATCTGGTCAGGGCGAGGTGCTAGTGTTGATGAGAGTCTGAAAAAGGGAAGCCACCTTGAGGCGTGGGTCGGCTAACTGCTGTGTGGTGCACGGGTATGGACTGCTCTTCAGAGAGCGGGACTCGTCTGGGTCGAAGATCTGGGTTCCTGGGGGTTGTTCGAAGCTGAGGTGTTGAGGGGAGACGATGGAGGTAAGAGTGTCGTTCGCTGCCACCGTTAATGCATCGGTGGCTGCTGGTCTGCAGCACGGCGTCATTGGGTGCTGCTTGCTTGCCTTGGAAGCGGCTATGCGAGGAATACTGAGAGACTGTATCTGTATGAAATCGGAGCACTGTTCCAGGTTGAGGATGCTTCTGTTGGCTGGGAACCAACGTCTGGTGTTGCTAGAGGCATACATCAACGAAGAGGCCTTGTTTCGTCTGAGGTTCGGCGAGGGATGCGGCTGGTCGCGTGACTATCGGAGCTGTCATCATTGGGTTAAGCAACCACCGCTGGAGCATCCCGCTGCTGGTTGGGACCCCTATCCAGAGAGTTGTACGATGCTGCCATGATTGAAGGGGACTGCGGCAGCCAGACTTATTGTGGTCGCGAGGCCGAGAAAGAGAGAGAGACTGCTTTCCCCATGGTATGTACCTTGGGCAGAATCGATCGAGGGACGGGAGCGGCGATTGAGGTCCGTCGATGAGCCGGGAGAGGGAGCAATGAAAATCGATGGGCCTGATTTTCCGATAGGAACCGTCATTCCCAGTCCAATATTCTGCTTGACGTCGATTGGACAGGAAGGATATCCGACTTTGGTTTGTCCCAAAGAGACATCTGGTGTACATGCCCTCCCAAAGAGACAATGAATGGATGACCTTGATCGCCAGATGGTCTGGCAATTTGGGGTATCTTATAGTTTGCCCCTCCTCGTGAGTGAATCTGAGAAGATTTTCTCGCGAGGACATCATAGATACCCCAAATTGCGGATTTGGAGCTCCATGAACTTTATACCTCGAAAACTCATGGGAAACAATAATAAAAGAGATTATGTGAAATACGGGGATAATCAAACATGTATGATTATGGCTTTCATGCACGTCATGTTTATTCTAATGAAAACTCGCTAAAATTACTTCTGAGCGAGATCGGAGAAGGGGTCTCGACTTCTCCCATGACTCACTTTTGTTTTTGAAAGCCGTCTTGTTTGGATTTCAGAATTCCTTTGACCCCAAATGCTCAGAATTCCTCGTTAGGATTTTGACGCTGACCTACGGTGAGCTTTGATGATCCATCTTTGGGGAACATTTTTTATTTGCCAAAGGGATAGCACCTTTGCTTTTGCGACCTTTTCATGCAGGCCCTTCGATGCTTTTATTTGCTCTTTCGATTGTTTTGCGCTTCGCACTTTGAGACTTTGGTCTTCGCGCTGATTTTGCTTTTTCTTTGCTTGTATGTAGGGACTTGCCCCATTTTCCCTCTCGTTTTGTTGGAGAAGCTTTGGATTTTTGGATCCTTTCAGGGTAGAACTTGACTGGCAAGCTGATCCGTTGATGATACGTCTTCGCCCAAACCTTGCGGAAGTGTTGCCTCTGTGGCCTTCATTGCTTCCAGACTCTGACTACAGGATCACAGTTAACCTCATTGCGAGGCGATCCCTGGGCTCGGTGGGAGTAGTGTGTATGGAAACTCCAACTTTTGGCTCGAAAGGGCTAACAATGGTCATATCCGTGTTTGGGATAGAGAATAAATGCTCGATCTCATCCCGGTCTGAGCATCCTTCGTCAAAGGATTCATCGTCCGCTTGGACGCTTGCTTAGAGGGGCACTCATGTGTTTGCGCTCATCTCTCTTTGGGTAAGTGTTTAAGGATTGGGTTTGCCTTCTCCAATTCTCGCCCAAAAGTATTTTCTTAATGTGAAAATTTTGATGATGCAAATGACCATGCAAATGCTTAAGAAATGCATACGTTTAGGCGAACAAACCTCTTCGGAGTGGGAAGGTGCATGTACTCTTGGGTCGTCATTAGCTTCTTCGAGGTTATGCTTGGAAATGGCTTCCAACCGACCACCCTCGCCGTTGTTTGTGTGGATAATCATGTGCCTACACAGTTCACAACGGACATAGACGAAGTTAGCTCATGCACTTCGGTAAAGTTAGACACTCGCCGGGGAGAAGAAGCGAGGGATGTCCGTCTTGACTGTCGTCGGATATGACGAATAAGTTTTGTTAGAGAGCAGTGCAAAAGACACTCTCTTTTGGCATGATCATCTTTGGTGATAACAAAGACAATTTTGAAGCTTTGGTTCAAAATTTTTTTACCCGACCGCCCACGCCTTTGTTCGTAATGTAGGGTGTTCATGTACCTACACTCGCCAAAGGGCGGAAAACAAGTGCATTAATGTAACTTATTCCGCAGATGAAGTATTAAAATACTTTCTTTCGTGAAGTCTTCCTTGGTGATAACAAAGGCAAATATCGAATATTTGGCTCGAAATTTCCACCCAACCGCCCACACCTTTGTTCGTAATGTAGGGTGTTCATGTACCTACACTCGCCAAAAGGCGGGAAACAAGTTAGCTCATGTAACTCGTTCCGATAAAGAAGGGGTTAAAGTTAGATTTAATATTCCCATTTCATGTTTCATCGCCATTGCATCTTTGTCGGTCTTGATCAAAGGATTGACGAAATGTTACTCTTGCCATGCGCTGCTATATCAGGTTGTTCATGTACCTGACAAACAGTCGGTGAGAAAGCAAGTGAGCTCATGCGACTTGTTTCTTTTAGAGTAGGAACAAAATTTGCTTGTGTAACTTTGTTCGTAAGAATGGTGAAGTAGAGTTTTGGTACTTCCCTTTTGTATGGTTTCATCATTGCATATTCGTCCGATGGAATCGAAGGTTTGACGAAGTGGCTACTCTGGTTTTGTATCCGCTGTATAAGGTTGCTCATGTACCTTGTATGTGGTTTCATCATTGCGTCTTCATCCGCAGGAATTGAAGGATTGATGAAACGCAACTCTTGCCTTGTGTCTGCTGTATAAGGGTGCTCATGTACCTGTCCACGAGAAAAAGGACTTGAGGTGAAATAAGCTCATGAAATTTTGCTGAGATTTTGATGAGGAGAGTAATGTTAATGTAATTCTCCCTTTTCATGTGAGTTGTCAGTGTTCTTTGCCCCAGTTGATTTCTTGGGGACATAAAGAAGTTTGCTGACGAAGGTTGTTCTGAAGCTCTGGTTTAAGCTTGCTGGAACCGAATGTAAAAAATCAAAAGAGGAAAGTTGTAGAAAACTGAAATATGGTTATGGAAACACTAATTTCAAAAAATTCCAATGTGTGGTTTGAGAAATCAATAATTTTCTTTCAGTAGTATTTATCTGCTGCAAGGTGCAATGACGTTTTTGTGTCCGATGCACTCCGCTAATGATTTGACCAGATTTTGTTGCTTTAATGAAAAGTTTCAAAGCATGAAAGTTTTAGACAAATAAAATAGGTATCTAATGCAACAAATTTAAGGTGAAATGGAGACTTGGAGTTAAAGTTGTGTCCAGAAAACCGAATCAGCCTTCCTGCTCGTGTGCAGACCGAGGCTAACTCACAGTCCAACTTTCAATGGACGAAACCCAACCGAAGAGACCTCGAATGAAAAAGTTCAAAACATGAATGTTTTAGATAACTTAAGTGGAAAGTGATACCAAGTAATTTCATGCAAATCCAAGGAGGACAGACAAAGTTATGTCCAACGGAGTGAGACTGCTGCCTCGTGGATGGATGAAACAGGTCAGTTTTGTTCGTTGACTTTCAAGGATAAAAAACGTCGGTTAAACATGTTTGTTTGGGAAAGTGATCAACATGAAAATTGTTCCTCATTAAGAAAGAAATCCAAAGAGTCTAAAATCAGCTCAATCCATGTACTGGAGAAGAGTTATGCATAAAATACATTGCAATGACAGCAGCGACGGGCTTCGCAAACTTCAGCATGCGCCCATCTAAAGAATCGGCCATAACTCAGGCTACACATGCTCGATTTAGATGCATAAGTTATCCACACGACCAGGAGAGAGAGAAGAAGAGGATAGACCTGATTAAGCTCGATTCTATCGCTGGACGGAAGAGCAGCGCCTGCAGAAGTGAACTGCGACATCATGCTTCGCGTTTTCCAGCCTCCGACCATCCCGAACTCGTGAATAACAGTGTGTTCATGAAATTAACACCAAAACAGGAGTAGATAGAATACGGTTAGTATAACGGACGTCATGGGTGTTCATTTATTGAGTTGCACAAGTGAGACTGAAAACTCACCGAAGGGTTGCCTCGCCCCGGGATTGCCTGGGGAGAAAGAAGGACGTCGGGAGTCCGTTGGGGGGCAGCCTTTGAGCCAGTTCTTGTCCAAACTTGGATCGTGGATTTGACATGAGGATGCCTGGAGAGGAGAGTATTGGCTGGAATAAGACGGTTGACGTTGGGAGGCCTTGGCTCGTCAGCAATGGAGGGGGAAAGTCCTTGGCTACGATTTGTGTACGTCAGGGAGGAGTTGACCCCCGGTTGCATGTGATGGAGGAGGGGTTGGCCTTCTGTTGTATGTAGAGGGAGGAGGAGTTGGCCTCCGATTTCCGAAGGGGTGGAGCGTCCGGTTCCCAGAAGAGAGGATGAAGTCTCAAAGGAGGAACCTGATTCCTCATCGTCTAATTGGGAGATCTATTTTTTTTTTGGAGAAGGGGATCGTGTGAAAGAAAGAAATCAGGGAAAAAAAATTTCCCCCGAAATCTTGGATTGATAGGAGAAGATTTTATTTTCCCTTTTTTAGAAATAAACTAAATCAGGATGGGAAAAGAAATATCACGTGAAATCTGGATTGATTGGAGGATTTTTTGTCTTTTTCATATTTTATATTATTATTATTATTTAAAATTTGGGGTATTACAGTTGCCTCTCTTTGCGAGGGAATTTGAAAAAGATTTTCTCGCAAAGACTTTATTAATACCCCAAATTGTGGATTTAGGGTATTCTTGATAGACCTGTACTTTGGGATCTAATCAAGAAGATTGTCAGTAATAAATGAGACACCGTGAAATGCGGGGGGTATTGAAATATGTGTGATCACAACACTCATGCATGTCATGATTAATTTGATGAAGCTTATTTGGATCACTTCTGAGCGAGAACAGAGAAGGGCTTCTGACTTTTATATGGGCTCGCTCTTACTTCCGAAACCTGTCATGGTTGGATTTTAGAATTCCTTTGACTTAGATGCTCATGTACCAGTCGAAGGAGTCTTTGTGTGGGTTATAATGTGGCTTTGGCATTAGGCCTTTGGATAGAGAATCTGAATTTGCCATTTTGAAGGAACGAGTCTAAGGACCTCATCGGAAGCTGTTGTACCACAGAGGTTCCACCGTCCAAGCGAATTCTCCATTTACCAGACAACAGACCCCATTGAGCCACGTCGTTGGGGACTGATGGACGATTAACTAGAGCTTTGAAAGTCTGCTTTAGGGAGTGTCTTCTCCTCGTTTTGTCCGGGAGATAGCACCTTTGCTTTTGCGCCCGTTCATGTTGGCCCTGGTGCTTTAATTTGCTCTTTTGTTTCTTTTTGCGCTTCGCTTTTGAAGACTTTGGTCTTTGCACTAATTTTGCTTTTTCTTTGTTGAATTGTAGGGATTTGCATTGCTTTCTTTCTTTCTCTCCGCCTTGTTAAAAATGCTTTGGACTCCTTGGGGATTTATATTTCTTGATGGTTATGAGGATTTGCCTCATTTTCTTCTCTGTTGATCTTTTTAGAGCTGCTTTGGACTCCTTGAGGATTTGTACGTCTTGCAGAATTGTTGGAGGTTTGCATCCCTGGGTGCATGTCAACTGGTAAGCACGTCTGTTGATAGTACCTCTTCGCTTGAACCTTGAGGAAGTGTCGCCTCTGTGGTCCGTCGCTTCGGGTTTCTAACTACAGCATCTTCGTTAACCTCGATGTAAGGCAATCTTCAAACTCGGTGGGACTAGTGTGTGTAGAAACTTCGACTTTGGCTCAGAAGAGCTAGCAATGGTCATGTCAGTGTTTGGGATAGAGAATAAATGCTCGATCTCATCCCGGTTTGAGCATCTTTCGTGAAAGGATTCTTTTTCCGCCCAGACGTATGCATGTGAACCCTCATGGTGTTTGCACTCATCTCTTTGGGTAAGTATTTAGGAATGGGCTTGCCTTCTCCATTCTCGCTCAGAAGCATTCTTATTGTCAAAAATCTTTTAAAATTGTATGCAAAAGGGCACACAAATGCTTAAGAAATGAATAGGTTTAGGTACGCAAACCTCTTTAGAGATATCATACTAAGGTGGTGCTCTTGTGCAAGCTTCGCGGGGAAAGTGTTTGCACTTTCATGCCCCAGTCATGGTCCTTGAGATTAGACTCGGAACGGCTTCTATCCGACCATCCACGCTGTTGCCTAAGAGTTTGTACAATACTGTGCGGAGTCCATGTGCCTACACAGTTGACAACGGACGGAGGTGAAGTTAGCTCATCTACTTCGACTCTTGCTTGGGGAGATTATAATAAAGTTGGGTATTCGCCGGGGATATGAGATGAATATGCCCATCTCGATGGTCGTTCTGGAAGAATATGCTTGTATATTCTACTCTTGTTCAGGAATGCAGTGTATGTAACCGACTCCAGCTGGGGAAATGGAGGAATGACTCCGTCTAGGAAATGATAAGAAAGTTGTTAGAGAGTAATGTAGATGATACTCCCTTTCGGTATGATCATCCTTGAAGACAACAAAGGCAATCTCGAAGCTTTAGTTCGAAATTTTCCACCCAACCACCCCCGCCTTTGTCTGTATTGTAGGAGGCTCATGTACCTACACTGCACTCGCCAAAGGGCGGAAACACAAGTGAGCTCTTGTAACTTGTTTCATAGAGAAAGTGTTAGAATTGAATTAATGTAATCATCCTTGGTGATAAACAAAGGCAATCTCGAATTTTGATTCGAAATTTCCACCCAACCGCCCGCGCCTTTGTTCGTAATGCAAGGAAGTTCATGTACCTGCACTCGCCAAAGGGCAGACAACAAGTGAACTCATGTAACTTGTTATGTAGAGAAAGTATTAAAATTGGATTAATACTCCCTTTCATGTCTTTTCGCCATTGCGTCTTTGTCGGATATGATCAAAGGATTGGCGAAATGCTACTCTTGCCATGGACTGCTATATAAGGTTGCTCATGTACCTGTCAAACAGATGGCGAGCAAACAAGTGAGTTCGTGTAACTTGTTTCTTTTAGAGTATAAACGAAGTTTGCTCCTGTAACCCCGTTTTGTATGAAGGCGAAGTAGAGTTTTTGTACTTCCCTTTTTATGTGGTTTCAGTATTGCGTCTTCGTCCGCAGGAATCGAAGGATTGATGAAACTCTACTCTTGCCTTGTGTCCGTTGTATAAGGTTGCTTATGTACCTTTCAAACGGATAATGAGAAAATAAGTGGGTTCGTGCAACTTGTTTCTTTTAGAGTAGAAACGATGTTTGCTCATGTAACTTCGTTTTTTTTTTGGAGAAAGGTGAAGTAGAGTGTTGGTACTTCCCTTTTTTTGTTTCGCCAGTGCATCTTTGTCCGCAGAAATCAAAGGATTGGCGAAATCTACTCGTGCCTTGTGTCTGTTGTATAAGGGTGCTCATGTACCTATCAAATAGATGACGAGAAACAAGTAAGTTCATGTGACTTGTTTCTGTTAGAGTAAGAATAAAGTTTGCTCATGTAACTTCATTTGTAAGAAAAGTGAAGTAGAGTTTTGGTACTTCCCTTTTGTATGGTTTCGTCATTGCATCTTCGTCCGATGGAATCGAAGGTTTGTCGAAGTGGCTACTCTGGTTTTGTATCCGTTGTATAAGGTTGCTCATGTACCTATCAAACAGATGGCAAGAAAACAAGTGTCTTCGTTCAATTTGATTCTTTTAGAGTAGAAATGAAATTTGCTCATGTAATTTCATTTATAAGAAAGGTGAAGTAGTGTAGGGTTCTGGTGCTTCCCTTTGTATAATTTCGTCATTGCGTCTTCGTCCGTAAGAATCGAAGCATTTGACGAAATTGCGACAAGACTTTGGCTTGAAGTTTTGCCACCCTCGCCTTTGTCATAGGGGTTGTATACCATTCATGTGAGGAGCTCATGTACCTGCACACGAGACAAAGGACGTAAATGAAATCGGCTCATGTAATTTCATTTAGCTTGATGAAGAGAGTAAAATTGTGTGATACTCCCTTTTCAGGTTTATTGTCAGTGTTCTTTACCCTAGTTGACTCCCTGGGGATATCAAGAAGTTTACCGACGAAGATTGTTCTTAAGCTCCGGTTCGAAATTCTTGATTATCTTGATTGTCTGTCTAGGACGCTCATGTACTCATTTCTTGTGATTCGTTGGTTTGTCAATGGAGAATTAACTAAGATTGCTCAGTTTTGTCCCAGGATAGCTTGAAGATTTGCCCCAGGACCGCTCGGAGATATGTCCATGATCACTCGGAGATTTCTTCCAGGATCTGTCGGGGATTTGCCCTACTTCGCTTGGAGATTTGCCCCAGGATCGGTCGGGGATTTGCCCCGGGATTGGTCGGAATTTGTCCCGGATTGTTCTCGTGTTGTCGTCGTTGTTTTGTCAACGAAGGCTGTTTCGAAACTTTGGCTCGAAACTTTTCCACCCTACCACCCTCGCCTTCGTCGTCTGCCTAGGATGTTCACGTACCTATGGGACAAGCCAAAGGGCAAAACAAGTAAGCTCATGTAACCGGTTCTGCAGAGAAAGTATTAGTAGAAGAATGAATACTCCCTTTCATGTAGATTGTCGTTTTGTTGACAACGAAGGATATTTTGAAGCTCTGGCTCAAAACTGTTTCAAGACTTTGGCTCAAAATTGTTTCAAGGCTTTGGCTCGAAACTTTACGACCATGCCACCCACGCCTTCGTCAACATTCAACAAGGGCTAAGATAAGTGAGCTCATGTAACTTATTTTCACAAATAGGGAAGTATTAATCAAAGAACGAATACTCCCTTTCATGTGATTGTAACGTCAAAGAACGCCCACATCGATTGCTTATGACAGTTCTCTCCGTTAAGATGATTGATCTTCGGTTGAATGTCGTGAATGTGCAAAGTTGATAGAGCCATGCGATGGGCTTGTGTGGGGATTGGCCACTCATGTAGTGGGCCGAGGTGCTTGTTTTTCGTCAATGAGGGATGCGGTGACTGACCTTCTCCTCTTTTCTTTGGTGAGAGTCGTGGTTAACTACTGTCGGGATGACCGCTTGGGTGCCGTAGAGAATTCAAAGGGAATTGCCCCAGTCGAAGTATGCGTCGTCGTTTGGTAGACATCATGTTCTTTGGTAATGGCAAGCTGTTGTGTGAGCCCCAGACGAGTCATCTTGTACCTGCGAGGTAAATTGGATGCCTTGGTGTTAGCAGTTTAAATATCGGTAAGTTTATCATGTATGTTTTGAACTGTTAGAAGGCGAATAGAGCGAATGGGAGCTTCCAATGCCAGTTGCGCTATTTGTTCGCCGTCGCTTGAAGAATCTAGTCCATGTTCATGTTTTTGTCGTTGGGATGCTGTGGATCAGGCATTCGTCAAGTTCTTGTTGTCGGAGAAATGATGAGGTCGAATGAAGTGTTCGTATTTGGGGGTTGATTGCTCACAGCTGTCTTGATCTCGCGATGCCATTGTGAATGATGGGGTTTGCCCCTTGTGCTGGATTGTGTTGTTGAGTTATAAGCTGGGGAATTGCTCGTGTTTGGAATGATGTTTCTGTTGGTGCCGAAGTTGTGGCGATTGATGATTAGGGGCGTGATGTTCCCGGCGTGTCTGATCTGAACATGTCTGTGGATATGGGCTCGCCATTAGCTCCGATGTTGACCGATGTTAGCTGGTGAGATGTAACCTCCTTGGGGTGTTCACGTTGTTGTAGATTCGACTTTGAACTTTGGTAGCCGTTGGGTGATCTTTGGTGTTCGCGCTTGGCTTTGTACTTTGGTAGCTGTTGATATCACTTTGGGCTCATGTCGTTTGACGCACGGCTTTGGACCTTGGTAGCCGTAATGGAAACTTTGGTCTTCATGTTGTTAGATGTTCGACTTTGGGCCTTGGTAGTCGTGGATAAATCCTTGGCATTCTTGTGCTTGTAGATTTGTAATGTCATGCTTTGTCCATAGTCCCGTTCGAGGAGCCATGTTGAAGAATTAAACCTCGGAAGGAAAATCGAGAGAATGTTTTGATTAGTATCATGTAACAGTGTAATCGATGCATGATAAGTTTATGATGTTGTTTAATCAAACTCGTGTATGTATGCAATTACAAATGAAATGCAATAATGCAATGAAACAATTACTGTAAATGATGTGGAAATTCGAAAACTGCAATTAGGTAGACACTCATGTGGTTGCTCAAATGTATGACTGCAATAAGCGGTTGTAAGTAGGGGTATAAGAGAAATGAGGTTTCTTGAAGCCCGTTGTAATAAGCCCAATCCAATTGCAAAAACGAACAATGTAAGTTTTTAGTTTATCGCAAACAAAGGTGTTCCCGACACCAGTCCATGCACATGTAATAGCCACTCAGTAACAAAGAAATGCACGTGCGGCGTCTAGTACCTGTAGTGAGGAATCAATTCAAGACTCTTGGATGAAGGCTTCCAAACCTCCCTCGGACAAAGGGAGGCGGGGTCCCAGCCAAAAACCATACCGCAAAGAGCAGCAGGCTGGGCCTCTCGGTGACCCCCCTAAAAATCCTAGCCCCTGGTTCGGGCACTCCTAGATATGCCTAGTAAGCGGTAAACAAACACAACCATGAGGGCAGACAAAGGGCACCGAGCCAAGCAATGACATGCGCAAACAAGAACTCATCTCCGTATGTGGATTAAAAATGTAAGAGCGTTCGAAAGGAATCCACATGCAGAGTCCCCAGCGGAGTCGCCATCCGGGATGTACGCGCGCCTTCCGGACTAGCACGCGTGCGGCGGTTCGGACGACCCGAGGATCCGGGTCCGCTCCCCAAAGCCCAACCGGTCGACGTCACGACTTGAGCGTCACACGATGCGGAAGGGAATCGGGTGATCCCTCCCTGGATTCCTAACTGGGCTTGCTCGGGCCCTCGCCTACCGTCTCTATTTTCCTAAGAGGCAGCGAGTGAAAGGCGGAGCATGATCCGAAGAAGGAATTTTCGGGAGAAATCAGGTGCCACTCGTGTCGCCAGTTCCTTATCCAAAATAACTTCGTAAAAATATTGTTTAACTTAGGTAAACGATTACGAAGTCGCCACCGACTTATTTTTGAAAGTTGGTCTAAGTCGGAAAACCAGAGTATGATTCGGGGATCCCTAATTACTAACTCTTACATTTAAACATGCGAAAAGGTGGCGTTTGCTCTAAAAGTTTGCTTTTGGTTAACGGTTGTTGGACCCGATCCGGGTATCACTCCGGACTCATGTCTCTATTTTATGGGCGTTGGACCCGATTCGGGTTTTTTGGGCCCGAACTCATGTTTATTTGTTTTACAAGCAACATGCGATGATAAACCTGTGAGCCTAAGTCATGCGGACAAGCACAAACAATTATTGAGATCAAAGGGGGCGGGGAAGGATGGTAACCGTGGACCTACGCACTTGGGCCCACAGCCCGTTACATGTGGAAATAATGAAAAAACGGGAGGCCCGCACCTCCCTCATGTACCTGAGGCCCGCCGGGATGGCTTTACATCGGTCGGGCTCGTCAGTTGAGGCCGCTTTCGAGATGTGCTTCCAATCTTCGAAATTCGTTTTGTCGAACTCCCGTGAAGCTCGATTGATTTTCATGCAAATCAAACTGGAATGCAGTAGTCAGAAAATTCTAATTGAATATTTGAAAAAATTAAAATTAACTATTGTAAGTCGGAGTGAGACTTACAAGGCGTTGTGTGGCCCGTTGATGTCGATCTTCCATGATGTCGGAAGATAACGGGGCGTTGTGTGGCCCGTTGATATTGATCTTCAGTGACGTCGAAAAATGGATGTCCCTTGGTGATGAATTCCTCGTTATTTTAGATGCGAAACAAAGGAAATGAGAGCGATGTACAAAGCCTTAGTATCGATTAAATTTGAACGAAATTCAATCGAATTTGATAAGTAAGGTATGACTTACCATTTGAGGGTGAGGAATCGAGTCAACTTGTAATCTTTCGAGAAAACCCCAAATAAATAGCTAGAGAGGTTCCATGTCCGATCCGTTGATTCATACATGTTATGAATCCTACGAGAGTGAAGGAATATCGAAAGTAGAATGTTCGAAACATATGACCAAAGAGACAAGCATAAGTAGTTACGCCGTCGAAAGACTAAGAAGGTAACCATTCATATAAGTAAAGAGATTAATGGCAAGCATGTTTGTCAAATTTGACGAAAAATCTAATGGTGGGATCCTATTCCACGAGGCAAAGAAAAGTTTGGCTAATCTTCGAACGTTTACTCAAATTGTGGCAAATGGACGATGGATAAAAAAATTCATAACTTGCCGTAAAATTTTCCAAAATTTGTGTAATTTTACCAGAAGCTAAAAAACTTAAATATAATCCATCACGTCGAAATTTAGGAAAAATTAACATGTGTTGTGCTGCCAGTAAAGCAAAGAGTGGGGCTGTTCAAACAAGACAGCTTACAGGGGTGAGTTTGACCCCGTTGACCATTTGCTTAAGTTGCTCAAAATGAGAAATGTAAAACATAAAAGTTGTAAAGGATTGAATTTTCTAACTTTATATTTCAGTTTTAGTTCATTCTGATTTTATATGAGTAAGTTATATCTTATGGTGCACAAACTACTCATCCTGCCGTTGGAAGGCAAGAGTCAAGGAATGGCTTTGTCTTCTCTGAATTTTTAGACCAACCAGCCGGAACCGAATGGAAAAACTCAAAAGAGGAAAGTTGTAGAAAACTGAAATATAGTTCTGGACACACTAATTTCATAAAATTCCAATGCGTGGTTTGTGAAATAAATAATTTTCTTACAGTAGTATTTATCTGCTGCAAGGTGCAATGACGTTTTTGTGTTCGCTGCACTCCGCTAATGATTTGACCAGATTTTGTTGCTTTAATGAAAATTTTCAAAACATGAAAGATTTAGACAAATAAAATAGGTATTTAATGCAACAAATTTCAGGTGAAATGGAGACTTGGTGTTAAAGTTATGTCCAGAAAACCGAATCAGCCTTCCTGCTCGTGTGCAGACCAAGGCTAACTCACAATCCAACTTTCAATGGACGAAACCCAACCGAAGAGACCTCAAATGAAAAAGTTCAAACATGAAAGTTTTAGATAACTTAAGTGAAAAGTGATACCAAGTAATTTCATGCAAATCCAAGCTGTACAGACAAAGTTATGTCCAACGGAGTGAGACTGCTGCCTCGTGGATGTACGAAACAGGTCAGTTTTATTCGTTGATGTTCAAGGATAAAAGACGTCGGTTAAACATGTTTGTTTGGGAAAGTGATCAACATGAAAATTGTTTGCGATTTTCAGAAGTGAACTGCGTCATCATGCTTCGCGATTTCCAGCCTTCGACCATCCCGAACTCGCGAATAACAGTGTGTTCATGAAATTAACACCAAAACATGAGTAGACAGAATATGGTTAGTATAACAGACGTCATGGGTGTTCATTTATTGAGTTGCACAAGTGAGACTGAAAACTCACCAAGGGGTTGCCTCGCCCCAGGATTGACCAGGGAGAAAGAAGGACGTCGGGAGTCCGTTGGGGGGCTGCCTTGAGCCAGTTCTTGTCCATACTTGGATCGTGGATTTGACAGGAGGATGCCTGGAGGGGAGAGTACTGGCTGGAATAAGACGGTTGACGTTGGGAGGCCTTGGCTCGTCAGCAATGGAGTGGGAAAGTCCTTGGTTCTGATTTGTGTACGTCAGGGAGGAGTTGGCCTTCGGTTGCATGTGATGGAGGAGGGGTTGGCCTCCGATTGTATGTAGAGGGAGGAGGAGTTGGCCTCCGATTTCCGGAGGGGTGGATCGTCCAGTTCCCAGAAGAAAGGATGAAGTCTCAGAGGAGGGACCTGATTCCTCATCGTCTAATTGGGAGATCTATTTTTTTTTAGAGAAGGGGATCGTTTGAAAGAAAGGAATCAGGGAAAAAAAAACTTCCCCCGAAATCTTGGATTGATTGGAGAAGATTTTATTTTCCTTTTTTTAGAAATAAACCAAATCAGGATGGGAAAAGAAATATCACGTGAAATCTGGATTGATTATAGGATTTTTTGTCTTTTTTCATATTTTATATTATTACTATTATTTAAAATTTGGGGTATTACAATTAATTATTTAATTCTAATTGATATTGAAATTAAAAGATATAAATTTTCGGAATTAGAATTTGTTGGCCTATAAATTTATTCTGAAATATCGGAAGCAATAAATCCTAGAGTTGGAATTAATATGTCTAAGTTTTAGACTAAAATAATTTAATTACAACAATTAATTATTATATCATTATATTATTATAATATTTTATCACTACAGGCCGTACCCAAATTGAGTTAAGCCCATGTAAAGGCATCTCCTGTGAGAGACTTCGGGAAGAGCTTTTGCTTCCAAAATTCATTTACTACAGCATCACCTGCTTGATGAGTGAACCAGGTTATATGCTCTACGAGCGTCATCTCATCTTCCCCCGAAAACCGGGTAAAGTCAGGCACCCTGTACCCCCTAGGAAGAGGATATTCTCTGTTAATATAGGCAGGGTAGGGACTCCTGTATAAACCAGGGTCTTCTTGCCTAACCGCTCCAGGTACCATCTGCTCCAAAACCTGAGCGATCGTTTCCCTCAGATTCGGTGGTGGTGGATGAACGGGGTCGAACTGCTCTTGGACGTATCCCGCTTTATCTGGAGGATACGGCACCCTCGGGGTTACTCGAGGTGGCTGAGGGTTCACAGAGACATTAGTGTAGGAGCTCTCAGCCCGTGGTAAATTTCCCATTATGGGAGTTTCTCCTGGAGGAATCTCCTCAACAAGTTCTTTTCCAGGTCGACGAGGGGGTATGGCACTCGCGTACCTGTTCGTCTCGTCCTGAACCTCTACTTCATCTTCTGTAGGATTCATTGCGTACACCGCATTCGCTCTCCAGGTAGGAGATCGGGAGGTCGTAGGCCTTGATGGGGACATTCGGTCCCTGCTACCGACTTCTGCAGCACGTGGGTTAATACCACTCCAAGGCTCATGTACGCGCGCCCTCCGGCCTAGCACGCGCGGTGCGGCGGCGGCGACACGAGGATCCGGGCCCGCTCCCCGAGCCCCAAATCCGGTCGCGCGTCGCGCACTCGGCGTCGGACGCTGCGGAAGGACACCGGGTTGAATCCTCCTTCTGCTTCCCAAGCGGATCTGCGGGACACTTGCTGCGCCGACCCGGTCTCCAGTCCTTGGAGGCGACGGGCGCAAGGGCTGCATGAGGACCTCGCTTGGGATTTTCGGGGAGGATCCAGGAAGCGGCCTCGTGCTGCCGTCAACCCATCCAAAATGGCTCCATTTGTAAAATGTGTTGTGTTAACCTAGTAAACTATTAGCGGAGTCTGCCACGCCCGACTTTTATGATTTAAAACTGTTAAGTCGGAAAAACAGCTTGTTCGGGGATTTCTACTTATAGTCTTTACACTCTAAACCATGCGGAGAGAGTGTGGCGTTTGCTCCAAAAGAGTTTGGCTTTGATTAACGGCGTTGGACCCGATCGGGCAATGACTCGGACTCATGTCCACTGTTTTTACGGCGTTGGACCCGAATCGAGCCTTTTGGGCTCGAACTCATGTGTATTTAGCAAAATACGCATTGCGACGATAACCTATGGGCCTAAGCATGCGAACAAACCACAACCAATTATCGAGATCAAAGAGGAGCGGGGAAAGGGCGTGGATCGTAGCCTGGAATGCACTTGGCTCACGACCCGTTACAGTGGGAATAAAGAAAAGACAGGAAGCCCCGCGCTTCCCTCATGTACTGATATGACGGTTGATGCCAAACGGTTTTAGGCCGGGGTAGATCCAATCGCGCGCGTTTGTTACACGCGCTTGAGTGATCTTCGAAAATTCGGAAGTCGGTTCTTCCCGAAATCACATGCTCAGTGTACATACAAAGTAACAGAATATAAGTGTAAGTAATGAGGGGACGTATAATGTTAAGTGAAATGGGGACTGTCCGTAGCCGAACATCGGAAACCCTTCCAAAAAACGCCACTCAAAAACACATCAGAAGATTATAAAATCAGCGCTAAAAATCTCCAAAACTTAAAGAGGAATGCATGTATGTAAACCGTTTGGTTATGATGTCCTACTAAATTTCAAAGTGTTGGGGTTCTCAACAGCGATTGCCTGCCGGGCAGGAAAGAAGGCCTTAAAATCACAAAATAAGATCCGTACACATAAGATAAAAATATGCACGATATGTCCAGGCGACCATACTAGTGACAAACATGACTGTCAAATGTAATGGCGATCTGAACGGTGTGTAATTCAGAATCATGAAAAGAGCGGGCTTGTGGCAAGCAGTGAGTTCGCCCTGTGTATGTTCTGTTCGTCAATTCATATCTAAACTTCCTGGAAACTTTGATTGGTCAAAATATATATGTTACGACCGTATTCAGTGGTAGTTCAATCTGGAAAGTTTGGTTATATCTAACGTTTTTAGATCTCCGGAGATCCCCTCGAAATGGGACTGTAGTAACGAAGATCGACTGCAAACTGCACGTCCGTCCTAGGCTTCGAGGGTTCTATCTCGATCCTTCGATCACCATACAAATACAAAGAAAATTTCCTTCAAGACCGTCACCCATTGAGGATCATTTGGTCTAAGACACAGGTCGGCCGATGTGTCTAACCACTTCGAAAAGTCATTTTTGTGATGCAAAAGTGGAATGACAACGAAAACAAAAGAATCCAAAGACCCTTGCTATTCCCCAGTCCTGAGCAGACCTCAAGCCGTCTCCAAGCCTAACCGTGCATGCCTAGAAACCCTTAAGAGGGGGTATAAATTGATTTGGAAGAAATTGGACACAAAACAAAAGGGTACGGGCATTCAACAACACAAATCCCAAATGCGAAGCGAGTTATAACCTTATGTACACACATGCCTGCGAATGGACATTTCTCAGCCTATAAAACTCCGAAATGACCTCAAAAACCAACTTTCAAAAAAGTATGCGTAGTCGAAGTAAAAAGAAGAGGTAGCATCTGGTTTTACTGCAATCCGTTGTCGATAGGAAAAGTTATGCTCCCGTCAACAGGACCCCTATGCAGTCTGACCGCGCTTTCGCCCACTCCGTATATGTTGTTTTTTTTCTCGTTCATGTCGGCATGTGACAGGTTAAGGCAAGGTAACGTGAGGGGAAGGGATTCAGCCTACGTTTCTAACAAGAATGGTAGAATGAGGATAAATAAAGAGGTTGGAAGCTCACAGAGGGGATCGCCTCCGCCTCGGTTGGCCGAAAGAAGAAACCTGAAAGAAAACTTTGCTCTCTTTCGATGTTCGGATATGATGTGTGGGATGTTGCATCCGCTGCACTCTCTTGAAACTTGAGAGTAAAGGGCCCGTCCTTGCGCGAGTTCATACGAAGGGAGGATCCGGGGAGTCGTTCGGTGTTGCCTGAACGCGATTTGTACTAGCCGCATACCGTCAGATTTGTGAAGGTGCAGCCAACTCCTCGTGGTTAGGTTTTGGCTTGGGGCTCCATGCTCCCTAACTTACCTTGGTCGGAAGCGTCGTCGAAGGGACTCCGAAAGTGATGTGACGATAGTAAGGCTCTTTGCACCAAAGGGGAGGAATGCCCGGAGAATGCTTCTTCTCCCGTGTGTGTAATGTGGTTTTTTTTTCGCACCGTGAAGAAGGAGTTCTTCCCCCTCTTTGAAGGAGTTCGTGGGAATGGCTGGGCATTGGAGTACAAAGGGATAAAAGCGGAGGACTTGTTCCTCGGGAATGTCCGAGGCAATTGGTACATTAACCTAGGAAGGTGAAACGGAGATGGAGATTCCCTGTGAAGTCAAAGAGCATTCCTCACTTTGTCCGGTGTATGATGGGTTGTCCTTCTTGTCGACGTCATTCTTGAACTGTATGAAATCGGGGGTTTAAATGTGCACCTCACTCTGACATGTTGGCAGCTACAGGATGAAATTATCCCAATTTTATTTGTCTTCGTCACTCATTTGTCCAATCTGTAGGACAAATTTACTCTCTAACTCGGGGTGGGACAACCTTACATGTGGTTCATGGCTAGTTTTCGCTCTTTTGACAATTGAAAATTTCATCTAATTGAGTCCTATCTTTTAGATTAAATGTTGTGTGTTTTCTGTTAATTAGCCAATTGGGGGATCTAACAGTTTGCCCCTCCTTGCGTGGGAATTGAGAAGATTTCTCGCAAGGACATCATAGATCCCCCAAATTGTGACTTGAGGCCTTCTTGGTAGATTGTACTTGGGATCTCTTTCAAGAAAATTGTTAGTAACAATGCAATCTCACGGAAGTACTACTGGGTAATCCAAACATGATGATTAGACTTAATTCATATTTTGATGAAACTTATTAGATTGCTTCTGAAGGAGACCGAGAAGGGCCTTTGTCCTCTCATTGCTCGCTTTGGCTTCTGAATAACGTCCGGTTGGGCTTCGAATTCCTTTGACTTGTGATGTTCATAGTACCGGTCGAAGGAGTCTTTGTTTAAGGTCGAAATCTAGTTTCGGCACAAGGCCGTTGTCGATGAGGCCTTCAGAATCAGTGTTGGAAAAATGAGTCTAAGCCTCATCAGATAGTTGTTGAGCATAGAGGTTTCACCGTTCCCAAGCGATATCTTCCATCTTCAAACAGACTCGTGCAGTTGAGTTGCTCCGTTGGCGGATTGATGTTGATAATTTGATGAACTTGTGATTCATCTTGGGGAACATGCTTTCTGATTTATACGGAATAAACAACACTTTCTGCTCTTGGCGGCTCTCAACGTAAGCCTAGTGCTATAGGTTTTGCTCTTTTCAACTTTTCGCAGTTGCTTTTAAAGACTTTGGCCTTTGCGCTGAATTTGACTGTTTTCTCTGTAGGATTGCCCTATTTTTCTTTCTTCACCTTTGTTGAGAGGCTTATGGAACTCCTTAGGGAATTATATTTCTGGCTAGTTTATGAGGATTTGCCCCATCCCTTTTTTATTGATCTTTTTGGAGATGTCTTTGACTCCTGAATCATCCCATGGTACAACTCAACTGACAAGCTAGCTCGTTGATGGTACCTCTTCGCTCAAATCTTGAGGAAGTGTCGCCTCTATGGTCATTTGCTTCCGGTTTTTGACTACAGGATCTCCGTTAACCTCGATGTGAGGCGATCCTTAGCTCAGTGGGAGTAGTGTGTACCGAAACTTCGACTTTGGCTAGAAAGGGTTAGCGATGGTCAATGTCTGTGTTTGGGATAGAGAATAAATGCTCGATCTCATCCCAGTCTAAGCATCTTTCGTCAAAGGACTCTTTATCCGCCGAGACGCCTGCTTAGAAGAGCTCTCATGTGTTTACGGTCATCTCTCTAGGTAAGTGTTTGGGGAATGGGTTTGCCTTCTCCGATCCTTGCTCAGAAGTGTTTTCTTAATGTGAAATTTTGAGGGTGCGAATGATCATGCAAATGCTTAGGAAATGCATACGTTTGGGTAAACAAACCTCCTCGGAGTTCGAGCATGTTTAAGTTATGTGGGAAGGTGCATGTATTCTTGTCCCCCATTAGCTTCTTCGAGGTTAGACTCGAAAACGGCTTCCACCCGACCACCCCCGCCGTTGTCTAGGAGTTTGTACCATACTGTGTGGATGATCATGTACCTACACAGTTGACAACGGACGTAGACGAAGTTAGCTCATGTATTTCGACTATCGCTTGGGGAAATAAAGTCAAATGTCTGCTGGGTAGATGAGGTGGGGAATGTCCATCTCGACTGCCGCTGGGGAGGAATACGATCGGATATTATGGGTTCATGTAATCGACTTCAACTTGGGGAATTATAGGCATGGCTCCGACTGGGGAAAGGAAGGTATGATTCCATCTGGAGGATGATGAGAAATTTTGTTAGAGGGCAGTGTAGATGATAATCCCTCTTGGCATGCTCATCCTTGGTGACAACAAAGGCAATTCCGAAGGTTTGGTTCGAAATTTTCCACCCGACCGCCCACGCCTTTGTTCGTAATGTAGGGTGTTCATGTACCTACACTCGCCAAAGGGCGGGACTCTAAGTTAGCTCATGTAACTCATTCCGCAGATGAAGTATTAGAATTGGACTAATACTCCCTTTCATGTTTTTTCGTCATTGTGTCTTTGTCCAATGGAATCAAAGATTGACGAAATCTACTCTTGCTATGTGTTGTTGTATAGGTTGCTCGTGTACCTATCGAACAAGTGACGAGAAAACAAGTGAACTTGTGTGACTTGTTTCTTTTAGAGTAAAAACGAAATTTGCTCATCTAATTTCGCTTGTGAGAAAGGTGAAGTAGAGTTATGATACTCCCCTTTTATGTTTCGCCAGTGCATCTTTGTCCGTAGGAATTAAAGGATTGACGAAACTGCAACAAGTCTTTGGCTTAAAGCTTTGCCGCCCTGCCACCCTCGCCTTTGTCATAGGGGTCATGTACCGATCATGTGAGGAGCTCTTGTACCTGCCCACGAGACAAAGAACGTAAACGAAATAAGCTCATGTAACTTCGTTTAGCCCTTGATAAAGAGAGTTAACAGCATTGTGTAATTCTCCCTTTTTATGTGAGTTAACAGCATCCTTGTTCCAATTGACTCCCTGGGGATGCAAAGTAATTTTGTTGACGTAGATTGTTTTTAAGCTCTGGCTTGAAATTTTGACACCGTTCAAGTGTAGTATCGTCGAAGAGCATCCGCGTTGATTGCTTGCGGTAGATCTCCTCCATCCATCTTTGTTAGGATGGTCGCTCCTCCGGAAAAGGCGTGTTTGACGACGAACGGTCCTTCATAGTTCGAAGCGAATTTTCCCCTAGGATCTCTGACGTTCGGTAAGATTCGCTTGAGAACAAGGTCACCTGGCTTGTATCTGATCGGCCTGACCTTCTTATGCGTTGTTGATAGCATTGCATATGGTGGGCGGCAATGAGTCGTTTCTCGTCTATGAAGTCGAGGTGAGCGAACTGATGGTTGGCTTTCTCTTCTTCTGTCATGTTGCTTTGGGACGAGATCCTAAGAGTTGGCAATTTGACTTCTGTCGGGATGACTGCTTGTGTTCCGTAGACAAGTTCAAAGGGGGTTGCCCCAGTCGAAGTACGCGCCGTCGTCCGGTAAGCGAGTAACGCGAAAGGGAGCTTCTCATGCCAGTCACGATACGTAATTGCTGTTTTCTGAAGGATCTTCTTTAGGTTCTTGTTTGCAGCCTCAACCGCACCGTTCATTTGTGGACGGTATGGTGAAGAGTTGAGATGTTTGATTCGAAACTCCTTGCAGAGGGAGTCCATTAGTTTGCCGTTGAAGTTGGCGCCGTTGTCGGTGACTAGGAGTTCTGGAACTCCATACCTGGCGATGATGTTCGCCCGCATGAATCGCACGACGTTGTTCGCGGTAACTTCCTTGAAAGATTGGGCTTCGACCCACTTAGTGAAATAGTCGATAGCGACCAGGAGGAATCGATGTCCATTGGATGCCTTGGGGTTGATTGGTCCAATTACATCCATGCCCCACATTGAGAACGGCCATGGTTCAAAGAGTGGGTAAAGTCTTGTTGGGGGTATATGTACCTTGTCGCTGTAGATCTGACACTTGTGACAAGTTTTGACGTATTTGATGCAATCAGCCTCGATTGTGAGCCAATAGTAACCTTGACGCATTATCTTCTGGGCAAGCGCGTATCCATTCATGTGTGGTCCACAAACGCCTTCATGAATTTCAAAGATAAGTGCTTGAGCTTCTTGTTTCGTGACGCACCGCATGAGTGTCGTTGTGAATGACTTCTTGTATAGGGTGTCACCGTCAAGGAAATAACTCCTCGCGATTCTCCTGATAAATTTGCGTTCTTTCCCTGTACTTCCTTGGGGGAATGTTCCTGATTGCAGATAATTCTTGATGTCCGTGAACCAAGGTAGGGAATCCTCTGGTTGACTCTGCTCAACGTGCATGCAGCTTGGATCATCAGCAATATTGATGCGCAGAGGCTCGATGTCCATTTCTTCAGCTAACGGGATCATCGATGCGAGGACTGCAAGAGCATCAGCAAATCGGTTATCAGTTCGTGGGAGATAATTGAATTCAATGTCAGTGAATTGTCGGATTAGTGTTTGTAGATAATCCTGATATGGGATGAGCTTTGGGTCTCTAGTGCGCCATGCTCCGTTTGTTTGGGAGATGATGAGTGCCGAATCTCCGTGAACGTCGAAGAGCTTAACCCGCATGTCGAGTGCGCGAAGTAGGCCAAGGATGCATGCTTCATATTCGGCGATGTTGTTCGTGCAGGGAAAAGTGACTTTGGCGGCCGTTGGGTAGTATTGCCCATCTGGGGAGATTACCACAGCTCCTATTCCTGATCCTGAGGAATTGACTGCACCGTCAAAGTACATCTTCCATCTTGGTTCCTGTTCCATGAGCAAGATGTTCTCGTTCGGTAGCCCGATTTCCAAGGATGAATCATCCTTTCCTGGGTACTCAGCGATATGGTCTGCGATCGTTCTTCCCTTCACTGACTTTGTGGAGTGAAATCGAATGTCGAATTCCGCGAGTTGTAATTGCCATTTAGAGACTCTTCCCATCAATGTTGGTTTGTCGAAGAGATATTTGAGTGGGTCATTCTCGGACACTAACAGGATCTCATAATGCAGAGTATACTGTCGGAGTCGGTGGAGAACCCAAATGAGTGCGCAGCAGGTACGCTCAGAAGTCGTGTATCTTGACTCACAATCTGTAAATTTCTTGCTGAGGTAGTAGATTGCATGCTCCTTGGCGCCTGATAACTGTTGGGCAAGCATGGCTCCAAATGATTCTTCTCTGACTGTGAGGTAGAGTGTGAGAGGGTGCCCCTGCTTTGGCGGGATGAGAACTGGTGGTTCTGTCAAATATGTCTTAATTTGTTCGAATGCAACTTTACAATCATCATCCCACTCGAACTTGACGTCTTTCCTCAGTTTCTTGAATAGGGGTTTGCACGTGTCGGCTAGGTTGGAAACGAAACGTCCAATGTAGTTAATACGACCCATGAAGCCGCGGATCTCTTTGACTGACCTTGGAGCTGGGAGATCACGAATTGCTTCGATTTTATCATGATCAATCTCAATGCCTTTGTTACTGACAATGAAACCAAGTAGTTTGCCTGAAGTTGCCCCGAACACGCATTTGGCGGGGTTGAGGCGCAGCTTGTACTTGCAAAGCCGTTCGAATAGCTTCCGGAGAATGACAGTGTGGTTTTCATCTTCCTTGGACTTGGCGATCATGTCGTCGACATAGACTTCAATTTCGCGATGCATCATGTCATGAAACAAAACGACCATGGCACGTTGATAAGTTGCCCCGGCATTCTTGAGTCCAAAGGGCATGACTCGATAACAGAATGTGCCCCAGGGTGTCGTGAAGGTCGTCTTCTCTTTGTCTTCTTCGGCCATGCGAATTTGATTGTAACTGGAGAATCCATCCATGAAAGAGAATCTGTTGAATCCAGCGATATTGTCCACCAGTAAATCGATGTGCGGGAGTGGAAAGTCATCCTTGGGACTTGCCTTGTTGAGGTCGCGGTAGTTGACGCAGACTCGGACCTTCCCATTTTTCTTGATGGCTGGGACGATGTTTGCAACCCACTCTGGATAATGGGGGTCAGTGGGGATTTTGTGCTCCACTATTCCCGGATCCAAACCTGGCATGTCCGCATACGTCCAGGCGAAGACGTCCGAGAATTCTTTGAGTAGATCGACAATGTCTCTGGCTTCGTCTGCCGGTACGTCGGTACCAATGAATAACTCCTTGGGTTCATCCTCAGTCCCTATGTTGATTGACACCGGTTCTTGTAACGTGACGCTCTTCGGTTCTTCATGTCGCAGGATACCTTGTTCCAAGCCGTGATAACCATCTAGGGACTTCGGGTCACGTATTACTTCTTCTTCTTGCTTATATGGATTCTCGGGCATGACCGAACCAAGTACTGGATTGTGCTCTGTAACTTCTTCCCGTCGAGCTGTGTTCTCAGGGTTTAGGTGAGGCATTGAGTGATGGCCTACGTCTGTGAGTTGTTCAGCGGGATTTGTGGGTATTCCCGAAGCGCCGTTCCTGTTTAGAAGGAAAATAAATCAGTCGCATGACTTTACAAAGGGATATGATTTTAAAGAGGCGATAAAATATGCGTCATAGACAAAAGAGGAGTGCCGTGGGATCAGTCCTCAGCGGGGCCCTCTTCGTTTCCTCCAATTCGCCCTTTATCATCAACGGTCCGATCCCACGGGCACTCCGGCACAAAAAGGGTCGTGTTACATACGGACATCCTTGCTAGTCCACGACCAAAATATAGCAAGGCGACCTATCCTAGACACGATTTAGCTACATGCAAAAAAGGTAAAGTTGGAAAAGGTTCACCCATTGAGCGGCATGTCCGACTCGGCCGGGTCCGACGCTTCCATCATGTTGACGCTTTCTTCACGTTCAGCTGTCCTGTTCTTCTTGGTCCTTGGCCCTTCTCCATAAGAATTTGGCGTCGAGTTGGAAGCCGAAGATTCTGCTTGCTCGTTGGTCTTTGACCCTTCTTCATCAGAATTTGGTGTCGAGTTGGAGGCTGAAGATTCTGCTTGCTTCTTTGGTGGTGGTATTTCGGTCCCTGGGGGCGTCCCTGACGATGTTGAGACTGCTGTGGCTTGAGGAGGAGGCGCTCCCGCTTGTCGAATGTACCTCGGCATTTGATCCAAGGGGATGGCAATGTTGGGTGGTATGAAGTGGACCCGCATACGAGGCCGACGCCTCTGGCCATGCCCCACATTGACTTGGATAACGTTGACATGTACGCCAGCCAACCGTTCGTCTTCTGGCAGATGCACTTCCCCCTCTGGCTTTCCAGTCCGGATCGTCATGTCTTCGAGTTTCCCAGATAGGATCTCGCCTTCCATGGTCGTCGCAGAAGAACGGACGAAGCGGATAAGTGACTTGTCGTTGGCGTGCCTGTCCTGCTTACGCCATAGTTCACCTTCGTATCCGAGCGCCGTGGTCCCCGTCGGAGAGGCGATTCTGATAAGGTGGGTCATGCCTTGCCCCCTGGCCCCGAGTCCTTGGCCAGGTTGGTATCCATGTCTGATGAATTCTTTTGCGGCGCTGATGTTGCCTCGCGTCATCAAAGAGTCGGATTTGTAATCACGCCTGACCATGTGGACCATTTCTAGCGTTTGGGCCGTCG
The DNA here is from genome assembly GCA_029817735.1 of Melastoma sanguineum. Classification (NCBI taxonomy): domain Eukaryota; kingdom Viridiplantae; phylum Streptophyta; class Magnoliopsida; order Myrtales; family Melastomataceae; genus Melastoma; species Melastoma sanguineum. Next base: position 1,731,572 of record JARUPW010000016.1, on the reverse strand, counting down.
ATGGTTCTCCGGTTGGTTCTCCGAGATACGGCATGTCGATCTCGTGACAGAGTTCCATCGTATGTTCCCCCTTTACCGTGACGAGTTTGCCGTCTGAGGGAAACCTGACCATCTGGTGGAGTGTTGATGGAACCGCTCCTGCCTGGTGAATCCACGGGCGTCCTAGCAGCATGTTGAAGGAGCCCGCCATCTCGAGTATCTGAAACACGGAGGAGAAAAGGGTTGGCCCTACCTTAATCTCCAAAGTGACCTCGCCGTGAGGCTGGCGCTTGGCACCATCGAAAGCCCGGATGGATAAACCCGACAGCGAAAGTTTCTCTGTAATAATTCCGAGCTTTTGCGCGACTACAAGCGGCATTATGTTGACTCCTGACCCACCATCTATGAGTACTTTGGAGATAGTGGTGTCTCTGCATTTAAGTGTTATAAATAGCGCATCATTGTGATCACATCCTCGTTCTGGGAGATCATCCTCCGAAAAGGTAATCGCGTCGTTGGCCAGGATCTGGTTCATGTACGCGTCCAATGCATTAACTTCAACTTGCTCGGGCACATGCACCTCGGCAAGGAATTTCTCCAACATCTCCCTATGCTTGTCCGAGGAATGAATGAGGTCGAAGAGCGAGATCTGAGCTGGCTGCTTCCTCAGTTGTTCGACAATGTTGTAATCGCTCTCCTTGATAGCGTAGATCACCTTGCGGATCTGTTCGTTCGATGGCGCCTTGGGCTTTGACGGTTCCCCCTGCAGCTGGGCGTTAGGAGCAGCCACCACCCTACCTGAACGGGTGATGAGTTCAACTTCTGGGGTTGGTGAGGCGCAGCTGGGTCTGATCACGACGGGAATCCTTGGTTCTTTCGGAAGCAAGCCCTCCGCCTGGGAGGGCGCTCCAGGTTGTGTCTCCCCGAGCGGAATGTATACATATGGCGTCTTGGGCCTCCGAGGATTTATCATCGTGAAGCCGTCCGGTAATGCTGTTGTTGCTGACACCGAACGAATCCCTCTGTTAGACTGACTTCGGCCCTGGCTTCGACCTCGACCTCGGCCTCTTCCTCGGCCGGCGTGCACCACGTTGACATGTTCTGTAGGTGCTGACTCACATTCGTACATGTGGATTTCTTCTTCCTGGTTGGTCAGCGGCGTGAAGGAGTTAGCACCGACATAGTTTACGTGCTCAGGCAAAGGATTGCCCTTGACGTTCGGAGTGGTGGCCGATGCGGCGAAGGTGATAACGCCGTCGTCAAGCAAATTCTGAATTTTAAAACGGAGGGCGATACAATCCTTGGTGTCATGCCCCAGCGCCCCAGAATGGTACTGACAAACCGCCTTGGGGTTGTAGCCAACAGAGGAGGGAATGGTTGCCTTGGCCTCCACGGGCTTGATGAAGCCCATGTCTCTCAATCGGACGAACATGACGTCCAACGGGTCAGGAGTGGGGGTAAGGTCTTCCAACCTGCGCTTCGGGCGCTCTTGTTGAGCCGGCCTCGGTTGAGAGTACATCATCACGGGTGTGGGAGCTCTAGGGCGAGCGGTGGCAGACGCTGGTGGCCTGATAGCTACCGCCACGCACGACGTGGTAGGGGGTGGTGTAGCCCTCATTGATTGCCTACTGTGTTCGGTGGTTGCAATGAGCTCCTTGGGCTTTGGCTTGACCGTCGGCTTTGGTGGTGCGGTTGGGATGAGGCCATCTCTGCTGGCGTCATCGAGCTGGCTCGCGGCAATGACTGCCTGGGCGAAGGTGAGCGGTGCCCGTCCGCCGATCATGAATGGTCCATATTCGCGCGGCAGCAACTGTAGGAATTCAGTGATGAGATCACGCTCCTGCATAGGGGGCTTGATTTGCGCAGCCATCTCCCGAAAACGATGCGCGAAGGTCTTGATTGACTCTCCTCGGAACCTCCGCAGCTTGCGGATGTCAGACAATGTTGGTGCCATTTCGACGTTAAAGCTGTAGTAATTCAAGAAATCAAGCGCCAACTCTTTGAACGTGGCGAACTGCCTCAGGTCCTTGGAATAGTACCACTGGAGCGCGGACTCCGCCAGGCTCTCCTGGAACATTGTGATGCGGAGTTTTTCGTCTGCCGGGTAGACCGACATCTTGTGGCAGAAGTGTTTGAGGTGTAGCTCGGGGCATCCGGTTCCTTTGAACTTCTCGAACTCCGGGGGCTTGAATTTAGGTGGGACCTGGAAGTGGGGAATTTGGAAGTCGTTGTACTCCCATGTTCATGCTTGATATCCTTGGAGTGCATTGATGCGTTCTTCCAGCCTTGCGATGTGTTTAGCCTCGGCTTCTCGCATGGATGATATCTTCGCTTCGAGCCTTGTCTCAAAAGCGCTCATTTCCCCCTTTTCTCCCAATAACTCATCTATTATGTTTGCGTTGCGGGTCCTTGGACTGGGCGGAGTCAGCCCTGCATGTGGGGCTGAGGGACCAGCGGTGGATTGTAGCACCTCGTAGTTGGCAATCGGAGCGTTGGTAGGGAAGTAAGAGAATGGCATTCCTTCTGGGGGAGTTGATCCGACCGCGGTTGGTATGCGGGGGGTTGACCTCGAGGCTGGTAGTCGTGGGTAGTAAGGTGGAATCTGAGGTACCGAGGTCGTGGGAGCGGGTGGCATGCGCGTGTATGGGTTGTATAGGGAGGCTATGCTGGTGGAAGCGGTTGGCCCGGATGTGGTCGGATTGTAGAGCGGAGGCACGCCTGGAGAAACACCGAATCCCGGTTGGTGGTAAGGATAGTACGGTGGCATCATGGTCGCTTGTGCTGCAGATCCGTGCATGACCGGAGGCAGGTGAGGATTTTGGGATGCAGCAGGTGCAGGCGTGGCTGCAAGTTGTCGTTGGAGGAGTTCCGCCATCATAGTCTTTAGGGAAGACAGCTCAGCCGTGAGTGACTCTACCTTTCCCCCGAGAGAATTGTCGTCGGCTCCTTGGGGCGATACAAGCGTGGTAGAATTGAATGGGACGGTGATCGGGGACACCATTGAGCTTTGGATGGTTGGCGCAGTGGAGGCCGCCAGCGGTGGAATGTGGAACGGGGACATGCCTCCTGTCGAAGATTGACTAGCAGTGATGACCGAGGCCAATGGAGGGAACATGGATGCACTCAAGGAGAATGTTGGCGTCGAGGCCAACGAGGATTCGACAACAATTGGAGAGGGAACAGCAATTGTGACTTCAGGAGGGGGGTCGCCTTCAGGGTTGATAGTTGGAGCGTTCATAGCAGGTCCTGGGGAAGCGTCTGTCATGATTCTTCGAACGGATCGGTACTTTGTGCGTCTCTTGAAGGGAGCAATTGCTCGGTACCTTGGTCGAGATTTAAAAGAGTTAGGTTAGCATCAAACATCAAAGCGTCCTTGGTGCATGATATGTCGTGATGCATGATTCGGCCTAGTGCGAGGATTGGATTGCGATTACAGAGGATTCAGTCCAAGGAAAGGATAGATAAGTAGTACTCATAGTACGTAATATTAGAAAACCATAAAGTAGATAGAGTGAGCTCGCAGGCCCAAGAAGGGATAGGGAGAGCACGCAGGCTCCAGTTGTCACTCCTAGTCCCAGTGACGGTTGCGCTCGAAGCGGAAACGCCTAAGGCGGGCATCTTCGAAGCTCCAGTCGACGGGCGAAGGCTCGAAGTTCATCCAGGTGAGAGTGGTCCACATCCTAACAATGTTTGCAATAGCCCGCTTTGCCGCTTGCGTGACTGACGCTCGCAGGTCCAGGTCAATGGGCTCATACAATCTATCTGGAGGTGGTGGCACCATCGATGTTCCGCCGAATTGATGGAGTAAGCGGATCGGGACGTAATAGGATGTCCCTGTAATCCCGACAATGGGGATGTGGTATCCGGCTTGCGAATCAATGATGGCCGTGGTGCTGTTGAAGCAGCGTGCCTTCGGGTAGAAGTCCTCTGCAGCCAAACTCTGGAAGAAACGAGTGGTCCCCCTGAAGGAACGAGCTGCCAAGTAGCCGCGTTCTGCTATGCGACCCAAGAGCCCGGGGTGGTGTTCCGAGCGAAGGTTATACCCGATAACCCCAAGATGTGTTGCGAACCATGCCTGCAAGAGCGCTAAGCTGCATGTAGCCCGGTGGTGTTTAATCCCTTGTCGGGATCTCTGAATGATGGCAGAGAGGCTGAAGTTGGTTTCCCCGACCAGGTTTGGGATGAATGGTCCACCTGCTATGATTGCCTCTGCGACCTTGATCGCACGTCCGTGAATGGAGCTAGCGGTGAAGGGGTACAGGATGGTGCCGACGAACATGACGATGAATGCTCTGGCGGACGCTTGTCCACTTCCGAGATGTGGGAGGAAAGGGGACGTCTGCAGGAGGAGGAGCTCTTCGACGTCGACGTGATCTTGAGGGGTCAAAAGCGTGGCGACCGCCATGGGAGTAGTCCTTAAGAATTGTGCGACGCTTCCCCTGATACGGTCGTGTCGCTGGAGGGGTAGGAGGCCAGGGCGGTAAGGCAGCTCTGCCAGGTGTAGGTATTCCTCGCAAGTGGGAGCGAGCTCAAATGCACCGAAGCTGAAAGTAAACGTCTCGGGAGTCCATCGAGCGACGAGGTTCTGGAGGAGTGCCCAATCCAACTTGAGATCGATCAAATCCACGAGTGCTCCGAGCTTCGACCGAACATAGTCACGCTCGGATGATCTAAGACCGTTATGCCAGTCCCGCAGCAACTGTGTCGAAGGGATGTCCTTGCGAAGAAAAACTGGCTCCATGAGGTAAACCTGCAAGCTTAGACGTCATCTACATGTAATGGCAATTCAATCCTCGTTCCTAATGTGGTGTCAAATTGCATGCGTATGCACATACATGTATTAAAGGTATGAAGCTAAGCGATTAGCAAAACTAAATGGGATTATTGTAAATTGTCAGGCACTCATGCAAGTGAATGCAAATGATGTAGGAAAACAGTAAATAGGGGAGTAGGGAAAGGAGAAAAGGATTGTGGGCCCCCCAAAACCAACCCAAACTGCTGCAAAATTAGCAAAGTTAGTTACACAGTTTATCGCAAACATAACGTACCTGACATCTGTCCCTGCACATGTGAAAGACATTTAGTAACAGACAAATGCACGTACGGCGTCTGGTACCTGTAGTGGGCAATCAATTTCTAGACTCGGTTGAAGGCTTCTAAGACCTCCCTCAGACAAAGGGAGGCAGATCCCACCTCATAACGTTAAATGGCAACAAGCCACAACGCCGTGGTATACTGTGATCCCCTAAAATCCTAGTCCCGGGTATAGGGACACGCCTAGACATGCCTGGGAAAGCGGTAAACAAACACAAACATGAGCGCAAACAAAGGGCACCGAGCCAAACAAGTACATGCGTAAACAAGAACTCCCCTCCGCATGTGGACAAGTGTAAAGATATTTCGATAAAAATCCACATAAAAACACACATACACACACGGGAGAAGAAGCATTCCCCGGATTCCTCCCCTTTGGTGCAAAGAGCCTCTTTCGTCACCATCACTTTCGAGTCCCTTCGCGACGCTTCCGACCAAGGTAAGCTTAGGGAGCATGGAGACCCCCAAGCCAACTTAACCACGAGAGATTGGCTGCACCTTCACAAATCGACGATGCGGCTAGTACAAATCGCGGCAACACCGAACGACTCCCCGGAATCCTCCCTTCGTCATGAACTCGCGCAAGACAGCGCCCTTTACTCTCAAGTTCAAGAGAGTGCAGCGGATGTCAACATCCCACACATCATATCGAACGTCGAAAGAGAGCCAAAGTTTCTTCGGTTCTTCCTCGGGCCAACCCGAGGCGAGGCGATCCCTCGCATATACGGAGATGGAAAGCCGCGGTCAGACTGCAGAGGGGTCCGTTGACGGAGCATAACTTTCCT